>OY101440.1:73824308-74062204 GCA_956483585.1 Gymnocheta viridis
AAAAGCAAATTGAACAGTCGATTGTTTTGTCATACACAGCCACAAAATGTAGAATGTGTATCACATCATGTCTCAAAATTAAATGAAATGTTGTGTTATTTAATGTTGTACTGCGATATATAGTGTACATATCCTTTAACTGCTAAACATTTCAAAAGGTCCAACAAATTTCGTTAGATTTCTTTCACATAAAATCCTATGAAAATCTTAAGACTTGTATGACACTGTGAAAGACCCTTTCGGTGGTTTGCTTTTTTATGAAATTAATGCTTACTCAGTCTTTCAATATGTTACTTTCTTTCGGAAAGGGGTAGTGTAGAAAGAACAGATGGCGAAAATGAGAAAGCTTAATTAATTCCTTTACAACTCTGCTATTACGCGTTTTGCTGCGCATTTGTTGTCAAGTAAGCGAGTTAAATTTGTTTAAGCTGTGTAGCCATTTTATTAATTATATATCTTTCTTCGCCAACGATACAGTACAGACGAAGGTTGCGATGTATACTAGCATACGGCAATTTCAATTGCTGCCGGCACTTCGTCACTTAAACAGTTCAACAACAAGAAATACAATGACATAATATTGCATATATGAAAAATGCGGGATTTTATGAGTCGCCTGAAACTGGGCTCGAACCCGTGTACTCAGGCATCACTGGCTTTGTAGTCAGCCATCAGCACCCTTTAGCCAAAAAGTAATCAATTTGGATTACAGCCATTAAATTCATTTAGTAGTTTATTATTGCTATAAACTACTTTAATTTTTTGTGTTTTTTTAATTTGTACTTTCTCTGAAATTTGTGAAATTTTGAGATATAACATTTTTTTAAGCGCCGCTCCTACGTGTGAACATAAAGAGTAAAAGGGTTAAAACAATTAACCACACTGCACAGTGGCCAATTTGGCTTCGCTAGCGGCATTTAATTCAAATTTTCAAATTTGAAAAACCGTTAATTTTTTTTTAACAATCGATAACAAATACATTCACTAGATTTGTATCGATTTTTAAAAGCTCAGCTTACAGCTGATGAACAGCTGTGAGCTGTCAAACTCAGCATATGTTTCTGCAAGTGTTGTGCAAAATATTTCCGCCTTTTTGATCATCGTTTTGCTATTCGTGTTAAACTTGCAAATTTTATTATTTTCATTAAAAGTTTTGTTATATACTAACGCCAAGGTATGTATTATATAAAAAAACTGTGGTTGTGATCTGTGTATACTTATGTTATTTATAAAACGTAATCGTGTTTAAGTGTATTAGCAACTCGCCCATTGTAACGTACACCTGTCTTTCGTGGAGTAGAACTTACAAAATTCACCTGCATTCAGTGTAATTGTAAATTTTCCTATATGTGTATACCATTGTGTATCCAAAATGTCCAAAATTTACTGCGAGTACCTGCGAGCCTTCAATTTATTGTTCTTTTTAGGCAAAATGTCAGTGACAAAACGATACTGAAGAATCTGATTAATATTTCTTTTATAATATGGTTTCTCTTTGAGTTGACAATTTTTTTTTATTTTATATATGAATATATGGTGGAAAATGTTTATTGAATTAAAAACAAAATAAAAAATTAAAAAAAAATTAAAAATAAAAAAAAAATTAATTTTTTTTCCAAAAATTGTTTCATTTTTTTCTGAATTGAGAAAAAAAAATTTTGAAGATATCTTCTTTACTTTGGAAGCTATGAATAAAATGCCGCTAGCGAAGCCAAATTGGCCACTGTGCGCTGGTGCAAAAAACCGATTTCAATACAAAGCACCAATCAAATAAAGAGCCTTCCAAAGAAACATTTTCAGTTTAATTTTAATGGGGCTTAATTCAAATAAAAACTTTTTTTTTAAAATCGCCCTTTTAATGTGATAATTAATTTTTCGGACAGGCAAATTCTCCGGTCCATGATAAAAAGAAATTGTGGAACCAAACTGCAAGCGTGTTCTTTCAAACAAAAGCAGAATTGTGAAAATTTGTTTACAAATGCGTGTAGAAAAAATACGGTCAAATTGATGACCTCCTCTTTTTTTTAAATCGGTTAAAAATTATGAACACGAACGTGTTGAAAACGTTTTAAAGATCAATTATTTGATGTCACCTTAAGTATGTATGAGAACATAAATGCAGAGAAAAAATTTAATAAAAATTAAAATAGTAAAAAATGTTGCACTTATCGAAACTGTTTTTTGAAAAAAGCTGCATCTACAAAGACTGCAATGCAAAAAAATTACCTGTTGCAATAAACGCTGATTGCGCAAATCGAGCTCGCACTGTATACAATGTTTCATTGAAGTAGAAATAATATCAGATATGTGGATACACTGTGTATATGTATATGTACTTACGTATATTGTATGTGTCCCTTTTTTTACATATAAACTATTTACTTATGCACATACTTGCTCCATTATTCAAATACATTCACACAGCCAAACACTAATGAATGCGCTGAAATCCTATTGTTTTTATAACAAGTTCTATAAAAATGTTTGGGAGTTTGTAGTGTAAGCTGATTTTTTGTTGTTGTTGATTATTCTTTTATTTCGATTTAGTTTGTTTTTCATATTACAGAAATCAAAGAAACTCAATTACAAAAACATTTGTTTAGGTTGACATGTTGTTTAATTTATTACAATTGTGACCGCTTACAAAAACGTTCTTACTTCTGGCAAAATGACCTTTGCCGTTGTACAAAGTTTATGTGTTCAAAGGACGCATTTTATTAAAGAAAAAAGAAGAAAGAAAACACTAAAAATATTCCAATGGATAGAAAACACCACCATCCTGGTCATAAACTTGCCTAGAGTTTGTGTTGAACATTAGATTTTTTAACACTATTAATAACAACGATGAAAGGCAAAAAAAGGAATTGTTTCGGTTTTTCTACTGGAATAGAAATTCATTTGAATAAATTTGTGGAAAGTTTGCTAGTAAGAAGAGTATTCTTGACATTTGTTGTGCCTCTCATAGTTGCTACGATACTTGCTTACCACACTCAATTGCAATGTGCAACCTACCAGAGATCCAAAATTTTTCTAAACGTTGGTGAGGAAATAAATGAATGTTTAAAAAAGTTCCCCAACAAGACTGGTCAAACAGAAACTACAATACATATTTAATTTTAATTAATTAATCGGCCTGCTATTTAGATATATAATTATTTCAAGCGATTGAAATCTTTAATTATAATTATGAGAGTAATTGCCTAGAGATATTAAGTTTTCATTAATTTTGAATATATTTCTTAGGTTTTCCGTGACGCTCAATTGAAAGCTGTCAACGGGTTTTTAACTCATCTCTAGTTTTAGAGATATTCTGTTATTTTCAAACATATAGGAAATAATTCAGAAAATCCTTTGTTCTATTCAATTGAATTAAAAATACAAAACTCATAAATATAAAAGCCTTCAGTCGTGAATACATTGTTTTTTATTCTAGGTACAAAATAAGCCTAATGTACTTATATGTACATATGTAAAACTCCGTATCGTTTCTTTAATATATAGAAGGCATATCAATCATATAAATAAAATCTAAGCTTGAGACATACGTAATTAAACTTAATAACAAAATATAAAAAAAGGTCAGAACTATAAGAAATGTAGGAAAAGTTCCAACCTACACATTTCATCTTACGTAAAATATGTAGAATACTGTTTCGTAGAACTTTTATTAAGGTTTTTTTTCTCTTTCCACATTTTTTATAAAAGTTAGAAAGTCCATTTCTGAATTTAGGTGACAATATAACAGTGTGGTTTAGCACATTTTATTCTAAAATTATAAGTAAATATTAGTGATGTAACGAATATAAATATTTTATGTATTTACATATACGAATAGGAATATACTCGTACACCAATATTTACAAATATCTGTAAACACCTCAAACAATTCAGCTTAAATTAGGTTGGGTTTCAGGTATTTAGGAGTTTATGAATGGATAATAGCATTTCGTTAAATTTGTGCATTCTTTTACTTCAGCGATAGTGGTCGATATAAATGGAACATACATAGTAATCTTGCACAGAGGCCGTTGCAGCACGTGTATCGCAGATTCATACATTTTTTATTTATATTACTGTTTTTTAATTTTTATTAACTTAAACTTAATTTGTCAAAAGAAGTTTTTTCCTAGACTATCAAGTATTCTCAATGATTTTAATTCATTAGTTGAATTAATTGGTTACATGCCAGTTGCTTTAAAATAGTAGATGAGTTTTTAAAAATTAAATATTAATTATAGCTGTAGCCGTCATTAAGCCAAGATATAAATTATAATTGTTTAAAAATTACTCAGAGCGTATCATAAAGAACACTTTGGATTTGCTTGAAGACGGTCGAACATCTTCAAGTTCTCGTAGTCGAAATTTGTGGCATACTAGATTAAATGCAACTGAAGATTCCGTAATAAACGTGCATCTTTGAGAGACACGGTGACTTTACTCGTGAGTATGAGTGAAAGTGACGATGAAGATGCCGTTTCCCAACATAGTTTCAAAAATTCTGCTCATCCTTTGATTGAAAAAACTATCGTGGGCTATTTAGAAGAAAACCGGGCGGATATGAAGTCAATTAACCGACATGGTGGAACTAAATAGGCAAAAATACAAGCTTGATTTGACTACAGCGAGGTAACTTCTGACAAACATTTGTTCAAAAAAACGTAACCAATACTTTTGCTTAGGGTTAGTGTGATTTAACTTGGTTTTTATATCACAAAACGAAGTCAATTATGCCGCAAAATGCTATTTTTATATTATTTTTAATAAATGCGAACCCATATATAAAAAATATTGGAATTAAGTAAAATGCAAATTTAGCTTGTCTGTTGGTTACGTTTTTTTCGGCAAATGTTTGTCAGATGTGACCGTACCTTTAGTCACACCAACGCCAAGTGCTGCATCGCAATAAGCTCGAATGAGAAAAGGATTAGAAACTTTTATTTTTGAAATTTAATATTCCTCCACTGAGCTTCAATTATTAATTAACATAATTGAAGAAAAAAGTTTAAACTTTTTTTAATATCAGTTGTAAAAAAAGTTTAATAGAACAATCTATTATTTCTGTTTATTTTAGTTTTGGCCAACTTGAAGTTTGATATTATTATGAATAATAACCATCAACCATCTTCAATATATTTTTTCTTTATTTATTATTTTATTAAAATAATATAATTGTTTTAAGTTAAAAATAAAGCCGACTGAGCTCGAAATTACAACTTTCTATCTGAACTACGTGGTTACTTATTGTGTAAAACTAAATCAATGATGTTGAATTCAATGATGCTAACAGTTTTGTAAAGTTTTTATATGAATTTGATTCAGAGTTATTTTTTTGGAAAACATTTTTTATTTTTGCAAAAATTACACAATTTTTGTGTTTAATTTTTTACTGGGATATTATAATTAGTAGTTATTCAGTTAGTGTGGATTTTTATATGGTCTCAAACTGTAGGTTAATTAGTCTTATTCGTAATAACTTGAAATTTCCAGCATGATGGATGCCCAGGGCTACCGTCAGGATTTTTCAAAACGTAGAAAAAAGTTGTTTTTGGAAAAAATTGTTGAACGAATAAATCTTTTAACGTTGTAACGTTTCATATTTAAAAACTTACATGCATATTTGTGTGAAATGCCATTTTATTTGTATGTAGGTCGTGCCAAGCAGTCAATAAAATATTTTTTATACTTGTATTGCATATAAATCGAAAATTGCTGACTTAATTGAAATTTATTAATCAAAATTTGCAACTTTTCGCAGCATTGTGCGACTTTTTCCACTTTGAAAAGTCGCAGATACATTTATTGACCGTCCTAAAAGTTTCAAAATGCTAGTTTGGCCTACCAGCGGTAACCCTTCAATGTCAATGTCGATTCGCAATATTGGTTTTTTTATTTTATTTGAGATAAGATAGTTTACTTATGTATATACGATTTGTCTGGTTTTTGAAGCACTAACCTCTGTTCAATATTGGCAATAATGAATATCTTAAATGAACTCTAACTCACAAACATACATGAATTAATTCATAAAAATAAATATCTATTACTTTTGTTATCCTTTAACCCTCAAACGGTATTATTTACACTTCTAATAGAGGAACGCGCATTCTCTCCATATTCCAAAGAAATTCCCCCACCAGCAATTTTCTAATGAATGATGGTTGAGTTTGTTGGTTGGTTGATTCATTTGTGGCACATGCAAAACATTTTTTTAGACGTGGTCAAGACTTGACGTTTAACGGTCGCAGTGTTTTGGTTCGTTCTCAAATGTTTCGTGTGAACGTAAAACGTTCATAAAATAAAAAGTTAAACTCAATTGACCAGCAACTTTCCAAGCAAAAATTTGTTTTGAGTATTATAATAAAATGAAAAATAGTTTATAAATAAATCAACAAATGTTAAAAAATATTTTACTAATATTCGTTTGTTCTTCCAATTATTTAAAGTGTTACATTGTTAATATCTGAAATTGTTAAAAGTAGAATATTTAAGTGAAAGGGAAATGAAAAAGGTGTGTGAAAAAAACTGTATATTGTTATTGTGGAAACTATTCATATATTAACACATTTTACAGATTTATTGATCTGATTGTTAAACCGGTTGTGGTCCGGTCCGTCTTAAGCGGATATAGAATGTAACAAAAAAAAATAATATAACCAATGAAATATCCTCAATAAAACCCACTTGTATTTGAGGAAAGAAAATCATTTATTGAAATTATTTTCAAATCAGCTTCATGTTCACTGACATCAAAGTATGTATTTATAAATATGTTACATTTATTAATTTAACTCGTTTTATATTTTCGATAAACCATAAATATTAATGCAAATGTGCATTAAAACTCATTAGAGTACCTTAACAGTTTATTTCCGGGTCTATTTTATGGACTAATTTTACCATATTTTTTAGAAAGCCAACCTTTCACTTTGACTAAACGATTTAAACAACGATTCGAAAAGTTTAATGAACAAATTTTCTATATGTAATAAATTAGTAGATGAATTCCCAGTTCGTGTAAAGGAAAACCACAAGCTGTATCTAACTGACATTTCTCGTCATCCTCTGTGATTGCTTCTGCTATCTATAATAAAACGAACCTAATTTTTATTATTCAAATGTATCGACATCAGTCCCAGCATCTCCAGAGCTTCAAGTACATTGTCATCGTTAACTCTCCAAAAGTCAAAAGCAATATAAGAATATTCTCCAAATGGTTAAAATTTCGCTGTTCCTGATAATAACCTTAATAAATCAGTTCAACTTGAATTTTCAAAACCATTAAAAACAATATTTGTTGCACGATTTACTTCAGAAACAACAACACATGCAATACCACAATACGTCAACTATAAGCTTCCTTATGAAATCCATATAAATATCTTTAAATGCTCCTTCAAAAATTCGAAGGAAAAGCAAGCTGATAGATAATTAAATAATTAATATCGTGCACCAAAATGTAAGCAGTCTTAACATGAAATTAGACACTTTTTATGACCGAACGAGAGTATCAAATATTAATCAGAACGAAGTTCACAGACGAGCTGGGTACTCAAAGAAGATGCCGCCAAACATCAACTTTTAAGACCATCCGGAGGCACTCATCTGTGGGGCTACAAGATCCCGTGGTACCAGTGTCAGATCACTAGTTAGGCTAGGTTCCATTGGCAGCCGTGATCAAGCACTGCTCATGTGGGTCCATCAATTAGTCCCCGTTGTGTTACCATGTTGCTCCGTCTCCCAACGGTCTTATGTAATGTGGCTGCTGATATTCTCACGCAGCCACCCGGTTGATTCAATAAAGAAGTGAATCTTGTCTAAATCAATATTAGAGAGACAAGTTTTTTCCCTAAGGGTTCTTTGACCTAATAATTTAAGTCTTCGATCTCCGAAAGCCGGACAATGACAGAGAAGTTGTTCCGCCGACTCTTCCTCTTCAGCATCGCCGCAGCTTCCACATACGTCATTGTAATTGAGGCCAGTTATTACCGCGATTATGTTTCTCAGATAATGTCTGGACAGCTCTAGTAGCCGCCTAGTCCTTTTTTCATCTATTATGGGCCAGGTTTTTCAGGTTTCCCTACAGGTAGTTTCATCTAACCATCTCTAATTGCTAATAAGGTGGAACTTGTGTGCAATAAGTTGCTTGCTCATTTGCCAATGAGCAGGTCACTAGTAAGGCCTTGAAATACAATACCCTAAAGACCATCCTCGAAATCCTTTTCCTAAGGGACCTCACTTCTACATCTTTGAAAAGGTTGGCTGACATAAATTTAAATCTATTTCTTTAAAGGACGTATGGGCATGCCCGTTCTTCTGAATCCATTTAAAGGCATGTGATCAAAGGTAATGCCAGGAAACATCAAATATTCGCAGACTAACGTAAGCCAGCATAGAGACCAAAAAATCAAGGTCTGCAAAAAGTGTCTACCATCTCCTCGGACTATCCATCTTCAAGATGATACACATCACCAAGATATATTATCAACCTGACGATAGCCTTGTATTTTAGCCCTTCAAATGGATGTTACCAGTAGGCACAGGTACAATAGCATCTCACTTCTAGGCAACGTGCTCTCTTGGCAATATGTTGTCACTCTTTTAATATGTAAAGAATTATGGGAAACATATTGCCAAGTTAGCAGGTTACCTAGAAATGAAAGCCGGCTGTCTTCACTGGAGCTTGTTGACGGTTCAATATCACGACAGACAGAGCTGAAGGGTGTGGATGGTTTCCAGATTGTTCGCATAGTAGCGGTCTTTAACAACACCCCACAACAAAAATTATAGAGAGGTCAAACTTCAGCTCCCAGAAAGCGAATTGGTATCGCCAATTCTATGATTTTTCGCCCAAATTCGATTTAAGTTAAAAAGTTTGCAATATTTCCCGACATTGCCGACATAATGGAAAGATTTGTTATAATGAAGCCATAATTTGCCAATAGGAATTAAATTTGGTTCAGTTTATTTATTTTTTTTTAATTATACTTGTATTTCGACTATCATGTACTTCGTGAGCGGGAGTTTTCGTGATAATCATATATATTTGCGCATAAGCTTGACCCAAAAATCAAGCTTCTTCATGAACGTGCATGAGCAATATATTTAATCGTGAGCCTGCATGATCGTGAGTGCAAAGTGGCTCAAGATTCCATCTCTAATATGTAAAATATTTGAAATGTCACAAACCTGTCAGATTAGGTTTTTGTGTTAACACATATTGAGAATCCCTGCTTATGGATAAAGCAAGGGTTTTAACAATAACCAAATAATCGTTGCAAGATTTTAACAAAAGAGCTGAAAAATGTAAGTTCATTTATTTAAGAAACCATGAACTGATTAAGTAACAAGTAAGAGAGATATATTCGACTGTGCCGAATCTTATATACCCTTCACCATAGTATGGAGTGACGAAAGAAGTCAGAATCACGAAAATTCACGCCCACGAAATACGAAAAAAAATTAAAAAAAAAAAATAATTTAAATGGAAAAAATTACATTAAAGCAAAAAAAAAATGCCATTCACCGTCTCACGGACGCAACCCCACGTGATGGAAACAAAAAATTAATCACGATCACGCATTATTGGTTCTAATCTCTATTTCATAGTATTGGCTGATTTCATAAACACAGCTTGCAAAGCAACACTGGAAGCATGAGTTTACAAGGCATTCTAGTGTTGCTTTGCAAACTGCGTTTATGAAGTCAGCCATAAATTATGAATTTCGTAACAAATTTGTAACACTTTCTTGCCTTCGACGTCTTTATCAATAAGCCAGTGGTCTTCGACTAAACAAAGAAATGATTTGAAACGTAAGAACAGGTTTAATAATGAAGACATTCTCCCAAATTAGATAAAAAATATCGACACCTATTGCATAAATCTGTTAGTCTAATGATTAAAATGTTCCAATTTTATCTTCATATTGAAAATAATTTAAAGCTATCAAAAATTCTTTAAAAAAACGAAATAACTAAATGTGACAAAAATTAAAAAAAAATAATAAATGGTTGTTCAGGATTTGAAACCGTACCTTCTTACCCGGTGGCATGGTTTCGAATCCTGAACACAACAAAATGCTATTTTTTAGAATTGTTGATACATTTTAGTTGTTTTTATTACTTTTTATTTGAAAAAGTTTGTTCCACAATTTATTTAAAAAACCGTGGCACGATCTCATTTATAATATTTCTTTTTAATTTTTGCGTTTTTTCCAATTTTATGAACGATAAAAGGTTTATTTTTCAAAAATATCCAATATGTTATCAGATAGGATTTTGTACAGCGATAAAATAGTTATATGATGAATTCAGTAAGTTGTCGACGTTTTTATTTGATATAATATAATAATAACACCAAAAATAAAAATAACTTGACGGTGTAAGAAAAAATTTTAAATTATAAAATATAACAACATATTTTAATTCATTATTTTAATCTTATTTTTTCTTTGAAACTCGTATGATGTACGTATGTATGTAAACTAGTGGTATTCTGATAGTTGTCTTTTTAAAATTTTGTTAACTTTTCCATTTACTTATCTGTATTGCGGTTGGACCAGACCATAAAGGTTTTGGTTCAATATAACCTGTATATATCTGATAAAGAAACACATTCGAATTTCAACCACAATTGATTTAAAAAATACGAATTCGGTAATTCATATTCAGCCTGCTAAGAAAACGTATGGATTTAATTAAAAACATTTTTTATTTAAATCTTCTTCTACGTTTACTAAGTAAGACAGAGAACTAAATATGAAAAATTACGATAAAATCGGAAACAGAAAACTTTTTGCTCTCAAATCCATCCCATAATTCGGCTTATTTTGGTAATATTTTACCATTAGTCCGCGTCCAATTCCGTAGTGCGTGCTATCGAAAATGCGATATTCCGCAAAACTATGATTTTTAGGTATTTTTAATGAATGTAAGACCAGTTAATTTTATATGAATATGAAGAAATCAATTTTTTATCTCCTAAGATCTTAACTTATCATTTTGTATATGTTGAATTGGGGAAAATACGAAAATATGCAAAAAAAAAATA
The DNA here is from genome assembly GCA_956483585.1 of Gymnocheta viridis. Lineage (NCBI taxonomy): Eukaryota > Metazoa > Arthropoda > Insecta > Diptera > Tachinidae > Gymnocheta > Gymnocheta viridis. Next base: position 73,835,356 of record OY101440.1, read on the forward strand.
CAAATATGTATGTATATACTATTTTTAGACGCGGTACAGCTGGCGAACTATTATCGCTATGCTTTACAAATGTTTTGGAAATTTTCCCCAAAGATTCCGATCTAAAAGTCTAAAGTTCATATGTATGTATGCGATAGGAACTGATTGTTTGAAAAATATATGATGAATTGCGAACTATTCTTAAAATACATTAAATTATTCGATTGGGTAATACAATCTAGAAGCTAAATATAAATTTGTGGAAAGTAGGTATTTGCAATACTTTTATTCAAAATACAAATGCATTTTAAATTTTTATTCCAAATATAAAATAGTTTTTAATAAAAGTTTAATTTTCACTATTGTTTTGTTTTATTTTATGACCAAATCGTCTTTATGTTATGTGTTTTTTTATTTTAGGCTATTTATGGTCAGATTTTACCTTTACTTTAGATGCAAATAAAACAATTTATTTCATCTTTGTTCTCAACGTTTCATCGGCTTTTTTCCGACGTCTTCAGGAGAATTGTTTATTTATTTATAAATTCTAACAACAAATTACAATAGTTAGTTTTTTGTTGCATATACATAATATAAATTTTTGTGTTTGACTTACGATTTATTACATAACTGATTAAATTATAAATCATAAAACTGGACAGCACGACACAATTAAATGTATAATTTAAATATATATATAATCTACGTAAAATATCACAGTCAAACTTAAAATCGAGTATCACAGAACTTTGCTTTTTTATGCAAGTGCAATAGAGTATTGCAGTTTGGTGTTGTCTTTGTCTTCTTTGGTGTTTATAGATTTTGTGAGACGTTGTTGTATGCGTAGGCTCTCTAGTGTATATCTTTTGTTGCCCTTTTTCTCCCTGTCCAGTATTTTAACTCCTTTAAAATCTATTTTGTGTCTCGTTTCTTTTGCGTGTTGAGCTAAAGCTGTTGTCTCTTTTCCTTTATTTATGTCTGCTTCGTGCTCTGAAATTCTAGTGCCAAGTTTTCTTTTTGTTGTTCCCACATAGACTCTATTGCACCTTTCCCTTTCATTCCCTTGACAAGTTATTTCATAAACCACATTATCTGTTTCCAGTTTGTCTACTTTTGTTCTTTCCCGCGTAAAGAAATGTCTTAGTGTTTTATTTGATCTGTGTGTTATTGTTGTTTTTCCATCATTCGCCATATGTTTTAAAGTTTTGTTTTCAGTCAGTTTTGGCACATATGGTACACTGTAAAAAATTTTTTCTACAGTTTCAGTTGTATTATTTTTGATCTGATTTTTCTTTAAACATTTGTTTATCAAATTATTGGTGATGTATATCGGAAAGCTGTTCTTTGTCATTATATTTCTTATTTTGTTCATGTTGTCATATCTAAATCGTTTGTCGCTAATGTTGAGAACTTTGTTTATTAAATCCATCGCAGTATTTATCTTCATATTTATTGGTTGTGTTGAATGATAATTGATTAATCTTCCAGATGCGGTTTTCTTTGCATACCAGTTGGTTATTAATTTTCTGTTTTTGTCTTTTATTATAGTCATATCTAAATATGGTATTTCGTTGTTTTTCTCCATCTCTACTGTGAATTTTAAACTTTTGTGATATAAGTTTAATGTTGATAATATAGTTTCCATTTCATCTTTTTTAATAATCGCAAATAAATCGTCTACATATTTGGATATAAATTTGATGTGTACGTTTTTTGTTTTTAATTCTGCAATAGCGTCGTCCAATAGCGCGTCTAATACAATATCTGCTATCGTCGGAGATAGTGGATTGCCCATTGGCATACCATATATTTGATGGTAATACTTCCCATCATAAGTGAAGTAGTTATTTTCTGTTAGGCAGAATTGAAGTATTTTTAGAAATTGACGTTTGCCAATTGTGGTGTGCTCCTTAAGGGTGTCCCATTTGTCCATTATCTTCTTAATACCTAGGTGTATCGGTATATTGGTGAATAATGATACCACGTCAAATGATACAATAGTGTCATTATCATCTAAAGTAATATCACCTAGTTTGTCTTTTAATTGTAGTGAGTTCTTAACGTTATATATTGGAGAAATTATATTTTTTAGTATTTTGCCCATAAATTTTGACAGAAAATAGCAAGGTACTTTCATTGAAGAGGAAATCGGCCTAAGTGGTGCATTAACCTTGTGTATTTTAGGTAACCCGTAAAGTTCAGGTGCTGTAGCTGCATGTGATATCATTTTTGCCTTTTCAAACTTGGTTATGTGGTTCCCTTTTAAGAGTTCGGTTATTATATTGTTATTGGTTTTTTGCAGTTTTGTTGTTGGGTCCATTCTAATGACTTTGTACGTTGATTTGTCGTCTAGTAGTCCATTCATTTTTTCTTTGTAGTCATTCGTATACATAACCACTGTCTTGTTTCCTTTATCCGCGGTGGTAACGATAATTGTGTTTTTGTTTTCTTTAATAATTTGTTCTGTTTTCTCGTATATATCTAGTATAAATTTTTCTTTTTCACTATTTCTAGAATTTCTTTTAAAGTTTGTAATTCTATAGGCCATTTTTGATCTTATTAAATCCTTCTCGGTGTCGTCCTTTACTTTCTGAACCCATTGTTCAATGTCTGCTATCAAATTTATCGTTGAAAGGTTTTTATTTGTCACTGGAAGAGCAAATTTGTTTCCTAATGATAGAAGCCATTTACTCTCCATGTCGAATTCTACGTTGGTGTAATTTAAAAACCAGTCTTCATTGAATGTGAATTTGTATTCTTTAAACTTATCTATTCTAAGTTTATTCATTTTTGCTGAGTGGACTTCTCTTGTTTTTAATTTTAAGTTTCTATATCTAGCCCATTGCCCTTTCTTAAATTTTATAAGTTCTGTTTCGTTCAGTGTATTTAACAGCTGTTTTTCTATCCTTTCAATTTTCACAATGGAAATAATATTTTTTAAGTTTTTTTACTCTATAATTTTGCTGTTTTTTAGTCAATAATGAATCATACAATTTTCCTGATGTTCGCATATTTTTAAGAATTTTTGGCATTTTAGAGATTTTTTCAAGATTTTTGGCTGCCGGTTGCCAATTATATGATTTTTGTTTTAAATAAATTTTGGAAATAATTTCCAATATTGCAGTTGCAATTTTTAGAATATGCGCTATTTTTACGGGGTTTTAAATTTTTTAGTTTCTTTGCTAATTACACTTAGGAGCTTGATATCAAATTAAATTCTTACGTCAAACTTTGTTTTTATTTTATAGAAAAGACAATTAATTGAAGTGCTTTTGAAGATTAACTCACTGATGTTACAGAATAAAAGAAACATTTCTTATCAAATGCTAGCCGGGAAGAGATTTTTCTGCTTTGTTATGTGTTACTAAGTATCCAAACAACATTTTAATTGTCAAAAGATTTTTTATCACATTGTACAAATACAATAATAATACCGGGTTCTGATGTACTGCAGGTACGCTCTGCACCTGAATATAGAAAATAATTAAAAACAGGATAAGCATCAATTTTGCTTTTCTTCTGAAATTACAAATAGTCATAAAAAATGAAATATTAATACATTTTTAAAACAAAACTAAAATTCAATTTTATTGATTTTGTATATTTACTAAAATGACTAAAATTGTAGTTTACAACAACCACACCAATTTCCCTCAAGAATTTGAAATTTTAGTACTTTATAATAAATAAGATATATTATGTTCTTAAACGCGTAAACTACTATGAAAAATACAACTGCTCTGTGGTGTACAAGAAGTGCTTGTAACTACCAACCAGTGGGTTTCAATCCAACGAATCCCAACGCAACTTTTTCCAAAAAAAATTTAAAAGTAAAATTATTTTGAATACCATTTTTTTGCTCATATTTTAGTCGTTAATGGACCGACTTCAATTATTTTCAGTCTAAACCTTCGTAGAACTCCATACAAGAGATCTGCTTCATAAAATTGACCGTAGGACAGTCGAGGCCATAAAAAACAAGAGAATAGGAAATATAACAAAAAAAGTCTTTTGGCTATATCTCATTAATTATTGGACCGAGTTTTGTTATTTTCAAACCGAACAAATTTATGAAAAATTCCAAAAGAATGGTATAAAATTTATTTCTCTATGTTGTGTTTTGGCCTTAATTCTAACTACACCAAAATGTAGCAGACGGACATCGCTCATTCGACTTCTCTATCTATAAGGATCCAAATATATATACTTTATGGGGTCTTAAATGAAAAATGAAGAAATTACATACGGAATGACAATCCTATATATCCCCTTTCCAAATTTTTTGGTGAAGGGTATAAAAATATACATTGGAATGATATGTACATAGATTCTAATACAAAATATGTGTTTGTTTAAATCAGTAATGAATGATGGCCAAATGCATTCGAATCAGTACCGGTGCAACGAAGCGGGAATAATTTGTTTAGAAATTTTATGTTTAATTTTAAATTTTACGTACTACTTGCTGACTTTTTTGCACTTTTAATTTATTATATTGACTCTACAAGTACAATCCTTCTTTATTATTTGAATTGTGAGCTTTTATTATATGTATTAATATTTTTTTGTTGCACATTGGGATCAAATAAATCATGAAATTTGTAGTTAGGCGTGGATCCAGGGGAGGGGAAAAGCATGTTGTTCCACTTACGCCACCTTAAAAAGAGTAAAATATCAACTATTTCCATTAAGTAGCTAAAAGAAAATTTTCAAAACTATAATGAACTTGAAAATTTCTCCTCCAAAAATATAATGCTGAATCCGTGGCATGTTGCACACGTGGAATATCACTAAAATTATGAATAAAGCTTATATTATAAAACACAGTATATCGAAAAATAAATCCCTAAATATTGTTAAATTTCTATTAAAGCGATTTTCATAGGAAAGTTAATATGGTCTTAATATAGAAAGGGCCTAACTATTTTTTTTCAAAATATAGTTTTTTTGCATATCTATTTATCGAAATATGTATGTTTGTTAAACATTCTATTTTGGAAAATAAATAATTAGGGCTTTTGTATATTAATCTAACGATATGTATCACGCAAATCGTGCCAATATTGATTTAAAGTATTTGAGTTTCCAATTTTGTTTATGAAGAAATTTTGTATTAATTAAAAATATTCAATATAATCAGGACAAGTTTAAATATGCACAAAAATTATTAAAATATGCATGCAAATATTCCTAGAAAAAACTTGCTATGCACAAAAATATGCACCCGAAAAACACAGTCTAATGACTTTCAAGCAGTTTTCTTTAAACAAATGTTTTTTACAAAGTATAATAATGTTTTTTTTAATCGAAAGGATATTCGGTTGCTGCACAAAACGGTCGAATATATTGAAAATATACGGTCAACATCAGCCGATGTTTACTGTATATATTGTTTTTAATCTACGTTAACGTTGAAGGATAATATTTTGATCAAAAACTTTGGTAAGTTTTTCAATAAATATTTTATTCTGAATATTTTAAAGTTCATCTTTTATGACTTTTATGACGAATAAACTTTCATGTAAAGGAAGTCCTTTGGTTTAAAATTAGATTATATTGGAAATACATAAAAAATTATCTTTAATGTATGCTAAATCTGTTTTCACCGAAGAATTCTTAAATTCAGCCTTTGCTTTACATATCGACTCTGCCTCATCATCACAATGCTAAATTAAAACGCTGCTTATTTCTAAAATTGTCGCCATAATATATAGCAGCCTTTAACCAAGATTCCAATCTAGTGGAACTGGGCTTTGATCATATTGATCATATTTGGGCACATAGAATACATTAAATTGACATACTATGTATGTATGAAGTTATACCTTAAGAAAAGCGGCTTTGCAATTTGCAACAAGGGAGTTAACATTTCAAGATGCAAGCGAACAAAATCTGCAATTTAATGCAACACATGAGCCAGACATGTAACATGCATAATTTTTGCGTAAAACATTTTTAGTGATCGCATTTTGGGGGCCATATATGGAGCTGCGTCAGTTATCATAAGCAATATTGGTTAAAAAGAGTAGTCAACCTGCGTAATATGCAAATTTTTGCAAGGTGGCTGTCAAACTACTCAAAGTACGTTAAAAGTTAGAAGTTGCCCAACTTTAGTCCTTCCGTTGACGGAGACGTACTGAATGGAACAAAGCTCATAAAAGCCTGTATTTCAACTTCGTTGTCAGTTAAAAAATACGACGTATAACGTGCGATGGATTCTATGTGCCTTTAGTCAGTAATTGACTCTGTATCTCGATATTTTCCGTTATATAGAAAAAAGAGGATGCTGCATCACATAATTTGCATTTACCCGAGAATTAGTTTTTCGATGAAACTAAAAAACACAGAAGGATCAACAACAAAATAACTTTTAAATTACGTATGTAATAAGTTTTTAACAGCCCTATAGTTTCGAAGATATTTAGAGTTTTATAATTAAAATTTTAAGCTGAAGAAAATTTAAAATTGTTTTCTTAACTGTCATAACTAAAAATCGAGATACGTCCTTTCTATATTAACCCAACGATATGCTACAAATAAAATTAGATGAAATTTATTAACATCATTTCATAAGTTCTGTATTTATTCACAATTCAGTGGCAGCATCATCTATTCATATAGAATTCATTTATCTCAATTAAGTGGTTAATCAGTATCCCTGGTATACAAAAAAGTAATCGTTGAGAACAAATATGACTTTAGAAAACGGACCACTACATATTAAACTTGGACTTATTAAACAGTTTGAGAAAGCTTTAAATACGAACGGAAATTGCTTAAAAAATATATGTAAATTTTTGTCTGGGGGAAAAATACGGCATTCGATATCGAACGAAATCACTGGTCTCAGTATAGAAAAGTTGAAAGGAGCATTTTTGATGGACCACAAATTCTTAAATCTTTCCCAAAATTAACTTAAATCAAGTATTGAGTACGACTCGTACTCAAAATAAGTAGAAAATACTTGAATTTACTACGGCATTGTTTTTCTGTGTATGAATCAATTGGAATTTTAAGCAATGAAAAGATTGGATAGGCATATGATGGCAGAGTACTGCTGGAGCTGAACGAAAATATAAGATCCCCTACCAAATGATTTTTTAACAGCTTTTTTTTATTTTTGTACGTCAATTCAAAATAAATAAAAATAAAAAATTAGAGCTCGTGAAATGCTTTTAATAAATTTTAGCATATGCAATAATTATCACAATTAAAAATAAAATATAAAATTTTCTTCAGTTTAAAATTTTATTAATGGGTCTTAAAAAAATTTCTTTTTAATTTTTTGGAAAGAATTTATTTTTTTTATAAAGTTTCTGAACATCTCCGAAACTATAGGGCTGTCAAAAATTAATTTATATGTAGTTTAAAGGTTATTTTGTTGCCGACCCTTTGTGTAGTATTTTGTAATTTAATAGAAGCATCAGTTTCCGAGTAAATGCAAATTATATGATGTAGCATCCCCATTTTTCTATATAACAGAAAATCAATTAAAAATAAAAATAATCGGAATTGGAACTCAGTACAAAGTGTATGGAAATCAATTGCGAAACCTTAGACCTTACATAACAATTTCATTTAATTGGCCTGTGTAATCTATAAAAAAGTATTACATATTTCACTTTGTGCCGCGTATGTAGATATTTGACTACTTTACTGTTATTAATGAGAGTGCATGTTTTTTATGTATTATGTCTTCTTTACTTATTATTTCATTCAAAGGCCTTTTCAAATTTATCCTGCAATAAATATTTTTTTGTGAGTTTTTTGTGCCATTTTATTAATAAAAGAAAGTAATCTACAAATATTGTGCTTGTACCTGAGAACAATATTTTAGCTCAGTGAGCAGAGCACGTGTCCGCAAATCCCACAATAGTATCCAACCAATATTTGTTCGATTAACCAAGAATTTCAGTCAATTATTTAATCAAATAGTTAATAATACGAAATTTTTATAGCGAACTCCAACAACTTGTATCAATCAACCGATTAAGAGATTAAAAAGAATTCTCTAACAGATTCCACTATTTAAGCGCACTTTTGACTTAACTGCATAAAATGTTTGAAGAATAAGTAACTTCAAAATGCTCTTTTAAGTACAATTTGTATATCTACACAATTATCTTGAATTTTTTTTAAGTTTTACATTACCTTCGTATAATATTAGCTGCACACAATAAGTTAATGAGAATAATTTTATATTAAGTCAAATAAGATTATTTTTGATTTAGCTGCACATAAAATCGGTCATAAGCTCATTGTGAAGCTAAGTTTATATTTGAAGTAGACAACTATCTATGAGATTATGCAGTTTCATCCGCTTTAGATTAAGTCTTTTCGATTTCGACTCTATCTCGTGACTGCTCCCAGTTTTACATTCTTTTTCAATTTTAGCAGTCTTTAGGAAGTGTTTTGTGAGATTTTAAATTTTTTAAGATCTTCGCATATTTTTGCAGTTCAAGAGATTTATCCGGGTTTTACAAGTTACTATGAGCCACAACATCGAAATTAAGAATAAATCGAGAAGTAATAGATTTCGTTTCGACTTGAATTAAACTCTGTTAAATATATATATTTTTTTGGGAATTTCATGTGTTTTAATGCCTATTCGCCTGTTCGCCTGTTCGCAAAAATTTTGTTTCAAACCTAATTTTTTATTAAAATGTAAATTTGTATTTTCAAGCAACGATGATAATATTATATACATACATACAAGGTGTATTTATCTAGGTGACAGCATTAGGAAAACAATTACAACAATACAAGAACAACAGGCATTTTTGTTTGTGTAGTTTCATTGCATATCTCGAAAACCTAACCCATAAAAAAAGAAAACAGATACATAAAAAAAAGTAAAAGTATTATGTTTGTATTTTGACATTCGCAACGAATAGTCAGCTGCTGTAATGCTGTCACCTGGTTAAATATGCCTTGCATACATACATATGTATGTACGTAGAGCAACTTGGGATATTGTGGAACCCCTATTTTTAATTTGACGATCTTCAAAAACATACTCGTATTAGCAAAATTCTCACCGTATTGATTACAATATAATTGTTATTCTTTTGACAAACAAAATTTATACATGAACAATCTGTGACATCCCGAAAATAGCAATTTTCGAAATTGGAGAGTAATGTGGATACACCCCCCCGATGGGGTAATGTGGTATAATATACCATACCAGTAGAATCAAAATATAAATAAGAAAATAAATTAAATTTGTTAGAGAATGTAGTATTTTTTATTGCAATTAATACAAAATGTAGGACTAAGCCTTGCTTCTTTCTGCCCTTCCTAGCCCATGGAATTCTACAAAATGTGGTGTGAAGAACATTGTTTTTCGACTAATGTAGTTATTTCCATTTGATTTTTACTAATTCCATTAATTAATTCCCTTTATATAATTAATCTTTAAAAAAATTTTTGTAAACATATATATGTATGTAATAAAGTTTAGAAAACTTATAAAATTAAAATGCCAACCGATTAGAACTGTTATTTGGTTTACTATTTCAGCATAAGAAACATTTATAAAAATAATGGTTTGAATATGCGCATTAAAGAAAAGTCAACATTTCGCAATTTCATTCTCGGTCAAATCGTAGGTCGGCCATATCGCCGTCTAGACTAGGACCAGCGCATGATGTCGTGATTTCTAAAGTCGACCCGGTTGAGTTTCCCACAGGTAAGCTAGCTGACACAGCCGATGCTATACCAGGCTGAAGAGGCAAGTCAACGCAAGCACCTTGACTACTCTCTTAATCTCGTCTTTGCCATTATTAATTGTAAGGCTTAAATTGATGGATGTAGTTGCAAACGATCTATTTTAATAATTTTTTAAACTAAATAACAGAAACTTAATTGTTTAAATATACACAAATTTATTAGACTGCATACTGTGGTATTCAGTAGAATATATTTGGAAAATATATGAAGCTGGTTTGAAACAAATTCATATACGGGCTTAGCGACGAATAGGAAAGAAAATTTGGCGACATGTTCATGGGAAAACTGGCGACCAGTGGCAGCCTGATCAGTGACCAGTGACCTACAGTATTATGATTTTTAGTGCGAATGTCACCCTTCCCTGGAACATGAGTCGCAATCATACAAATGTCTTCTGTAAATTTGTAGAGGCGTGATCAAGCCACTGGAAGTGGAATTACATATTTATGCCTCTTTTCTATATCTATCAATGCTGATCTGGCAGAGCAGACTGAAAGGTAATCCGTAGAAGGGCAATTTGTCTTTCTAATGTAAAGGCAACCCAGATATCGATTAAAATCGTCAATGATATACATAAATGTCCCCGACAAATCCTGTATATCAATATAAAATTTTTTAGAAACAAGTGATAATAAATAAAATGTCTGATATTTTTCCAAGTCTTAAAATGTTCCAGTTCTAATATAATTATTAAACTGTGAGCCTGTTTCAATTGACGGAAAAAATTTTTTCAACTGGTTCCTACTGGCCTTTTGAAAGCGAACATCGGGTGTCGATTTCATTAAAACTAAGTTTCGCCAGTATAATTTTACAAAATCAGACTTGCATCGAGAAATTGTACCTATTCTGAACTCAGTTTAAGAGTAAGTATTATTAAAATTTCTAGCCAATTATAATTTTTGTTCAATCGACGCCAATGTGTAAAATCATAAAAGTGTTCTTTGGCTGCACTATGATTTTCTTAATTTACCTTCAATTCGTTTGATTTCAAGAACTTTTTTTGATGGCTGTGTTAACATTTTGTGTATTTTTTATTTTTTTAGTTTAACTGACTTTAATCATTTCATCGCAACTATTATTATTTAACGTGTTTATCCAGCGTTCATCGAACGTTTGAGGTCAAAAGTATCACACTCCAGCTGCTTTTTTTTGGGCCTCATTGATTGATGCATGAATTTAATGTATGAATGGATGGATGGATGGATGCTGTTGTAATTGTTATTGAAGTTATAAAATAATATTCCTCTATAATGGTGATGATGAGTACATTCCCCCTGGATAAAAAGTCTTTACATTATTGATATTAAGATTTCTTTGTTGTTCGTTGTAGCAACTACTAAAAATTAGTTTTTGACTATAAGGTAACATCTATTATGTACATAAAAATGATGTATCAATACTTGTTTCAAAACGTATCAAAATTATACAAAATCAAACATCGTCCTTCATATATGGAGGTGCTTTTGGAGGTCTTTAATTGTAGAACTTTGTGTGTTTGTGCAGCATCAATAAAATAATTTATTCTATTTTAATTTTATTTTTAAAGAAATACATATGAAACAATATATAAAAGAAAATTTTTATAGTAATACTGAATTTCCAATATGTTAAAAAACAAATTGAAAGCAAAATAACCACATTTATTGTAAATTTTAATAGGCATTTGAAGTTTAAGAGAAATTTAAATCATCTCATTTACTTAAAAAATATAGTTTTTTGTTAATAAACTGCGCAATTCGCAGGCAACCCTTTTGTCGTGTATTATATATTGAAATACACTTTTCAATTCTGACTGTATTGTATGGATAAATTCAAAAACATTAAAATAACTTAGTACATACATACTCACAGCTATAGAATAAGTCTTGTAAATGAAATTGAATTGTGAAGTCGTATCATTATTTTTAATAAAAGATAAAAAAAACAAAGATACAATACTGCAAAATAATACAATTGAGCAATTTGATTATTTAATCAATTTATTTGTCGAATTCTAATACATTTCTCAATGAAAATTTAAAGTCTTTAAATTTTAGCTGATTTCATTTAATTTTCAACTCATCTCCTTAAAAATTTTAATACTTAATTTAAAAGCACACAAATTGCTGTATTCCTCTTTGAATATGTGAGTCTTACAATTTGTTTAGATTAGTGGTGTCAGTGTTTTACTTTTAGACAGAGTTGTAATTTGGACATTAAATACTCGTTGAATATAGTTCTCTCACGAATGCTGTGGGACATAGTTTTAAGCTGCTATCCCTAGAATCTCCTGAGTGTTACTTACACTGCAGTATTTTCAGCTATCAAGAGGTGGATTAGTTTACAGTGAATGCCATATCAGCGACCACCATACATATCTTCTCAGGACGTCGAAGCGTCGTTATGGTTAAATAACCCTGAATCCTAGATTACAGAGATATTCAGGGGAACATGGAGGATACAACTAACCTCTTTTCCTTCAAGCAATAAAAGACAAATATTACCTGATCCAATACCTGATCGAACCTGATACCATACCTGATACAATACCTGATACCACTAATGACCAGGTATGGTATCAGGTTCGATCAGGTTTTGGATCAGGTTCGATCAGGTTCGATCAGGTATTGGATCAGGTCTGATCAGGTATTGGATCAGGTCTGATCAGGTATTGGATCAGGTCTGATCAGGTATTGGATCAGGTCTGATACAAAAACTCCAAAGCATCTATTACTTAATAGTGCTAACATAATTATAATTTTTTTAAAAAGATAAAATGAATTTGCGATACGAATATAACGATCATGTTATTAAAGATGACATTTAAAGAATTAACAGATATATGTAGTCAATGCTGGAGAGATAAATATGGGGTGATCTTGTTGTCAATAAGGATGACTTTATAAATAAATAAGTGGTGATATAGAAAAAGTTTTGATGAATTCATACAACTGTAAGATAGATTTGTTCTGGAATAGATACAAATCAGATAAAAGCAGATCACAACCGGATAAAAGCAGATCACAACCGGATAAGAATCAGTTCACAACCAGTTAAAAGCAGATACAATCAGTTCATAACCAGATAAAAGCAGATACAGAGCAGATAAAAAGCAGATACAGAGCAGATACAAACCAGATAAAAGCAGATACAGAGCAGATACAAACCAGATAAAAAGCAGATATAGAGCAGATAAAAAGCAGATACAGAGCAGACACAAACCAGATAAAAGCAGATACAGATTAGATACAAACCAGATAAAAAGCTGTTCATAACCCGATAAAAAGCAGATCTTAACCAGCTAAAAGCTGATTATAACTAAAATTTGAGAATTAGCTTATACATATAATAAAAAATAAATAAAAATAAGAAGATGAATAATACAATTGAATTTCTTAATAACATCTGTAAATAAAATCAAAAATCATATCTCTAAGAGATTTTCTGCTAAATGAACCTTTGGAAATCATACGATGTGAAAGAAAGCTAACATTGTATTGTATGTTACAAATTATGTTGGAACTGGAGAGCTGTTTTGTTTTTTACCTGAAATATACAACTATATCACTGATGATATATATCATTATTGATCTCTCATTACATAAGAAAAATTTCAGTTGGATTTTATTATAAGATTATTTTTGAAAGCAAACAAATGAACATAAATAACTTTTGATTTATTTATTGATATTAAAAAAGTAATAAAAGAACAATACTTTTTGTAAATATTTTCACTTATAATAAGATAATGAGTCAAAATAGAAATGTAGTCATAGATGTACAGGGTTTCTGTATTAATAATAATTTATTCGCAAAGGAAGTCTGCGTTGTAGGAGTTGATTCAGAAATTAAAACTTTTCTCATTCTACCGCCTTTTAAATATTCAGAATTAACATATAAAGATAGGATTACAAATAAATGGTTGTACAATCATTTACATGGATTATGTTGGAATGATGGAAATTCAACGCTCAACGAATTTAGAGAATATATAATATCATATCTTAAAAAAGAACATTATCATATTATATATGTTAAAGGAATTGAAAAAGTAAAATGGTTAAGTCAACTGCTTGGAGAAATGGGAATATATATATTTAATTTAGATGACTTTAATTGTCCAAATATAAGAACGTTATATAAAAGTAATATTAACATCAATATCTGTAAATATCATAGAAATAGTTGTAAGGAAATGTGTGCTAAAAAAAGTGCAATTTTATATAGAAATTTTATTAATTTATATGTAAACAAAGAGAATATTGAAAACATTTAAAACTTTTGTTTAGTTATTTAGGTATTCTGTTGCGAACTAGATCAACTGTATAAAAAAAAAGGTCACATCAGCTGAATTAAAGGATCTATTAGATGGATACAGTTGTCATATCGATAAGGAACACAAGAAATTATTCCTGAGAATGATTGAGGAATTAAGAATGTATAGTAAAGAGTCTTATCCTTTCATATATTTTCATAATTGAATTCATAGATGTAATATTGAAAATATCAGTATACCAAATGTTAATATATGTGCATTTAATTTATATTATAACGAATATATGAATATTAACACAGAAACTTTTTAATTTATATATAAGACTTTTTAAACTATTAACCTATATCTGAAAAGTAAAAGAAATACATATAAACATTTTAATTGTTATGAAATCTGAAAAAGTAAGATAAAAAATCTTCATAACAAATAAAAACACATCATATATATTTCTGTATATCAATTAGTTTTATTTAAAATATTTATTTTAGTATGTATTTTTATTAGATTAGGCTGAAAATAGAAAGAATGTTATTGATTGTTCTAAGCTTTGTTTAAAAAAAATTTCTGAAAAACACTCGCATTTATACTAAATTATGCTCGCGCATGTCTTAAGAAAAAGCAATATTATAAAACCATGAAGAAAATATTTATTTTTCATAGTAAACAAATTTCTTTAAATTTACAACATTCGGTCATACAATTTTCACATCTGTATGCTGATAAACAGTTACATGTTGAATTCGTTTTTCTATGAGATTCATTTTCTTTCAACAATCAAATCTGCAAAAAACCAAAACATCAATCACAACTATTTACGTTATAAGAATTTTCTCGGCATCGCAAACATTTATTTTTTTCGATAAATGAAAGCGATCAACAAGAAAGTTGGTAGAGGAGCAGACACTCATGAAAATGCCAACTCAAAATTTTTCAATAAAAAAAGATGAACTGCAATAAAAAAAGGTAGACAGAAAAGAAAAACAGAAAGGACAAGTGTAATAAAAAAGAGATATACCGGCACAGGTGTTTAACTTTGCTTAAGAATTTTCCATGTATCTCATACATTTATGTAATGCAAATGCATGTTGGTTTTGTAACCTCTTTTTAAATTTCTGATCCTTTTTCTTTGAAAAAAATCAGAAATATGTATGTGTAATGAAATTGTGTATCCTTATACACATAAATATACGAACTGGGGTGTGAAATAGGTATAGATAACAAGCTAGACGGTAGAGAAGGACAGACAGAAAATGATCCAATGCAAACAAACGCACACATGCGCAATATAATAAAATATTCTAACAAGCTCACTCAAACTGACCAATAGCGATATAAATGTACACACATATGTACATTAGACCGGTCGTTAAAAATAAATTTTGAAGTGCCGGGCAGATTCTGTTTCCTTTTGGTCTAAAACCATTAAATTTAAAATTTGGGGCTGATCGGATAATATTTAGTGGCCGCGCCCATCAATCAAAAATTTAAATACATGAAATATATGGAAAAAATTTACTGAATGAAAATAAAGAATAAAGACTCAAAATACATATATTTTGTGTACTGAGCTATTCGCAACGGTACTTTTTTGTTTTGCTTTGCAACAGCAAGAGAAATATTTCAAAACGATATATATAGCCTTTTCATAAGTGTTTAAAATAAATAATTATGTTACTTGCTTCAACTTTCTTATTAACCAATTTTGGAAATTGATGACTTATTACAAAGATAATTTCATTGCTAATCGTAATCAATTAGATTTTGTAGAAAATATTCTCTTTTGTGCACTTAATTTGAAGAATATTGGGTAAATATAAATTTTTTCCATATATTTCATGTATTTAAATTTTTGATTGATGGGCGCGGCCACTAAATATTATCCGATCAGCCCCAAATTTTAAATTTAATGGTTTTAGACCAAAAGGAAATAAAATCTGCCCGGCACTTCAAAATCAGACACTTTTTTTTAAAATAACGACCGGTCTAATGTACATACACGACATATGAATGCATTTAAAAATAGACAATCTTTCACTTTCTCGCACCCTTATTTTTCATTAAAAATAGGCAGACAATAGAGGACACAGTCAAACATTTAGGGTTTACTTTAAACATAAGAAAAAACACAAGCCCTAAGTTAATGCATCTTATCAAGTGCAATAAAAAGAAAACGCTAATGAATAGACAGAAAGGATAAGGGTAATAAAAATAGACCGAAATGCCCTTTTTTATTAGTTTCGTTTTCTTTCAGCAATCAAAACTGAAAAAAAATTAGTAGGGAGGTTCATATTTAACTCGGTGAAATATTTTGTACCTATGAAGAAAATTTCCAGCTTCCTGACAAACATTCAACAGAGTTTTTCAATATAGGTGTCCGGGTAGGGGTGTTCGTACAGAAGTTTCAGGGGGGATATTCAATAGAGAAGCCCTGACTGACTCTCAAATCAGGCATGTGAAAACAAAAAAAAATTTACATATAAATTTTTTTTGAAAACCCCTAAAATACACAATACAAAGTTTATGAAACCTCCTAATACAAACAACCATCCAAGGATGGAAAACGCATTTCCATAATAAATACACTTAATTACCTAACAAAATATATTTTTAACGATCACGTTTCCCAGCCAGGCATAGATGTGCAATTTACATTGTCCCTTATGGGAAAAAAATATACAGAAGGTACATAAACACACTACTTACGATTTTTCACATCATGTCCGAGACTAACAACAATACAAATGCTTACCGTTCAAGAGAGCTTGAATTCTAGGGTCTGTCCGGCGATGCAAACATTGCACTGCAAAGCATCATGAGCTTCATAACAGGCTGTGGTTGGTTGAACGTTGAGATCTCCGCCTGAGCAGTAGTTCCGTAGTATCACAATGATTCAAAAAATATATTTCTGGCAAACAAAATACAAATAAGTCATAATTTGTATTAATAAAATCTGAAATCACATTCAGTCGAGCTAACTAAAAACTTTCGAATACATAAAAATACAAAAGAACACCGATGATGGGGGTATGGCGTCTCCCGGATTTTTCTTTGTTCCTTGGAAATATTGTCTCAATCCCAATTCGTTCTGACTAAAATCGTTGCAAACTATAGCCTAGTAATAATTACTTTAAATTATCAGCCAATTTAGTTCGAAAAATAATTACGTTAAAAAAAACATTTTAATTTGGATCTATGACTAATCGTATCACGTCCCCATCGTGATCCTGCAAACAACTGGGATTTCAGGTTTTTTTTTTAATTTAGAACCCTTGCCGTTCGTCCCTGCTACTTCGTATACATTTACGCTTGAGTTAAACTTCTTTGTGAGAGAAGGAGTAAAAAAAAATATATTTTAGTAGCACTCAATGTGCTTGTTGTTTATTTGAATATATTCTTAAGACTAATTTACAAAGTGTTACTTAATATCTATTTATACTAGTTGCTTTGTTTACTTACATATATTTCAATCTTAATATTTATTTAGGTCAGAAATACTTTTTTCAGTTGATAATAATTTTCTTTCTTCCCTAAAATGTGTCTAATAGTTAATTTTCTTTGTCTATGAAAATGTGTCTTATCTTTAATTTTCTTTGTCTATGAAAATGTGTCATCTTTAGTTTGTACGTTTTATCAGTGTAAAGTATATCGTGCATTAACTCGTGCATATATGAATATGGTATTATTATGCATAGAAAAGTAAGCATATGCATGTATGTGTAAATTTTTTGTACATATGCATATGCGTGTGCTTATATATGTGCTCACAGTCCACAGATTCAATAACTCCATCATCATGGAAATCCATCAGCGTCCCTTTTAATTTTTCTCGTCGCAATTAATAGGAACTGAAAAACACATATATATACAAATTTTTTTTTTTCAAATCACATTTGATCGTTTTTGCCAAACTCGTACTAAAATTTTCGCTTTTTCGATTTGATTTTTATATAATATAAGAAATACCGCTTCCAGTTTTTCTCATGCGATTTTATAATGAATACCTTAATATATTTTTTCGCTTTTACTACAAGTTCTCCTCAACATGACAAACTTTGCATTCATCCAGCTGTAGTGAGTATGCTGCGCAGGTATTTAAACTTTTATCTTTTTATACCCTTCACCAAAAAATTTGGAAAGGGGATATATAGGTTTGTCATTCCGTATGTAATTTCTTCATTATTCATTTAAGACCCCATAAAGTATATATATTCTGGATCTTTATAGATAGAGAAGTCGAATGAGCGATGTCCGTCTGCTATATTTTGGTGTAAGGAGAATTAAGGCCAAAACACAACATAGAGAAATAAATTTTATACCATTCTCTTGGAATTTTGGATAAAATTATTCGGTTTGAAAATAACAAAACTTTTTTGTTATATTTCCTATTCTGATGTTTTTTATGGCCCCAACTGTCCTACGGTTAATTTTATGAAGCAGATCTCTTGTATGGAGTTCTACGAAGGATTAGACTGAAAGTAATTGAAGTCGGTCCAATAACGACTAAAATATGAGCAAAAAAATGGTATTCGAAATAATTTTACTTTTAAATTTTTTTGGATAAAGTTGCGTTGGGATTCGTTGGATTGAAACCCACTGGTTGGTAGTTACAAGCACTTCTTGTACACCACAGAGCAGTTGTATTTTTCATAGTAGTTTACGCGTTTAAGAACATAATATATCTTATTTATTATAAAATACTAAAATTTCAAATTATTGATGGAAATTGGTGTGGTTGTTGTAAACTACCATTTTTGTCACACATCCATCCATACTGAAATGGGTTCATGGGCGTACCTACACATTGTGTGTATACATGTGCATATTTAAACAGTCATAAAGTCAAGATTTGTTGTTTTGTTTTTGTTTGTTTCTTTAAACTTATTTTTGTACGTTTATTAGTATAATATTTTTATGCATGCATATTTCAGTATTTTTTATCGCTTACATTTTCTTTTCGTATATAAATAACCATAATTATTTTTTATATTATTTATATTAAAGAAATGTAATGGATCGTCAAGACTTTATGTACGAGTAAATATACAAAATCAATGAAATTGAATTTTAGTTTTGTTTTAAAAATGTATTAATATTTCGTTATTTATGACTATTTGTTATTTCAGAAGAAAAGCAAAATTGATGTTTTATACTTGTGTAATTTTAATTATTTTCTATATTCAGGTGCAGATCGTATTTGTATTTGTACAATGTGATAAAAAATCTTTGATAATTAAAATGTTGTTTGGATACTTAGTAACACATAACAAATCAGAAAAATCTCTTCCCGGCTAGAATTTGATAAGAAATGTTTCTTCTATTCTGTAACATCAGTGAGTTAATCTTCAAAAGCACTTCAATTAATTGTCTTTTCTATAAAATAAAAACAAAGTTTGACGTAAGAATTTAATTTGATATCAAGCTCCTAAGTGTAATTAGCAAAGAAACTAAAAAATTTAAAACCCCGTAAAAATAGCGCATATTCTAAAAATTGCAACTGCAATATTGGAAATTATTCCCAAAATTTATTTAAAACAAAAATCATATAATTGGCAACCGGCAGCCAAAAATCTTGAAAAAATCTCTAAAATGCCAAAAATTCTTAAAAATATGCGAACATCAGGAAAATTGTATGATTCATTATTGACTAAAAAACAGCAAAATTATAGAGTAAAAAAACTTAAAAAATATTATTTCCATTGTGAAAATTAAACTTTTATTAAAAACTATTTTCTATTTGGAATAAAAATTTAAAATGCATTTGTATTTTGAATAAAAGTATTGCAAATACCTACTTTCCACAAATTTATATTTAGCTTCTAGATTGTATTACCCAATTGAATAATTTAATGTATTTTAAGAATAGTTCGCAATTCATCATATATTTTTCAAACAATCAGTTCCTATCGCATACATACATATGAACTTTAGACTTTTAGATCGGAATCTTTGGGGAAAATTTCCAAAACATTTGTAAAGCATAGCGATAATAGTTCGCCAGCTGTACCGCGTCTAAAAATAGTATATACATACATATTTGTATTTTTTTTTTGCATATTTTCGTATTTTCCCCAATTCAACATATACAAAATGATAAGTTAAGATCTTAGGAGATAAAAAATTGATTTCTTCATATTCATATAAAATTAACTGGTCTTACATTCATTAAAAACACCTAAAAATCATAGTTTTCCGAATATCGCATTGTCAATAGCACGCACTACGGAATTGGACGCGGATTAATGGTAAAATATTACGAAAATAAGCCGAATTATGGGATGGATTTGAGAGCAAAAAGTTTTCTGTTTGCGATTTTATCGTAATTTTTCATATTTAGTTCTCTGTCTTACTTAGTAAACGTAGAAGAAGATTTAAATAAAAAATGTTTTTAATTAAATCCATCTGTTTTCTTAGCAGGCTGAATATGAATTACCGAATTCGTATTTTTTAAATCAATTGTGGTTGAAATTCGAATGTGTTTCTTTATCAGATATATACAGGTTATATTGAACCAAAACCTTTATGGTCTGGTCCAACCGCAATACAGATAAGTAAATGGAAAAGTTAACAAAATTTTAAAAAGACAACTATCAGAATACCACTAGTTTACATACATACGTACATTATACGAGTTTAAAAAAAATTAGATTAAAATAATGAATTAAAATATGTTGTTATATTTTATAATTTAAAATTTTTTCTTACACCGTCAAGTTATTTTTATTTTTGGTGTTATTATCATATTATATCAAATAAAAACGTCGACAACTTACTGAATTCATCATATAATTATTTTATCGCTGTATAAAATCCTATCTGATAACATATTGGATATTTTTGAAAAATAAACCTTTTATCGTTCATAAAATTGGAAAAGACGCAAAAATTAAAAAGAGATATTATAAATGAGGTCGTGCCACGGTTTTTTTAAATAAATTGTGGAACAAACTTTTTCAAATAAAAAGTAAAAGTAATAAAAACAACTAAAATGTATCAAAAATTCTAAAAAAAATAGCATTTTGTTGTGTTTTGGATTCGAAACCGTGCCACCGGGTAAGAAGGTACGGTTTCAAATCCTGAACAACCATTTATTTTTTTTAATTTTTGTCACATTTTAGTTATTTTTATTACTTTTACTTTATATTTGAAAAATTTCGTTTTTTTAAAGAATTTTTGATAGCTTTAAATTATTTTCAATATGAAGATGATATTGGAACATTTTAATCATTAGACTAACAGATTTATGTAATAGTTGGCAATTTTTTTAATCAATTTTGGGAAAATTTCTTCATTATTACGTTTCAAATCATTTATTATTGATAAAGACGTTGAAACACTTCTTGTATGTGTGAAAAAATATGTAAGTGCTAATAAGGGGGATGTTAATATTTTTATAATGCACTCTAGGCAAGAAAGTGTTACAAATTTGTTACGAAATTCATAATTTATGGCTGACTTCATAAACGCAGTTTGCAAAGCAACACTAGAATGCCTTGTAAACTCATGCTTCCAGTGTTGCTTTGCAAGCTGTGTTTATGAAATCAACCTATATTATGAAATAGAGATTAGAACCAATAATGCGTGATCGTGATTAAGTTTTTGCTTCCATCACGTGGGGGTGCGTCCGTGAGACGGTGAGTTGCAATTTTTTTTGCTTTAATGTAATTTTTTTCATTTAAATTCTATTTTTTTGTAATTTTTTTCGTATTTCGTGGGCGTGAATTTTCGTGATTGTGACTTCTTTCGTCACTCCATACTATGGTGAAGGGTATATAAGATTCGGCACAGCCGAATATATCTCTCTTCCTTGTTATTTCTCAGTCTTTGTTATATTCGGTTTAAGTAATACATTTTGTATATCGTTTAAGAATGTGATGATAGTTTAATTTTGTCTCTTGCCGTCCGCATGCTTGAAACTCAAGTTGAGTCGATGTTAATACACTCAATAATGGTGTAGGAGCCTTGAATTGTGGCTGACAAAGAATTTTATTGAACGCCTCTTTGCCAGTCTGGTTTTAAACTTGAAGAATTGAGGGTAAAACATTAAGATTTTGTTTTAAGACATTAGGAAAACATATATGCATGGTATGTATGTATAACATACAAGGACTTAATAGTTATAACTTTTATTCGATAAAAATTGCGAATAATTATAATTATTACCAATAAATTTTTATTTTATTTATTAAGAATAATTATTATTTCCAATTTTCATTTCTAAAAATTTATGATAACTATTATGTGTATCAAATTAAAGATTTCTCAAGGGTAACCACTACTATTCGATTATTTATTTATTTATTTAAATTAATTTAGTCTATGAATATACAATTCTTACAGACTACTTATGTACACATAGATATATCAAATGATTAATTATTTAACGAATACAAAATATTACGTTTAATGGTATTATTATTAACGGAAAAATCCACAAAAGAATAAAGTTTATTAAAATCTCTGCAACTTCTTATAAACGGATCAAAGTAAGCATAGTTAGTTCTAAAGACTTTAATGGAGAGGGGATAGTAATATCGAGTTGGACGATGTGGAACATTAACCAATATCTGCGCAATTAAAAAATCTGAGGAAATATTACCATTTAACAAATTTAATACAAACATTACATTTATCATTGTTCTACGACTTTTTAACGATGGAAGCTTAATAAGAGTAAGTCTAGCTTGATATGCCGGAAGATTTAGTGGATCCCAATGTAAACGACGGAGGCAGAAAAGAAGAAACTGTTTTTGTACAGATTCAATGCTGTTAGTATGAACTTTATATGCTGGATCCCATATCACTGAGCCATATTCAAGAACAGGACGGACTAAAGATGTATAAAGATGTTTGGTAACGTATGGATCATCAAATTCTTTTCCCCAACGTTTAATAAATCCAAGGAGACAACGTGCTTTATTTACAGTTAGATTAATATGTTGTATGAAATTAAGTTTAGCATCAAATAGAATTCCAAGATCGAAAAAAACCTCAACTTTATCCAGCTCATTACCGCCCAACAAATAATTAACGTTAATATGTCTTTTACGAAAGAAGCACATATGCTTGCATTTTTTAAAATTCAGCTTCATTAAGTTCAGCTCACACCAGGAATGAAAAGAATCCAAATCTTTTTGTAGGAAGGTATGATCTACGTAATTATCGTAGCTAAAGAATATTTTAACATCATCAGCATACAAAAGTATATACGAATATTTTATAATTTTAGGCAAGTCATTAATAAATAGCGAAAAAAGCAGAGGTCCAAGATGGCTTCCTTGTGGAACGCCAGAACTAACAGCAATTGTCTTTGAAGTAACATTTTTAAAAACAACAATTTGGCTTCTATTAGTCAGATATGATATTATCCAATTTAAGCAGTTTTGAGTAAATCCCATATCATGCAACTTTTTCACCAGGAGTTTATGGTTCACCTTATCAAAGGCTTTACTAAAATCAGTATAAACTACATCTGTTTGTTTTTGTTGAACAAATCCGCGATTAATTAAAGTTGTAAATTGTAAGAGATTAGTAACAGTAGAGCAGCCTTTACGAAAACCATGTTGAGAAGGAGATAGTAAAGATGTAGCGTGATGATTTAGGTGGTCAGCAATAAGTTTTTCAAAAAGTTTAGGTATTGTGCTTAATTTTGCAATACCCCTATAATTGGTGATATAGGATTTAATGCCAGATTTAAATAATGGTATAATAAAAGAGTCTTTCCAATTTTTAGGAAAGTAACCATACTTAATTGATAGGTTAAACATCATTGTAATAGGAGCCGCTAGCGCCTCTGCGCATTTGATAAGGAGACAACTCGGTACCTTATCAGGTCCATATTTATAGGAAAATTTTAGTCTTTTCAAACAATTTAGAACCGCATCTTCATCAAGGAATGGAATGGATATTAGCTGGTTTGGCAATTCATAAAAATAGTTGGACGCAGAATCAATATCATCATCCTTAACATAGGTGTCGGAAAAGAAATACGCAAACATATTGCAGATTATAAGATCATTGTCAGACGCTGAATTATTTAACTTCATAACAGGAGGAAAAGTTGTTGATCTTCGTTTCGAGTTGACAAAGTTGTAAAAAGTCCTTGGATTAGATTTGAAATTTTTTTTAATTCTAGTTAAATATGAATAGTAACATTTTTGATTAAGTTTATTGTATTCAGCGCGAATAGTAGAGTATTTACCATAGTCAATGAGAGACCCACTACGTTTGTAAAGCTTGTAAAGTTTATTCTTTTTATTTTTAACTTTTGATAAAAGTTTGGAGTTCCACGGTGGGCCAGAAAAATTAAAATCACTTTGTTTTGGAATACATTCATTCATAATTAAATAAATTTTGTTATAAAATTTTTGAATTACACAATCAATGGCTTCAGGTTTACTAACAAAATTGGAAATAGAAAGAAGTTCATACCAGTTTGTGTTATGTAATGCATCAATGACGATATTATAGTTTGCTCTTTTAAAGCAAAAATTTTTCTGTTTTGAATTGGTACCAGAAGCAGCTTCATGATAGAACGGAAACGACATGTTTATTTCAATAGTGGGATGATGATGGTCCTCAGGTAGAGTGATTGGGATAGAACGTTCAATAGAAATATCAGTACATTCATTTACAAAAACCAAGTCCAATAGTTTAAGATTGTCGTTATAAATGCCGTTTAACTGGTAAAGGTTTAAATCCAACAAACTGTTGACAAATTCGGTATATTTTAAATTATAACCAGATTGTAATGGAGTAAAGTGACCATTATTTGATGAAAAGTTCCATGAGATTGTAGGCATATTAAAATCACCAACGACAATGATAGAATCATTCTGATGTGAGTTATGAACAATATAAGTAATAGCTTCCGCATGTTGCTGGTAAGTTGACTCAGATGAGTTTGGCTGGATATAGGAGCAAGTAATAATAAATTTTTTATGCTTTAATTTAACTAATACACTTATAAATTCAATATCCCCGAAAGTGTCATTTGATAAAGCTTCAGAAGTTAATGAGTTAGATACTGCAATTAAGACGCCGCCTCCTTTTATGTTGCGACCCCGATCACGTCTATAAATTAAGTAGTTATCACATAAAATTTCAGAATTTAAGATGTTATCGATAAGCCAGGTTTCAGTGAATACGATTATGTTATAGTTAAAAGAGTAACTTTGATTATATAACGTTGTTAATTTTGTGTTAATGCCACGAACGTTTTGATAAATAAGACAAATATTTTCAGTGTGATTATTTAGTTTTTTGCAAATGCTGACGAACGTGTGGGAAGATGACCAACAGCTCTTTGTTTCCCAGTATGTACATACTCACGTACAAATGTACTCATAGGCCAAAAACCAGGATCAACAACTTGGTTAAAATCATCATCAGATACGGTTATTTTAAAAGATGTAATTGATCTCGGTTGGGAGTAAACAAATTTGTGTACAGAAAGAAATGCATTGGTACCACATTTTGCTTTAACATAATATTCAACATCCTCAACAGTTGTGTCTGATGCCAATCGAGAAATAAAAACTGATTTATTTTGAGGAATAGCTCTCAGTGGCTTCGGAGAATAATGATTATTATCTAAAACTGGAACAGTAGATGTAAAATTTTCTGCATTACTAGGATGAATTCCATTTGATATTATTCGATTTGCAGTTGACACACTTAGATTTTCAGTATCAGCTGAAGGGCCTGTGTTAAAAACGATATTTGCAGATGTTATATTTTTAACATTAGTTTTCGCAATGGTATTATGCTCATCGCATTTATCTCTATTCGTTTTCCTGGTAGGAATAGTACGGAGATCACGTCGTAAATTGTTCTGTGTTGAAACCAAATCAGTATTAAGGGGTGTCGATGGTATCGACAAGGAGCCATAATTTGCTCTGTCTGTTTTAATATATTACTAATTATTTTTAATAGTTATGAATAAGAAATAGCATAAACGGTATAACTCAATTTATATAAAAAAATTTATCCAATCAAATTGTTTTATTATAATTAAGAGGTTTAAATTAAATTAAAACAAACAAAAAAAAATTGTTTCTTTAATTCATTGCTCTAATTAAAAAGAAATAACACTTGTTTAATTTAAATTTTCGGTCTATCCACATTTAACATTCGCAAAAAACTTTTGAAAGCTGGAGTTCGTAACAGTTTTACCAGCTGACGGAAACGATCAACAAGTTTTTGTTTTTCTTCTGGCTCCAAAAAATCTTTTACAGCTAATTGTGGAGTATGCGCAGCATATTTTATGGACTCTGCGATAGAATTTACAAGCAGCTCTGGAGTGAATATTTTATCTTCAGCACTATCATTCTCATCACTTTCATCAAAATTATTGAAAGACGCCTTTAACATATTTTTTCCGTTATCAGTTGTAATGATAAATATCTGATTTTGATTTATTTTAAATTCTTCTAGAGCACTTTCTAGTTAATTTTTTTTAATTGTCAGCTGTTTGCTTTCCAATAATTTCTTTAATAGATAAAGTATACACAATTAACCTAAAATTATAAGATTTTAATTAATAGATCGTTAATTCCCAACACTGTTCGGTTATGGCGAGTTGCAGTATCCATTTTAATTGAAACCATTTGTCCCTTTGCAATTCTAATTATATGATCTTTAATATCTCTTTACTTTGCTCCAATTAATTCACATGTATTTTGAGAAGATATTGGCTTCATGCGAAGTCCTTTGAAAAGAGATGCTTATACCCATTCGAATCAAAGAAAGACAAAGGCTGTGATTGTTGTGTAGCAAGCTCTAAGTACGAATCCATCACTTCTTGTTTTAATATTTTTACAGTAAATGTAACTTTTTTATATATTTCATTTGAGACTGATCCCAATGTGAAGGCAGCATGTGCTGTTTCAATTTTGTAACATTTTCGCCAATAAATTTTGCAGAACAGAATTTACAAATTGATGTGTTTAAGGAACTGGTAAAATTGCAACGAAATATGATAGCAATGTTTTATACACTTGAAAATTTGTTATACATACAAATTAAAATACTTTATATTTTTCCGTTACTTTTCTATTATTGTAAATTTATTAGAGGTATAACCACTTAAAGTTAAGAATCAAATGCAAAGCCTATTCATATGATCAATGAGGTTATACACATAATGTTGTATTATAATTAATATATATATATGCATATATCCACATGCATAATCTGCAAAAATAAAACAATTAATATAAAGAAAATATTCAAAATAAATATTATCGTAAATAAATACAATAAAAATCTTTATTAATAGTTATCTGTAAAGGTAGGAAAGATCACACGATTGCCGCAAATACTCCAATCAGACCCAATTTTTATTGTGCTGAATTGGTGCAAAATAATAATATTGTCCCAATCAAATATGTATACTGCAGTCACATGGTTTTTTATACAAATTATATTGCAGCAGATTGACAAAGAATGAATTTCTGGCAATAATTGCCGCAGCCCAGTCATACGATTGTTCTAACCTGCGGCAACACCAACAAACAGCTGTAATGGTATTTTTTAGTTTGTTTTGTATTACGTGCAAATTTTTTTCTTTAGCATATTGATATAATTCTGCATCATGTAATTATTAATCTCTCAATGCTTATTATAATAAAATAAATACAATCTTAATAAATTTAACTTAAATAAAATTATTAATTAAAATTAATAAATAAAATTTTTAATCTTTTTTGCATTATATGTCTATATGTCTAAATAATATATTTTTCCAAAGCGAAAAAAATCATGCATTTAAGGGTTCAAAAATGTTTAAAGTTATGGTACACAAAACAATTGGTACGCACGAAAAATTAGACTAATTAAATAAATTGCGGCGTATTGGCTACTTTGATTGCCGCACGAGAACGTAATAAATAGATTTTTAACATATGTATATTGGCTCATGGTTGCCTATCAACAGTTCGCACGATTGCCGCACCAGAGTTGCATTTGATTGCGGAAAACCAGCACAATATTGTTCTCGATTGCCGGTAGAGGACAATAAATTGTGAAATCACACGCATTGCGAAAATCGTGAGATCATACCTTAAGAGAAAGAAGTACTTATCGATCATAATAGTTATGTGCCAATGTAAAAAGATATTAGTTGGATATAATAGTTATGTTAAATAAATATTTATTTTCATTATACATAATAATTAAAAGCAATTTTTATAGAATATAGTGGTAAATTTTTTGGTATCTGAAAAATGAGCATAATTATTATTTAGGGTCTGGCTGTATTTAGGGAAATGGCTGTAAAAACATCCAGACTAATATCCTCTAGTCTCTGATATCGAGTGTCGTGAAAAGACTATTGAATTGATTTAATATACGAGTATTTCAAAAAGGATCGAGAAGAACGTTTGAATAATATGATAAGACCAACATATTCAAACGTTTGACATTCCGTTTGTTGGGATTACTTGTCTGTGTATTTGACGGTGAGTGGTATATTTCGGTAGGATCAGTATTTTTTGGTTTTTAAGCCTTTTCACGAATGTAAAATAATAGCAAAGACGAACAAAGAGACACACTTATGTATGTATGTTCATTTTTATGGCGTTGTAAGAAACAAAAACCAACTAAGAACACCGAAAATGTAAAACAAACCTTGTAAAATAGTTGTTTTTCTTTTTGTCTAGTTGCTGGATGTAGTTTCTTACTTCTCTTTACTTTTGCAAAGGTGTGTCACGCCGTACAAACTGCCACAGCTTAGCTTAGCTTAGGCAGACTTTGCCACCAGTCAAATTTAGTCGACTAGTAAGCCAAAAGGCATGAAAAAGAAGAAAAAATAACTTGTAACAAACATGAATAAATGGCATACAATATATTAAACATAAAATGGAAGGAATAAAGGCAAGGAAACACTTATACTCGTAGCTTGTTGTGGTCTTTTCTTGTTAAAGTTTTTTTTGTGTTTTGTTTTTGCTTTCATATTGCTTTTGTTGCTGTCGTTGTTATTGTCGTGGTAACATTGCAACAATGTTCCTGTTATGCCCCTCCTGGCCGCGTCCAAATGGTTTTCTCTTCTATCTCGTCACAAAACACTCATTAACAGTACAATGGATCAAAAACTAATGCTATTTTCAATTCTAGAATAAAATGTAACATTTTTTACACTTTGGGGAAAATAAATAATTTTGGGTTCACTTCACTGTTTAAAATGCTAAAAATTGCGCTGTTTTCTGGAACAGCCGATTTGTTGCTTGCTCAAGCAGGAGCAACATTTGCAAATTCTTCTAATCTATTTTGAAAAACATTGTTTACTGGTGAAACACCTGTCAACAATCACAATTGCCTCATTTGGAGCGATTGTAGTGTACAAGTCACTGATTAAAAACTTATGATGGTTAGAACTAGAAATGTGCCAAAGTCTTGAGTTTTTCGTGCCACGCGTCATTAAATTTAAAAATAATTACTCTTGAGTTCGCTGTTGTATTTTAAAGACAGCTTGCGTGGTTCATTCGGATTTTGAGTCATTTTACATATTGAATTAGCACCCAAAATTTTGGGCGGTTGTTTCTTTTTCAATTTGGACTATTGTGAATAGTTATTTGCATGATTTTTAGTCATAATTATATTACAAACAAACAAAATAATATTTTTTGTAGTCCAACCATGTTGCATCTATTATCCATGATTATAATTAAATGATAAAATGCAGCTACAGTTTTGCTTAAAATATATAAAAGTAACAATAGAATGCTTTCTACAACTATAAGGTATTTTTTTACCCCACCCATAGCATTGTTGTCACAACCATGTCATCCAATTTTTTATCGTCAGCTTATTCGATCTCTTCAGAAATGCAATCCTGTACTGCATCTAAATATTTAGTCCATATTTCGTCTTTGTAGAAAAATGTTAAAAACATTGCATTATTAAACAAATAGTTTGTATGTGTCCACTTCGGCATGAGCGTGAGCTTTCGTCATACATGTGAACGTGTGTGATTGAAAAAATTCTGTTCGTGGGCGTGATCGTGATCGCGAAAATGCTAAATTGTGGATTACGTGAACGTGCATGAGACAAAATAGTCATGAGACAAAAAGTCAGCCACGTGCAAATTCCTTCTTATAACGTTACAGCCAATTGTAAACGGTGTTTACACGTGTTTATTAAATTTTTCGTGTATCAATTGGAAAGCATTAATGAGGTTTCAATAAGAATGCACCATACGCAACATCATACAAAATTAAGAAGCTAATTTAAGCTTATTTTATAGATAGATGTTTTATTTAAATTTAAAATTCTCCTCCTGCGTTAATAATTTATTACAGCCAAGATACCACAATAACGGGATTATAAGAGGGTAGAAAGAAAGAATATAATTGCAACTGCATTTTTAAATGTCACATTTGAATTTGATTGCCCAAGCAGTAGACAATATAATTCTATTTACGAGTGTAGTACTACCAAAAAAAGTTTCTCTTGTGGGAAAATTTTAAGAAAGAAAATGTCAATTAGAAGTTATATTTTTTTGTCTAACACAACAATATTATTAATATTATTATTAATGTTACTTCAGGAGCTGTACTGTCAAATACCCTCAGTATTGTCATATTTTATTTAGACAAAAATCTTTTGATTTGTAAAAGAAAACTTTTTTCGCAAATCATTAAAAATACTAAAATATGGACGTCACATAGTATTTATTTAAGTATGTATGAACAATCTAATATTGATAAAAATGAGTTTAAAGTTTGTAGTTTGCAGTTTTTTATCTTTTAAATAAAAAACAAATCATATGTAAATTTTCTTATGAACGATCAGAAATATTAGTGCAGAACTGCCGTAAGGAACAACGGTGTCGCAACGACAAACGAACAAAGAGTAATGAGGCAAAATAATATGTAAATACCTAATTCGAAATATTCTTGAGAGAAAAATGCTCCAATGAAATGAGGGCATTGCGAATCGGTTCTTTCAGAAACCGTTCTTAACGACTTATGTTGCCTACCTTCAACGGTGTCTCTGGAAAGACTTGCTTCAGCCGGAGAAATAAAAATAGTCGACAATCGAACCCGCTTGACAGGTGAGCACATCAAGTAGATCGTGCTCCTTAATAATACATATCGACCCTTTGCTGTAATATACAAGAACTGAAGAAACTAGTTTTACAACAAACGAACTTAAAGTTTTTAATTTACACACAAGTTCATGAAAAAATCTCCACTGAAGAGAAGATATTATTTATACAATATGACAAACGATATGATGATTAATTCTGAATTTTTAACTTAAGCCTCAAGCTTTTTGAATTATGACTCTATTGCTGTAAAAGCTCGTTATAATGAATAATGATTATTATAGTGCAATATATACAATCTACGAGACGTAATTATTTTACACTTAAAAAACTTAGCTAAAATAAAATTTAAAAAATCTAAATGATATTTTTTTCAAAGCAAAAAAAATGCATGCTTTTAAGGGTTAACTAAAGTGGTCGGTCCACTGAATTGATGCCAGCTGCGAGCAGACCACAAATGCAGCTTTCAATTATTATTTGTGAGTTATTTTTTTAACTTAAAAACATCATCAAAAATTAGTATTTTTGAATAAAAAAGTTGATTTTACGTATGAATAATCAATTCAG
Source organism: Gymnocheta viridis (assembly GCA_956483585.1). Classification (NCBI taxonomy): domain Eukaryota; kingdom Metazoa; phylum Arthropoda; class Insecta; order Diptera; family Tachinidae; genus Gymnocheta; species Gymnocheta viridis. The sequence continues at coordinate 73,866,933 of OY101440.1, forward strand.
AAAAATATTCATTATCCAATTGGCTGCCTTTCAGCATTTTATATATCATTTATCAGATAACATTGGCTGAGTAATATGCAGACAAAAAATTGTTGTTCTTTATTTTAGATTTTAAGATTATTTGCTTTTAGATATTAACATATATTTTACGCATTTGAATTCTGTGGATTTTTCTAAAGCAGAGCTCTGGAAGATGCAGTAATGTTTCATGTTTAATATGAATTTTATATCAATGGTGCCCATTGTGCGTTCTCCTGTAGGTGCATGCTTAGTAAAGCAGTAAACGAGTTGAAACAACCAAAACTTAAACAAAAAAATAGAAATAAAAATGTAAAGTAACAATGCTGCATTATAGCAATTTGTGTATTTTCTTGTACTCGTACTTCGAGTAAAAACAATTTACCTTAAGCTTAAATTTAGGCTCATTTTTTTAGGATCTAAAACTTGTGCTGCAGCAAAAAAACCTAAAGGCTAAACTAAAATGAAAAGAATCAACTCGTCGTTAATGTACATTGTGTGACTGGCAACACTATGCAAGTATTCTTGACGTTTTCGTCTCATGCCCATTAATTTGACAAAATCACAGAGACACTTTAGCAAAGGAGACAACAATAACATCACCAACAACAACCACAGAAATATCAAACAGTTAAAACAATTTAACATATCACGGAAATGTAAAAACAAAATCAAACGTTTTAAGCCAACTTTACAAAAATTTGCATACAGATTAGATCCAATGATAATGATAAATGGCGACGGTATCGATTGTGCAGCATGCAGTTTTTGTCACAACCCTACAATATTGATCTATAACTGTCCTTATACATACATATGTACATGTGCATGTATGCAAGTGTGTATTCCCACTTGGCCGGAAAGTATAAAATAAGAGAATGTTCGCTGAAGTGTAGAATTTTCGAAGCAAAACCGTTCCCGATTTCTAAATAACCTGAATGTTCGCTATAATAAACTGCCCTCTATAGTTCCGGTAAAATAAACCTTCGCAAAATCGCTGAAAATTTACTAAATGTGTTGTACGTTCATAATATCGAACTATTCTCGACAATTCCTTGAATATACATACATACATATTTCAGGAATTTTTCATTTGCTATACACAATAAGTGAATCGAAAGCAAGAGCTCAGTAGGCTCAGTAGTTGATAGTGTGCTCATGCACCAATCCGGGGGTCGTCGGTTCTATTCACAGCAAAGGTTTTGATTTGAATCATAAATAAAATCTCTCTTTTATCTATCTTCTATCTATATAATTAATAGGCAAACACGTTTTTTGAGATCCCTTTTACAGCCGTAATACTGAACCGATTTCGGAAAGATTTATATGTTGTTAATGGGGATTTCACATTGATGTGCACAATCTTAATTTTATTTTAGTATTTTGGGAGCTATAAGCGTTTGAAGTTGCTAACAACGCATGCAAACTTAATACACATGTATGTATCAGCTTCAAATTGCGAAATAAACAAAGTTTGTATGTTTCCTAGCGGGAAAAGGTAATGAATAGTAAACGAGAGAGTAATGTAGAGAATGTATAATTTTTCATTCCAGAATTCATTATTGTTAACAAAGAACACGTCCTAGGAAAGTAATGAATTCGGAATGAACAAGCAAAAACAATACATTCCTTCTTCGTAAGAAGTGGTAATATACGTGGTAAGTAATGTGTAATTTTTGTGTGTGATCAAATTACCTTCTCGTTTCCAAAGGGTTGCATTGTTTTGCTTTGGAAAATAATACATTATATCTACCATTACAAATGGAATCAATGACCAGTTTTCCCGCTGGGAATTGTTTGTCCAATTTGCTTTGTGTAGAAATGAGACATAGCTTTTCTATATGTATTTTGTAATAAGAGAGAGATACGTAAGAGAGTTTTAAGTAGTTTATATTTTTTGTACTTTATCGTATATATTTATGTGAATACTTTATGGCTTTATTCACAAGCGATTAATAAGGTTATAGTAGGTTTAATGTTGGATATTTATATTTCGAAACCGGTTTTAATGCACACATTAACTTTATTAATCGCTTGTGAATAAGGCCATTAATATTTAATTACTAGAATGCGGGCGATTCGCCGTCAACCGTTCGATAAAATAAATTTATGAAATCTTTTGATATGTCAAGCGATTATTTTGAACCAGCTTCTAGCTCGTAACTTTTTTTCTTTATTTATAATATTGCTATAGAATCGATATCTCAAGCGAATCTACGAATTTAATAGGTTTTTGAAAAAAAAAACAAATTGCGACATAGAACACTTTTTACTCGTTTTCGATTGATTTTTGAGATAATATCACAAACGATAGTTTTGGTCAAATGAGTTAAGAAAACCTACACACAATCAAATACATACATATGTGCAAAAGTGTAGATGCACGTGTTAGTATGTGTTGCACTTCCGTAACCATTGACCCGTGTACAGCGAACATATGTATACACCCAGAGAAAAAATGATCCAATACGTGCACAATCTGACCACATTCGGTGTCAATAGTGTACCAACAACGTTTGTGGTCAAGTTGTACACGCCGTTATCAATTTGACAACGAAATTTTGACAACATAATCGTTGTCAAACCAAGCACATATGTGGTCACTTTGACACCATTCCGTTGTCAATTTGAAACCATTCCGTTGTCAAAATTTACACCTTTCCGTTGTCAATTTGACACCGTTCGTTGTCGATTTTTATATAAATATCCGTTACTTTCCCAATTTATTCCCATACAAATAAAAATTATATATATTCTTTCGTTTTCAAAACGTGTTTTATTAAATAAATTAATTTTAATTATGTACATACATATGTATATATGTACATAAATGAGTATACATCAATTTAAATGTGCTTAACTCTAAAATAAATTTTTCCATTATTCATAGGATATAAATGAAATGGGGGAGTTATAAATTCAAAAATTGGTATTAAAAAAGTTTTGTCCTGTTTTAGTGAACCAACTTCAAAGGATTGCAAGTGATAAGCAAATTCTTTAATATTTACTTCGTTACATAAAATAAAAATGCTCTCATTATGAATTATAAAATGTTTAATTTTGAAAACTTCAATTGATACACTGTAAGTAGCTAAGTAATAGTTTGCTTTATACCGAGATCCTTTATATAAAATATCATTAGAAAGTTTGCAAGCTTGCAAATCTATTTCTGTCTTATTTACTTTGTAGAAATAGTTTTCTTTTAGTAAGTTTACAGTATTATACGAATTTATAATAAAAGTAGGCTCTAAATTATTTTCGTGTTTTAACAAAAAATTTGAAAATTTTAATCCAGATTTTATAGACAAAGAATGACATGGATTTACTCGTGATGTAGTGTTGTTGAAATAAATTTTTGCCTCTTTATGTTTCGCTTCGAATCGCATGCACCAGAGATATTTAAGAGGACCACATTTCCGAATAGCAGATGGGTAATGAACAAGAAAATGGTGCTTCGGTTTTAAAGGACCGTATAATTTTAAATAAAGTACATGGTGATTTCTAATCAATTCTTCTAATTTTGTTAAATCATCTTCTATGTAGCTTGATTTTAAAATTAAATCAATTATTTGCAATAATATTATGAAAACTTCCCAATGCTTATTACCAATAGGAATTAAGTCCCCGATCATCAAAGGCAATAAATGAAAAAAGCAAATAGTTTCACTAGCTGTCATCTTTAAATTATTGTTTTTTAATCTGGATAATTCTAAAGGTCCAGAACGGTGTCCAACTTCAATTTCTCCAAATTGAAAGAGAGCTTTTCTGCTGTTAATGCAGCTTAAAATTATAATTTTTTCATCAATCAGCGAAAGTAAAACATTAGATACATCATAAACACAAACGCCTTCGTATATGTCATGCATAACATCAAAGCAAGAGTTTTCTGTGACATGAAAATTTGGAATAGATTCAAAAATACACTGGTTTTTAATGCCTGTTTCTTGAAAATTATTTTCAAATATATTTAACTGGTAATTTTCTTTGTTTCTCAAAGAATCTAAATATTGAATTGTATCAGTTTGCATATGGGACTTAGATATTGTACAGGCACGGCAAAATCTTTTAGAATTAAATGATTGAACGAAACCTAAAATACTATTTCATCGCTAAATTATCGCCAACAATTACACCTAGAATAAAATGTACTTTGTAAACTTTTTGTTGAATTATAAATTCAATACCATCTTCTAATTTTTTGTTAATTCTTGTACTAAGTGATAAAAAGTTTTTCATAGCCGTGAGTTTTTAAATCTGTTGAAGATATAAAAGCAACTGTAAATATGTACTCCAATTTTGAAAGTAAATGCTGCGGCATTGAGGGAAAAGTAATATAACAACCACATATGGAAAATGTGTGAGTTCCAAGAGGATTGTTAATTTGAAAATCATCGCAATAAAGAACATAGGGAATAATTAAATCAAAGTTGTATTTTAATAATTTGGTTTTATACAGATCTCCATTTGTAAAATTTTGTAAAGTGTTTGAATTAAGAAACTTTTTAGAATTTTTTAATGTTAAATTTAAAAGATTTGGGATTTAAAAAATGTACTTAAACATGAATTGCAATGGCATTACATATATATTTGATACTCTAGGACCTAAAGTGGGATTTCCGCTAATAACAACTTCTGTAATTTGATTGTTGATTGTAAATACTTTTGGTTCTTCATAAAAGTTAATATCTTTTAAAATTTTAAAAAGTCTATATTCCGTTTTGGTTTCTTCAAAATTTTGTTTGCAAAAATTCAATAAACACTTTAAGTCTTCATACGCAGGATTATCGTTTATATATTTTTCCATTAAATAAGAAATGCATGAAAGAAGTACTGAAACTGCATTTTCAATTTCTATGGCTCGACTTCTAGGCATGTGATTTTCTTGGTATAGTTGTAAAGAGAGACTCAACGCTTTTCTTTTTAAAATTTCTAAATCATTTCCTACTTGATTTTTGTCAACAAAACATGCAGTTTTGGAGTAAGATCCATTTAAGTCTGACGATAACAAATCAACCGAACTTTCCACTACACTATTATTAAAGCTTTTACTTGCATGAACTTTGTGCTGTCTTTCTAAATGAATTCTAAACGAAGTAAATCTGGTAAAAATCTGGTTACGGTTGTTTTGAACACATTCTACTTTTAAGAGCTTAGTTTTCATTAAATGGTCAACTTTGAAATGAACTACTAAATTATTAGCTGAATCAAATTTTTTACGGCACTTAAAACATATATACATTTTTAAATGAGATTTTAATTATTGGTACAAAAGTTAATAAGAGATGGAACATTAGCTGACTTTGAATCATATACGGTATTAATTTCATAAAAATATTTTTGAATAAACATCCATGGAAGTTGGCACGCATTAGGATATTTTAATGATAGAATTTGAAAAATTTTAATACAAGTATCCAAACACTCAAGAAAAGAGTTAAACTTTAACAAATTGTGGCTAAAAATATATAAAAACCTTTAAGAGCAGTATCAGACAAGCCTTCCACAATTAAAAATGGCTGTATGGTTAAACCAACATTGTAATATTTTGCTATAATTGCATCTATTTGTCGTTTATAGTCATTAATTGTCGTTAGGCGCAAGATGAAACTCTCCTGCGAATCTGCAATTGTTACCTTCTTTTTTAGTTTTCCGCTACCGCTTTTAAACCTAGCCGATGATGGTAAAACCGCATTCAGCAATACTGTGTATATATAGTCTTTTGAATCTGCATTATACATATATTGCAATTAAAACTATTAAACTAAATTATTATCTATTTATAATTTACCTATACTGTTCGCCGACAGAACATTTGCGAACAATTGCTTACAATATATATTATGAATATTTGTTCCATAAAAATGATGAATCCTCTCTTTAAATTTGTCCCATTTAGATAGAAGGAGGTGACCTTTCAATGGGTACATTATATCAAAATCAATATTGATCTAAAAAATAAAGTATTTTACAAGAGCCAATAAAAATTTATTAGTACTTATTAGTTCTGGTGCTCTTGAATCAGACAGCTTTGGCCATGCCAGCAGAAATTCATGGCTATTCAATTCCTGTAAGTCTTTTTGCCGAATATTAAAAGATCTTTTCCATTTTTCACAAACCGAGTCCCAATCGTCGCATTCTCTTATTAAAGAAGTTTTCAGTGCAGCAGCAACTGATTCATCGATTTCTACAAATTCTTTCATAGATGATTGTAATGAAGCCCGACATGAAGCAGTGCTAGATGTTGGTTCTGAATCAAAAAGCTTTCTTTTTTTTAAATTTCCACTCCTGTATTTTGCATAAAGTTTTCCGCTTGCGTTGTTCTTTCCTTTTCTTGGTATGTAATAATAATCCTAGAAAGATTGTCATAATTTTATAAAATTAAGCTTTTGGAAATCTTTTGTTGTAGAAATAGTGTATGTATGACGGCATTTAATATATATGTATGTAAATATGTATTTTAATTCCAACCAAATAAAAAGCTTTAATTTCCTTTTTCAAATTCTATTAGTTCACGTTTTATTTATTTGATAAAGGAATTATTATAGGTAGATTAATTTAAAAGATTAGGTATTTAAATTAAGATAGTTTTTAAGTAAATAGTTTTAAGTATTTAAATTAAGATAGTTTTAATTAAACAACTTTAGGTATTTAGATTAATAATTTTAAGGCAACTTCTCACTGAACAACTTTATAAATGGCAACTTTAAACAACTTTCACAAAGGCAACTTCTATTGTTATACAAGTTTATTTAACCGATCTTCTTTAACAACTGCCTCTCTTATTCAAACTTCAACTTCACTACACCGATGTGTGGTGTATTCAGAAATTAAGCAACATTAACCCTCTTAACACCTTTACACTCGGCCATCCTGCTAATCATCGGTCTCCGATGATAATATCTCTTCTTCGGTAGTTCTCCACGGCTTCATGAACTAACAACTTGTGGATGTATTGCTTGGACCTTCGAATACTCGTTTGTTAATTTCTTGCCTGCTACAAACTGAGTTCGTTTGATAGCTACAAGGTCACCAACTGCATATTCAACATGAGTTTTTCGATTTTTGTCGTACTGCTTCATGTAGACTTCTTGAGTTTTCAGGATCTGTTGTTTAGCCTCATGTCGCAACAGTTGACGATCCATATCGAACTGGTTAATGAGTTCATCTTAGAGTATTTCAAGGATTTTGTTTTCCGCATTGGTCTTCATTTTGGTACCAAACATAATTTCAAATGGTGTAGATTTTGTTGAGTTGTTAATGCACGAATTTAATGATTTTTGCACTTGCCCAACATATTTTTACCATTTGGATGAATCTTCATGCGACAGCTTTGAAATAACAGATAAAATACATCGGTTCACACGTTCGATCTGGCCATTGCCCCTTGGAACGCCTGTTGTGGTTAAAACATGTTCAATTGCATTCTGCTGACAAAAATCTTTGAAATTTTGCGAAGTGAACGCTGATTCTTTATCACTGATGATACGACTCGGATTGCCAATTGTGTTAGACCATATCGTAAGATTTTTCACAACTTCGTCAGTGTTCGTTGTCTTTGTGGTGAAAAGCCAAACAAATTTCGAAAAACAGTCGACTACAGCCAGAATGTATTTGTACTGTTTACACGTTGAATCCATTGGGCCCAAGTGGTCAATGTGTATAGTCTGCAACGGAAAATCGCCTTTATCAATACATTGCAACATGCCTTCTTTCTTACTAAGCTTCTTGTTATGTATTATGCATCTTACACAATTTTGTACAATCTGTGCAACCTTTTTCTCAAGATGTGGTATATAAAATCGCTGTTGTACTGAATGCATAGTTTTTGCGACAGCAAAGTGGCCATTGTCGTGACAACTTCGTATTATTTCAACTTCCATTGCTTTTGGAACAAGGAGCAAATCATTTCCATCTGAAGTATTGACGATATTGCTTTAATGTACTCATCAGTTTGCTGCATACGTTTAATACGGGCTGTTATTTCTGAGGAGATCACCATCACGTTAACTGGGTATCTGCTTAAGCAATCTACGTGCTTCATTCTGCTTCCTGATCGGTGTTCAACAGTATACGAAAAATCTTGCAGGTACATGACCCACTGCGCTACGTCTCTTGGGATATCTTTTGCTGTTGTCTGCTTGAACGCCGAACAATCGGTGACTAACTTAAACTCAATGCCTAACAGATAGTGTCGAAACTTTTTGAATGCAAGGTAAGCTGCTTTTACCTCCATGATATAACTGTGCAGTTTACTTTCTTGTGGTAGAGCTCTTTTGCTCCAATAAAAAACAGGGTGTAGTTTTCCATTAAAAACTTGTAAAAGAGTTGCACCGAAACCTTCCTTAGACGCATCTGTGTGCAGCTCCGTTTCGGCATTTCTGTTGTAAATTTTCAAAACTGGTTAGCTACTGATGACTGTCTTCAACTGCTCGATTGCTGTTAATTCTTTAGTAGTTATGTGAAATCGTACGTCTTTTTTTAACAAGTCAGTTAAGGGTTTTGCTATATGGGGATAACCTTGCACAAACTTTCTAAAATAACCAGTCAAGCCAAGAAAAGCTTGCACGTCCTTGATGTTTTTCGGTATTGGAAATTTTCCAACAGATTTTGTTTTTGTTTCGCCAGGTGAAACGCGGCCTTTTTCAATACTGTGGCCCAAAAATTCTATTTTAGTTCTTATAAAGGAACATTTTGACCATTTAAATTTTAAATCAAATCTAGCGGCTGTATTTAAAACGAGTTTTAGTTTGTCTAAACATTCCTCAACTGTTTCGGCATACATAATAATATCATCTATATACAGCTCCATGACGTCTGAGTTAATAAGTTTTTGAAAAATATAACTTACATACCTGATGAAACTGGCTGGCGAGTTGCAAAAAACCAATTTTCTAATAAAAATTAAAAATAAAAAAAAAAAAAAAAAAATTAGAATAAATAAATGGGTAAATTCGGGTTTGAACTTGAGCCAAAATTAATCGTTTCAATATATAAAAAATATTAATAAAAGTTCGACTAATTACTTATAAACATTAATTATAAATAACGATGGCACGCGTCAAAATCTACATGTTTACTTGGTCATAGTTGGTTGAATACTAAAAAAGAAATTCAACTACAAATGACAGAAACCTAACAACATGATTAAGTACCGCTTATTTCTCGGCAGCCAATGGCGCTGAATAAGCAAGAGAGACTGAAATATATAGAGTAGTTATTCATCATAGATGGGATTTCGTACTAACCGAAATTGATTTGACATGTGAAAATGAATAAGTTTGTACTTTTCGTATCCTAATTTGTTAAATAATACGGTTAAATAGTTGATATTCCTGATCACTAGTATCCACCGTCAAAAGTGGTAAAATTGAACAAAGAACGCTGATGAGATGGTGTAGCGACCTCGAAATCAGTACTGATCCGTTCTGCTAGTATGATGAATAATAAAAATGGTTCTATATATAGTACTCTCTTAATAAAAAATAATAATGAATTTATCCAAAAAATTTTCTAATAAAAATTAAAAATAAAAAAAAAAAAAAAAAAAAAAAAAAAAAAAATTAGAATAAATAAATGGGTAAATTCGGGTTTGAACTTGAGCCAAAATTAATCGTTTCAATATATAAAAAATATTAATAAAAGTTCGACTAATTACTTATAAACATTAATTATAAATAACGATGGCACGCGTCAAAATCTACATGTTTACTTGGTCATAGTTGGTTGAATACTAAAAAAGAAATTCAACTACAAATGACAGAAACCTAACAACATGATTAAGTACCGCTTATTTCTCGGCAGCCAATGGCGCTGAATAAGCAAGAGAGACTGAAATATATAGAGTAGTTATTCATCATAGATGGGATTTCGTACTAACCGAAATTGATTTGACATGTGAAAATGAATAAGTTTGTACTTTTCGTATCCTAATTTGTTAAATAATACGGTTAAATAGTTGATATTCCTGATCACTAGTATCCACCGTCAAAAGTGGTAAAATTGAACAAAGAACGCTGATGAGATGGTGTAGCGACCTCGAAATCAGTACTGATCCGTTCTGCTAGTATGATGAATAATAAAAATGGTTCTATATATAGTACTCTCTTAATAAAAAATAATAATGAATTTATCCAAAAAATTTTCTAATAAAAATTAAAAATAAAAAAAAAAAAAAAAAAAAAAAAAAAAAAAAAAAATTAGAATAAATAAATGGGTAAATTCGGGTTTGAACTTGAGCCAAAATTAATCGTTTCAATATATAAAAAATATTAATAAAAGTTCGACTAATTACTTATAAACATTAATTATAAATAACGATGGCACGCGTCAAAATCTACATGTTTACTTGGTCATAGTTGGTTGAATACTAAAAAAGAAATTCAACTACAAATGACAGAAACCTAACAACATGATTAAGTACCGCTTATTTCTCGGCAGCCAATGGCGCTGAATAAGCAAGAGAGACTGAAATATATAGAGTAGTTATTCATCATAGATGGGATTTCGTACTAACCGAAATTGATTTGACATGTGAAAATGAATAAGTTTGTACTTTTCGTATCCTAATTTGTTAAATAATACGGTTAAATAGTTGATATTCCTGATCACTAGTATCCACCGTCAAAAGTGGTAAAATTGAACAAAGAACGCTGATGAGATGGTGTAGCGACCTCGAAATCAGTACTGATCCGTTCTGCTAGTATGATGAATAATAAAAATGGTTCTATATATAGTACTCTCTTAATAAAAAATAATAATGAATTTATCCAAAAAATTTTCTAATAAAAATTAAAAATAAAAAAAAAAAAAAAAAAAAAAAAAAATTAGAATAAATAAATGGGTAAATTCGGGTTTGAACTTGAGCCAAAATTAATCGTTTCAATATATAAAAAATATTAATAAAAGTTCGACTAATTACTTATAAACATTAATTATAAATAACGATGGCACGCGTCAAAATCTACATGTTTACTTGGTCATAGTTGGTTGAATACTAAAAAAGAAATTCAACTACAAATGACAGAAACCTAACAACATGATTAAGTACCGCTTATTTCTCGGCAGCCAATGGCGCTGAATAAGCAAGAGAGACTGAAATATATAGAGTAGTTATTCATCATAGATGGGATTTCGTACTAACCGAAATTGATTTGACATGTGAAAATGAATAAGTTTGTACTTTTCGTATCCTAATTTGTTAAATAATACGGTTAAATAGTTGATATTCCTGATCACTAGTATCCACCGTCAAAAGTGGTAAAATTGAACAAAGAACGCTGATGAGATGGTGTAGCGACCTCGAAATCAGTACTGATCCGTTCTGCTAGTATGATGAATAATAAAAATGGTTCTATATATAGTACTCTCTTAATAAAAAATAATAATGAATTTATCCAAAAAATTTTCTAATAAAAATTAAAAATAAAAAAAAAAAAAAAAAAAAAAAAAAAAATTAGAATAAATAAATGGGTAAATTCGGGTTTGAACTTGAGCCAAAATTAATCGTTTCAATATATAACAAATGGTGCTTTGTTGAATTCGTACAAACCTTGTTTTGTGATGAAGGCTGTATATTTTTTACTGTGCTCGTGAATGGGAACATGAAAGAAGCCGTTTTCAAGATCCATCACAATAAAAAACTTTGCCTTTTGCAACTTAAGTAAAACGTCGTCTATAATAAGCACCGGAAAACAATCTTTTAACACCATTCTATTTAACTGACGATAATCTATGCAGACTCGATAGTCACCGCTTTTCTTCTTAGTTAACACAACTCTACTGGCCATATCTGACGTTGACTCTCTGATGATTTCTTTCTCCAGCCATTCTGCAACTTGGGAATTCAGTATCTGCTCCTGTTGTATAGGAAGACGACTTGGTGAGTGCCGAAAAGGTTTCATTTCATTATTTGGCGTTATTTTCATTGATATCGGAGATTCTTCGAGCGGTACGATCGGTTTATATGCCCTTATTATCGACATCGATTTCTACAGTATTAATATTATACACGTTAAGCTCATTAGTAAATTTGTCAAAGTTTTTATTTTCAAAACCATAAAATTTAAACTTCTTTGCGAAATCGTAGCCTAAAATGGCATCACATTTAACCGCATTATCAGAATTTATCCAAAAAATTTTCTAATAAAAATTAAAAATAAAAAAAAAAAAAAAAAAAAAAAAAAAATTAGAATAAATAAATGGGTAAATTCGGGTTTGAACTTGAGCCAAAATTAATCGTTTCAATATATAAAAAATATTAATAAAAGTTCGACTAATTACTTATAAACATTAATTATAAATAACGATGGCACGCGTCAAAATCTACATGTTTACTTGGTCATAGTTGGTTGAATACTAAAAAAGAAATTCAACTACAAATGACAGAAACCTAACAACATGATTAAGTACCGCTTATTTCTCGGCAGCCAATGGCGCTGAATAAGCAAGAGAGACTGAAATATATAGAGTAGTTATTCATCATAGATGGGATTTCGTACTAACCGAAATTGATTTGACATGTGAAAATGAATAAGTTTGTACTTTTCGTATCCTAATTTGTTAAATAATACGGTTAAATAGTTGATATTCCTGATCACTAGTATCCACCGTCAAAAGTGGTAAAATTGAACAAAGAACGCTGATGAGATGGTGTAGCGACCTCGAAATCAGTACTGATCCGTTCTGCTAGTATGATGAATAATAAAAATGGTTCTATATATAGTACTCTCTTAATAAAAAATAATAATGAATTTATCCAAAAAATTTTCTAATAAAAATTAAAAATAAAAAAAAAAAAAAAAAAAAAAAAAAAAAAAAAAAAATTAGAATAAATAAATGGGTAAATTCGGGTTTGAACTTGAGCCAAAATTAATCGTTTCAATATATAACAAATGGTGCTTTGTTGAATTCGTACAAACCTTGTTTTGTGATGAAGGCTGTATATTTTTTACTGTGCTCGTGAATGGGAACATGAAAGAAGCCGTTTTCAAGATCCATCACAATAAAAAACTTTGCCTTTTGCAACTTAAGTAAAACGTCGTCTATAATAAGCACCGGAAAACAATCTTTTAACACCATTCTATTTAACTGACGATAATCTATGCAGACTCGATAGTCACCGCTTTTCTTCTTAGTTAACACAACTCTACTGGCCATATCTGACGTTGACTCTCTGATGATTTCTTTCTCCAGCCATTCTGCAACTTGGGAATTCAGTATCTGCTCCTGTTGTATAGGAAGACGACTTGGTGAGTGCCGAAAAGGTTTCATTTCATTATTTGGCGTTATTTTCATTGATATCGGAGATTCTTCGAGCGGTACGATCGGTTTATATGCCCTTATTATCGACATCGATTTCTACAGTATTAATATTATACACGTTAAGCTCATTAGTAAATTTGTCAAAGTTTTTATTTTCAAAACCATAAAATTTAAACTTCTTTGCGAAATCGTAGCCTAAAATGGCATCACATTTAACCGCATTATCAGAAACAACAATAAAATCGTGTTCTGTTTGTATATCATCCACTGTAACAGTTCCACTAAAACGTCCAAGCGGTATTGTCTTTTTATTACCGAAACCGAAAAGTAAATAATTGCTATCTAGTAAATACACTGTTCAAAGTTTGCTTTAAACACATATTCGCGCATTAACGAAACGTCAGAACTTGTATCAACCAGGCATTCAAGTTCTTTGCCGTTTAAAATTATAGTTTTATACCGACTTTTGTCCACAATGACATTTACACTTTTTCCAACTTCTTTTTTATTAAATGAGCTTAAAGCACAGTTTTTGGCTATGTGCCCAAATTTGTTACAGTTGAAACATTTTGAAGATGTTCTACACTCAGATCTTTTATGATCCGTGGAACCACAGTTGAAACATCTTTCTTTTTTCACATTTACACTTTTGTATTGTTTGTTTTTATTTTCATAACAAAAATTGCTTTTCATATGTTCGTAAATTTCATATTTTTCGCGGAGTTCTTTGAACGATGTTGCACTGTATAACTGATATTTGAGTTCCGTTTTAATTTTTAGCCCGTCTACTATATACCGAATTATTGAAAGTTCATCAAACTTGCCTAATGCTGCAATTTTGCTCATTTGCAACATGTACTCGTGGAATGATTCGCTTTCTAGTTTGCGTTTGCCACTCAACATTCTGTGCACTTCATTACAATTATACGTTTTGCTAAACTCGCTTATCAATTGTTGCTTTAGTTCGTTATAATTGTTAACATTCACTGTTTCTAAAAACAATTTAGCTGTTTCCGACACTTTATTATGCGACTGCACATATTTTTGTTTTTCTGTCAACTCGTAAGCAGATGCATTACTTTCAAATGTATCAAGCCAATCTTTTACTGGCATATTTTTACCATCAAAATCGGGTATAATTTTTGCAAAACTTTCGACCGAAATATTAATTTTTTCATCAACATTTTCTTCTTTTGCTATTTTTACAGATAGCAACCTTATTAATTCACTTAATTGTTCATTTGCCATAATACCGATTTTATTAATAACTTCTTTATTTTTAACTTCTTTGTTTTCACCTTCAGTTTCTTCAAAACTTTGATCAATTGTTTCCAAACCTTTTCTTTCAATGTCACTTGATTTTTCGAATTCTTCTTGAACTGTACTATTCGGGACTTTTTCCAATGATTCTAAAACCTAAAAGTTTTCACAGTTTTCTTTTAAATCCTTCTCTAAAAGCTTGTTGGTTTGAACAATATTTCGTGGTGAGTTTAATTCCTTTTGGTGTTGTGAACTGAGAGCAATTTCTTGTGTATTTGTTGTTGTACTTTTCACTCTCGCTCGTGTGTTGTATGCTTCTTTATCACTCACTTTCTTTGCTTTGATCTTTTTATCTTTATTCATTACATACTTATTTCTTTAGTTAAAATGTAATTATGAACCTTATTCACATGTGCATATATATATTTACAGATTAACACCGACAAAACCTTGGTCTCCTTCCTTTTTGCTTCTCTTTCGTTTTATGTATGTGTATTTATTTTATTTAGCTGTTTTTTCTTCTATAATTCTGGATTTTTTCTAGAATTTTATGAAATACCGTTGCATCATTCGATTTTTTCTTTGTGTAACCGTTATTCGCACTTATTTAAGCAATAACTTTTACATATAAAAAATTTAAATCGACAAATATTTCGACGCAGTTTTGTTCTTGTAGTTTTTAATGTATTAATGGGCAAATTTTAAATGTTTCACAATTTTCATGCAACTATTGCTTTTAACACTTTTGGTTTTTGTTAGATAATTTTATATACTATGACTTAAATATTTTTTGCATTCCTTGCAGGTATTAGAGCACTTTCCACTGTAATCTTCTCGGCTAATTCACGGCCGGTTGAGCCCCCAAATGTAAATATGTATTTTAATTCCAACCAAATAAAAAGCTTTAATTTCCTTTTTCAAATTCTATTAGTTCATGTTTTATTTATTTGATATAGGAATTATTATAGGTAGATTAATTTGAAAGATTAGGTATTTAAATTAAGATAGTTTTTAAGTAAATAGTTTTAAGTATTTAAATTAAGATAGTTTTAATTAAACAACTTTATGTATTTAGATTAATAATTTTAAGGCAACTTCTCACTGAACAACTTTATAAAAGGCAACTTTAAACAACTTTCACAAAGGCAACTTCTATTGTTATACAAGTTTATTCAACCGATCTTCTTTATCAACTGCCTCTCTTATTCAAACTTCAACTTCACTACACCGATGTGTGGTGTATTCAGAAATTAAGCAACATTAACCCTCTTAACACCTTTACATGTATTACCTTCATTTCACTTTCAAGAGCAAAAACTGAACAAATTTCATCCACTACATGTTTGAAGTCTTGAGTACACATAACTACATCTCTATTTAAAATGTCTTCAATAATTACATTGATTATGTCATCTCTGTGATCTCTTTCAAGTTTTGTATTTTCATCGTAGTATTCAAGCGCCAACTTACCTCTTGATGTTTCACTCAACAATGTTTTCAGGTCCTAGATTTAATTAAATTATGATTATAAAGCTCTATATAAATAGTTATTTTTTTACTTGTGATATAATTCCGCCGGCTTTGGAGCAGTTTGACCCTGGAGTGGTAGAAGCCATTTCATTGCGTTTCAACCATTCTCCTTCTTTGGATGGTACTGACATTGTGTGATCATCAATACCGTACTATGAATGCAACAATATTTCAATACTTTATTTATGAAAAGCATAACACTACAATACCTGAGTTTTTTGCAGGCAAAGATCTTTTCTCTGAACTCCACACGTAGCCCTAATGGTGGGATTATTTCCTTCAAATCTTCTTTTTTCAAATATTGCAAACTTCGAAATGTTACTTTTGATCCTAAAACATTAAAAACAGTCAATATTAATTACACATTTTGGTACATACATACCTACATTACATACATATACAATAAATGATTTGTTTACCTTTTAAATATTCGAAAATGGACTCCATTTCAATGCTTTTCAGGAACTCCTTAAGTTTATAATCATCCTCAGTGTCTTCAGAAATATCGGGGATTGGCACACAAGTGTCGTCAACGACCACAATATCACCATGAACTTGCAGAAACTCCAGAAAACTATTATTTTCTGCATTATTAATTTTTTTCACTATTTTTACAAAACACGTTTGCTTTCAACTTCGGTAACACGAAAACAGCGTTGTTAAAAGCTAAAATTTGACAACGAAGCGTTGTCAACTTAAACCCATTCGTTTACAAATTGACACCTTGCGTGGTTAAAAAAAAACGTAAGGTGCCAAATTGACCACGAACGTGGTTGATTTTGCAACGTCTTTTTCCCCTGAGTGCATATATATTTATTTACAAAATAAATAATCTTTTATTTTTATATATTATGATCTTAAAAGCACAATTAAAAGAAAATTGTCATATACAAAATTTTTATTTTGTTAGATGGTTTATCATTTTAGTCAAGAATGTGGGCTTCAGTTGTTTTCTCCTATATTTTGTTTTCTATAAATTTCCTTTTCTTTGTCACATTTTACTGATCTTTTTGCTTTAAATGTACAAAATGAAAACGTTTTACTTCAACGCCTCACTGTATTCTGAACCCAAAAAACCATGGCATCTGGGACTCCGAAAAATCCCGCAATTTCGAATTGTAACGTCACGAATCCCAAGATTTATGAAATTTAGTGACGTTTAACATTCCCATAGCCATACAAAATTTTGTCCGCATTTGACCCCTTTGAAATTGAAAACATAAATTAAGCAATATTTAATGAGTTATTTGCAATTATTTTTAAGCTTCTGCTTTTTGCGGCTTACAAGTAATGCTTCTTTCTTTCAGGTAAACTTTGCTTTAAAAAAATTAAATTGTTTGATATATGGAGAAAAAATGCATAAAGAAAAGTTTGATGCTGTGGTTGAACGAATTGAAATGAATACATTTATTTATTTATTTAATAACTTAATAATAATTAATTATTATAAAGTAATAATTAATTATTATAAAGTTAGCATATAGAGCACTAGCTACAAAGACCATCAGCAATTTCTAATGAAACGGAGAAACATATGACGTAATATTTTTTTTTGCGTAAAGTTGGCTCAAAATTGGCAAAAATGTCATAGAAAGATGCATGTGTTTAAAGATCAAAATCATGCGTAGCTATTCAGCGCAATGGGTTATTTTGTAGAAGAAGCTGCTGAATCGCGACATAAGATATAAAAAGCCGATACATTGTATCACGTCCGCAGGAACAACCGTGCCAATAACTTGCTAGACGTGTTTAATAGGACTCGATAATTCAGATCCATTAGGTTCCACAAAATTTTTAAATAGACGCAAAAGCGGAAACATTCTGCACTCCCACCTGAGGCAATTACACTGTTATGTTGCAGCGAACCTACAGAAGAATTTCATATTAGCAACCAAGACGACGAAGTTAATGAAATTGAAGAGCACAATTACTGAATATTTTAGTATGATTAAAATATGTATGATGTTTTCATTAATGGTTGCAAAGGAGTTAATTTCTAGTCGCAAATGGATTAAATTCCATTTTTTAATAGTCATTCTTAAATTTTAAATTCGCATAGATTTTGGTTTGAATACCATGGTTTTGAAGAAGTTATTAATTTAGCACAGAAAAAGTGGCCATTTGACCTTTAGTGCATTGTATTAAGTAATACAATGAAGGTTGTGGACAACCAAGGATAAGCACCTAAACGTTAATATTTTTAAAGAATAAAATGTGAAGAGATGTTATAGTTTCTGATTGGAAATGAATTAAACTCAAACTACAAATATTAACCATACAATTTTTTAATTTTTTTTTAATTTTACAGTTATTAACAGGGGGACGATTCTGGTTAGGGGTTAGATTCTAGGGCATTGAACAGACGGAAAAATAAATGAAATAGGAAGGCGATCGTAACCTCAGTTGACTTTTATGCCTCCGCATTTACAGTCGAACTTCCATAACTCGAATCACGATTGTTCCAAAAAAATCTTCGACTTACGGACACTTCGAGTTATAGAATTTAATTTAAATTTATGAATATGTTTCTTCATTTAAAAGATATACTTACTGAAAACAACATAGATATAATAAGTGAAGTAAAATATTCTGAAATTAGTGACTAACAATTTAATTCCTTTTATTTTAAATAAGAAACTACTCTAAATCGTTCAAAGGCTTTTAGTACTCATCAGTTGTAGTTTGCAAACATAAATTTAATGTTCGATAAGAATTTTCTACATCATTTCTGAAAGGCCTCTAAAAACGTTCTTCTATTGCCGTTCCGCTTAAGATGGGATCACCCGAATAAAGAAAAATTTAATTCAAAACAATGCACTTCAATAATGTGTATACAACAGACCAATTGATAATTAAAAAAATCAATTCGAGTGGGGGTGTTGTGAAGAATTATGTAACCCGCCATTTTGTGTAAATATGTATCTTTTTATAAGATTATTGTTATTATTTTTTTTTAATTATTACTTATCGTTGGCAATGTTCATATTTTCTTCTAAATAATTGATTAAAATTTCTCTTCCCGCTTGTGGGCTTGACTCACGATGCTTTTTCCATTTTTTCACCGTTAAAATGAAAGTGTAAAAATATGTGAGAAATAAAAAGTTTTTGACTCTTCTTTGCACTGTTACACAGAACAAGAATCATATTACTGTGAAATTGTGAAAACAATTTGTTTCATTCCACGTGTTCTTTTCATATGAAACCTTTTGAATTTATTTATAATTTTTTCACTTAACGAGAATCAGAAACTCTATGAAAATATGAAAAAACTTTTCATTTCACAGTTTCACAGAAGCAGAATCGACCCCCAGATGTAAGTGCAGTTCAAAAAAACATGTACATATATTGTTTGCTGGGAGTTTACTTAGAGCCTTTCAAAACAATAATGTAAAAGTGACTTTTTGACAGTCTATAAACAAATTCCCAGCAAACAATATACATGTTTTTGTAAACTGCATTTATCTCGTATTAATTTTACCATGGTGTTGTACATCTATTTTTCATATAAATTACCAACATTTCATAACTATTGTAAAATCTATTGAGTTTTATGTGTATCATGACTGGTTTAAACTACTTCTATACAAGGTCCAGTATAAGACAGATATTAATATACGCGTTTCCAATTTGGTTCAGTATTTCACCAACTTTAATGAAAAAAATGGAAGTATTTGAAAGACATATTTAAAAAAAGGGGGTACAGAGAAACTACAAAACACGCTTGAAAAGATTTTCAAACGTTTTTATTTATGACAAGGCTTCAATAAGTCCCATTTCCAAATATGCTTTAAATCTGATGAATAGATTTATTGATAGACTACATTTTTTTGAAGGCAATATAATGCAGGATATACTTTTTAGTGAACATGAAATGAGCTGGTATAATACAAATTACCTTTCCGCAGTAGGTAGGTAGGTAGGTAGGGAGCGTTCTGGTGGTATTTCTGGACAAAGTTTTTATTTATATTTTTAGTTTTATTTTACATCATTCATAGATGGTAATACATAATTTTTATTTTTTTTTAAATTTTTTTTTAGATTTAAGTTTATTATAAATATATTAATTACTCTATTAGTTAATGCAAATGTCGGGAGCAAACATTGTTGTTTCTGTGTAATATTTTAATTATTTATTTTCTTTTTCTAATTCCTTAAGCACGTGCACTCTTTTATTTTTTTAAATAATTAAAATAATACTTTATAATTTTAAGTTTTCAGTACCATTAATGATAAAAAAATTGTAACCTAATTTTTCAAGTCTCAATAAACACACAATCAATCAATCATGATTGGTTTTAAAGTTTTAAATTTTTAAATAAGATAAGAATGTGAACAACACTACATAATAATGAGTATAAGTAGGTATTCAATTTTAAATTGTATGTTGCATTTTTTGCTGGAATATTTACATTATTTGTTGCGTTTGCATTTCTTGTTTTTTGTTTTGTTTTAAAATAAATGAATGTATTAACAAGGAATACAGTAAGTCAACATGTATTCATGTACTTCGTAATGTAAATTTCTGTAAAACAGTTCTGGTAAAGCATTGAGTAGATATATTATACAATTCTGTACAAAAGTAAAATTTTTCCTAAAAACTTTCTCTCAAAAGCATTTGTTAAAGGAATCGAGTCGTATGATTAATCAAAAGCAGCAGAAATAGCCAGTACATACTACTGCGAAAGTAATGATTTTTTATTTTTTAAGACATGCAACACTCAGGCAATTAATATGTCTACCAACCAGTAGCTGTGTTACCTTCTTTGAGAAAGCAATAGTGAGAAAGGCAAGATGGTTAAAATTAAAAGCTAAATTGTTTTTTATAGCTCTTACATTTCGCGTTAGATCAGTGTTGCAGCGCCTCTGCTGTTAAGTAGGCACATTTAGTCTGTTTAAGCTGCGTAGCGATTTTGTTACAATACTGATAGTTCAACAATAACAAATGCAATGGCGTTGATGGCTGTAAGAGACGTATTAAGGAAATCCTTTTTTTTATTTAGCAGGACCAAGCATTTGCTGTGGTTTCAGAAGCGTATAAGAAGAAGTCAAATCTTCGTGGACAATTAGAACGGCAAGTAACGCCGTTCTGTTAGAAAAAAATTAGTCTTTGCCATTGTTGGCTTTCGAGAAAGTGTGGAGAAATGATGCCGTGTACCCGAAATCTGTCAAATTTGATTCCTAATTTAGCCATTCAGTTTATACTGCGTGTTTCATAACGTGGTCACCAAAACAGTATTTTCGACGCTGATTGTGAACATCGACACTGACTGCCAACACCGAAACGTCCTAATTGGAAAACCCCGTTAGGTATATCGCCCGATATGTATAATATTTATATAGACTTTAGCGCGGTTTCCACAGTCCAGACGGTTGACATGAGCATAAAATCTCTATAATAATAACACTCAGTTTTTTTGAGTGCTTTCCATACAAATTTCTTACACAAGACAACCGCCCGGATTGTGAAAACAACACTTTAAGCTCAGGTTAGACAGTAAATTGGTTCATCACACAAATTTTTCAGGAGAAACAAAAAACATGCTAAAATTAAAAATATTGAGGATTCCAATGTGAATTTCGTCAATATAATAAAAAAAACCCCCCTGACGAGCTAATTTTATATGATTTTTTTTAATTTTCTCACGGCACGTAATACTCTAAAGCAAATACTAAAAATTGGAAATATTTAAAAATTAAAGGCGCCATAAAGCATCTAGCGTTATTTAGGCATTGACCAATATCACTCGAACATTATTAGCCAGTTACTTTCACATGGTATTTATTGTAACAAGTACTTCAAATAGAAGCTCAAATTTTAAGGGAAGAATTATTACCAGGTAGTAGGTAGTACAAGAAATTATGTATGTATATGGTTTTCTGGGAGTTGCTAGAACTTTTGTTATTCACTGTCAATATTCTTTTTTTTACACTCAGTAACTAACCTCCCATCAAACAATATAAATTTTTTCTATTACCACTAACATGGTAATAATTTTACCATAATATTTCACAATCTTGTGCAAATGGTCTTGTATCGTAGCATTTGCAAAGTTGTGTAGTACACTTTTACTCTACTCTAACAAAATACAAATTAATTTAATTAATTGATTAAAAGCATCAATAAGGAACTTTTTAATATAAAAATATTATAAAAAAAATACTTTCATTCTGATTTTGGTTTTTAAAATGCCGAAAAATGCTTGGTTTGATTTTTAAAATTCGGAATTTGTTTTGGAAAATCCAAAACATCTTATTTTAAAAACCTGAATTTGATTTGGAAAAGACCAATTTTGAAGTTAAAAACCTATAATTAGAGTAATAACGTTATTTAAATTAGATTCATAAATTTTTATGGTTACATTATAGATTTCTTTATTAATATTTCTATTCATTTCTATTGTTTGTTTAAAATTTGTACAATTACGAACAGATTTTTTCAAAAAGTATTTGTTTCTTAAAATACTACACAATGTTGGTATATCTAATTTATTTCCTAGTTTGTTCTTATTGATATTGATTTGAGAAAAAATTCTTTCGACGTTAGCTGTTGCTACTGGTATTGACAAAACTGTGTAAACTAATTTTTTCAAACAAGGAAAAGCTTCAGAGCCATCGCAACGATTTGCATTCAAAATGACTTCCCAAAGTTTTTCGATATTCTTTTCATCTAATAAATTATATTCTTTAAAAAAGTCAGCCTAGGTAGTAATGATAAAGTAAAAAACAATAACAATTGGTTGATTTTTGAGTTCTTGTTAGAACTTTGATATTGTTTAAACTTTTCATTTTTTTTAATGAAAGTTTAATATAATATCTCCAGTTTTTCTAAGAAATATTTATGTAAAGTTCCCTGATGATCTGCATTAGCAACAGTGAAATGCGCATAGGAACAAGCTATACCCCTCAATAATCAATTTCAAGTTCTTTTTAATGAAAGTGTTAATATTTTGCTACATATGGGAAATAGTGCGATTAAAAATTTAAAATACTAAAATATTCCTTAAAGTTGAAGTGGAGCAATTCTCGCAATCGTCATCAATTTTTTGAATATTATTTGAATCGATACAATTTGAAAAAACTTCGTAAACTGGGAAATACTTTGATTATTGCTTTTCATAATATTAGTGGTTGCCAGGAAGGAACCCGCCACATTTTGAAAATTCGCTGTTAAACTCAAACTTTGTTAATAAACTGTTACATAACTCAACATAAAACTTTAGGCAATTATTTCGAAATGGCATTTCATCTTCATCTGATAATTTATGAGTAGAAGTAAGTGCTATAATTATTTGGGCTCCCAAGTTTATATCCTTAATATATTTAAGATAATATTTAACATTAACGACTAGTGAAAGGGGGGGGGGGGGGGGGGCGTTAACCTGATGACGCGCAATGTATTTACAATTATTAACACCAATATTTGTTTAACTTCTCAAAACAGATATATTCATATTTTACAATGGATTACAATATTTTTAAATACAGACGACGAATTTTATCGTTGCAATTTAATGGATGGAAGTAAACAGTGTTGCTGCGGTTAACTTTTTTCACACTTTTAATGAAGTAAAGAAAAAATATGTAGTTTAGTTAACAGGAATCTCACTCAAGTAATAGATTGACTATAAGTACAAAATATCATATACTAAAAAATCTTTTTTTTAGCTAAAAATTCTTTTAATCTTTTTGGCACCTCCAAAAACTTGAAAAATAAGAAAAATCTTCACATATGGCCACACTGCGCTAATTCAGCGCGTTTTCCATTAAAAAAGCTGAGACGAAAAACAGCGCGTTTGGCGCTGTTAAAACGAACTAAATCTAGCGCGAAACGCGCTAAATTGGCAATGCTGATTGCCAACCGGAATACCGAGATGTTCTCTCTTTAGCCCATTCATGCATGTGTATGTGTAAATGTAAATAAATAAAAAATCTTTTTGCACAGCAAATAAAATAAATTACCAAGGGCGTTCATGATTGCTGGATTTTATAAGAGCAAAAATGTACAGGATTTTAAATAGGGATCATGAGCTCATATCTTGGTTGTGAAAATAAAATTCAAAAGGCTTTTGATTTTTTCCATTATATGTACATATGTATGTATGTATTATGATACATTATAATATGACAAACAGATTGTCGATATTATTACGTAATATACGAAATTGCACAATTATGTTGTAAGTATATGATCCGCTTTAAATTTTTGACACCGACACCGCTTTACATTGATGACACTATATATGTAAATTGTTTTACTATGTATTAAAAAGTTTGGTGTTGACTTTAAAATGCTGAATTTATTTATTCAATGTTACAATAAAATTAAAAATTACTTTTATCTAAATAAATTTAACCCGTTGTACATAGAAAAACAGATCGGAGCCTTTGTCAGCAGTCGAAGGCCGAAAAATATTTACCTACTTAACTTAACGGGTCCATCCAGCAGTAATGTCTACTCCCCTTTACTGTTTATTTTTTATACTTTGTTTATTATTTATTCACCTCTCACAATAGAGTGAACTAACAATAAGTATTCTTCATTCTTTCTCAAAACTAAAAAAACTTATTTTCTTAGAATTCGGCCAGTGCTGAACAAACAAAAATTGGGGTCTTGCGGCCACTTCCCGATAGATTTTCACCTTTCGAGTTCCTGGGTTAGACAAACGGTATTCCTCTTTCTTAACTGGATGTGTCCTCTATGATATAGTATGATGCAGATAGAACGTTTGGGTACCTACCTAGCTCTTTAGTATGTGTTGTCACTCATTTGGTGAACTCAGTTTTTATCATTGGGATACCTATAGTGTATCCCATTACACTATAGGTTTCTATATCGAGTTATATGGAAAAACAGTTTACAGTTAAGGCTTAATGTAGAGCTTCTTCCAATAAGTCATATTGTTGGAGTTGCTTGTAATTTAGTTTGGGTAAACTTTCCATTTAACTAAGTTTTCATGTTAAGCGACGATCGATACGAATGTTAAGGTATCGCACTTTTGAAGGATTAATTGATTGTTAATGTTGATAAAAAAATACGAGTATTTTTCCGCAATGCACATGTGATGTGAGTGCATTTTTATTAATTTACTTAATGTTCTATTGTTTAAAACATCTTTCAAGCTGTTGAAAGTATTCCTGCAACAGCGTTGATGCTATCTTAGAGCTTTTGTAAGTGTCTCGGAGAGCTGTTGGCATGTCGGAGGTAAAAATTAATTATACGATTTAGCCTAGCACGCTGCCTTAATGCTTCTATTTCTTGAGGTCGGCTTAGGAAGTTACTGGTACGAATGTAAAATTTCTGCTGGTTAAATAACTTTTGAGCAGTTTGCAAATGTTTGCAGGTAAATGTTGACTTTGTCAAAAGCTTGATAAAATTCGATAAAGGGTGCTGAGCAATATTTTTCTTTCTCGTACGCTATTCTTACGGCATTTATAAATCTATAAGACTTTCCGCACTGAAGTAAAATATTCATGGCATAAAATAGCAATAAAAACTAGATACTTTTTTATAAATTCTATCAACACCAAATACTTTATTTGGTTTTAAATTAGTGGTAGCATTTTCAACATTCTGAATATTAAGCATTACTGGAAAAGGAGATTGAAGCCTTTAGGCCAATTAGTCCGAACATATTATGTAAGTCGTCGAAATAAGTCGCATTGAAATAACTCCCAGCGAATAAATTCCAACAAAATTGAATGAAATAATTAAAAACAAATTAAATTAATCTGAATATTTGAAATGTAAAAACTCCAAATTTTTGTGATTTTTTTCATAATCGAATAACTCTCATCCGAATAGATGAAATAAGTTTCAACAAATATGAAATAAGTCCAAAATATGTTATGGGCTTATGTGATGTGATATAAGAAAATATTTTGGAAACAATGTTTAGTGGGCGCTCGAAATAAAATATTGTAAACATTTCTTGCGCCCGGAAAATATAATTTCGCCAGATTGAAAAATTCGTGTGCCCAAATGAATGGCAGTGTAGAAATGCTTCAGGGAGTTATTTAGGATGTATTCAACCAAATGTTTCTGAAAACTACAAAATTGAAATAATTCAAAAAAAATGAAATTGTTACAAAAAATTAAATAAGCCATAAAAATTTTAAAATCATTTTATAATGAAAAATTGTCGAAATGTATGTAAAATTTTTGGGAGTTATTTCATAGAGCATGTAAAAATATGTAATTTTTCACAGATTGCTTGAGAGTGTTAAGGCGAGATATGTATTAAAAAAAGTAATAATGCAATTTGTAATTAAAATAAATAATAAATTTTATACGTAATTAGTTGAACTGTTTTTACGATTAAGTTTGGCTCAAGTTCAAATCTGAATTTACGAATTTCTTTTTAATTTAAGAAATTTTTTGATTACTTCAAATTATTCTTATTATGAATGTAATGATCATCAGACTAGCAGAACGGATCAGTAATGACTTTTGACTGTTATTGGGAATATCAACTATTTAAACGTACTCGTATTATCTAACAAATTAGAATACGGAAATTGTTTCTATTCATTTTTAAAATTTTAATCAATTTCGGTTAGTACGAAATTCCCGTCTATGATGATCAATTATTAATTATTGACTGCTGAGATCTTTAATTTAAACTTATTATGAAGTCGAAAATATGCCCTTAATTGTTTCCGATCATTTTTAGTGTGAAGTGTCGTTGAGCTTAAATTGCAAAGTTGTGTTAAAGTGAGTTGAAAACTTGTTACGGAATTAGTAACCCTTTAATAACCTAATAATGGACTTCATACTGATTACAAAAACAAACAAAATGTTGATTTCATTTGTTTAGTTTTCTATACATGTTTTGGTTTGCAAAGAAATAAAAGGAACTGAGGAAACAATATTAAGTACATTGTTATATAAATAAAAACTTTATTTATTTTATTTAGATCAACACAAATACTGCATTGGTGTTTGCTATATTTGAAAACTTTGGTATTTCTTCTATTAATTTTGTTGAATGATGTCATGGTGTAAAATTGCGCCTATAAAGAGACACCATTAATTTGGCTGGTATTCTGAAATGGAATAAGGCCTTGCACATCCGAACAAAAACAAAAAGAATTTTTCAAATGCATTTACACAGGCCATATTGATCCCAAACTTTTATACTCTGGTCGATTTAAAAATATGTATAACAAAATTTAAAAATGTTTAGTATACACAGAGCTAATTTAAAACTTTCATTATAAAAATACATAATTTAAAGCCAATCAATTCATATAAAAAACCTATTTTTGCTTACATTAATAAATATATTTGTAGAGAAAATTCAAGTATAGAAAGACGAAAAAAAATATTCTTAACACAGTCAACAGGAATCAAAAAATACGAATTCTTGCCTTTGACAAGCCTGTGTAAAAATCATTAAAAATTAAGTGCTCCCAGGGTCAAACTTCTACATTTAATTGACTTTTTTGGATGGTGTGCTTTTATTGGGTTCCTCTGCAGTTGTTATTAAAGTTGGAGCGGCCGCTCAAAAACTGCAGATTTATTTCAAATATTTGTCATAATTCTCCCACTGATGGATTATAATACGCATAACCTACTATTTTCAATTATTGTGGAATTATCCGGTGCCATTAGTTACACAACTAGGTTCAATAAATTATGAATTTTATTTATACACTCAAGTTCAAATCCAACAGACTCCATCGGAGAATGAAGTAAAGTAAGTTATCCCAGTAGCCTGGGCACTTTCTCGGTGCTACAACAAACCGTTGCCACGCAACGAAAATTTAAACATGTGAAATACTATTGAAGTGGCCATGTAAGGAGCGGCTTCGTGATAATTTTTGCTGACTTTTTTATATTTTACTATGTAATTCAATTTCTTTCAATGGATATTTAGCATATTAGAGATATAAGAAATATTTACTAACATAATAGGGTATTTGCGGCAACACCCATATAATTCACACACTTTTATCTAAATTGCAGTTTTAAATATTTAAACCAGTTAATAAAATAAAAAAGGCAGGAGGTGTGTTTTGAAAGTGAATGTCATTCTAGGCCTAAGCTTCTAAAATTTCCAAATCATTATTTATCATTATCACAAAATTTAGTATTTTGAATTGTACAGTTGAAAGAAGGGCAAAAAAAAGAGCAGCTTGTGCTTTAACAAATCAAAAAAAAACAAAATATGCCATATAAATAATACGAGTATATTAAATATAATAAATAAATGGAATAATATTTTTCCTTCCTTAGATCAAGGTCTTTTTTATTGCGATTTATTTTTATGTGAACATGACAAGCAGAATGTAGAAGAAAACTCCACAGGCACATGCTTAAAAGCTTATGTACATATGTTAATAATTTTATAAGGTCCTTCAGGGATTTAGTAATAATTAAAAGAACTCAAAAAGCTTGTGCATAAAATTAACTTATTAATTTGAATAAAATCGTGTACAAGGTTATTTTGCAACACGAATGTGAAATAAAGAAATTCAACTGTGCCACTTAGCTTCATAGTCAGAGAAATTCCTTAAAATTGTAAAGTGTTAAAAATGTGAACGATGCACGAAATATCAAATTGGTTTAACTTTAAGTCATTTGCTTGTATTTACCATAAAAAATAAAATATATTAATTAGTACTTATTCATACTCAAAGAAATCATTGGTATTAATAATATTATTTCGTGCTTTGAAAATTTTAATTTTCTTTGATAACGATTTTTTAATACTATTCTGTTGAAAAATGTAAATTAAAGTAAGAAAATCATTATTTATATAGATTTTGTTAGAAACAACATGTTTAAAAATTTTGTTGTTTTCTCTTAATGATTTTTTAAACAACAAGCCAAAATAGCGCAGGACAGGCGCATATTTAATCCAAAATAGAAAAACGAATATTTTCTGCACCAATCTGGAAGTAAGTCCTTTACAATATTTAATATTTTAATCAACAAGTCTTAGTATTAAGTAGTAATTCTTTCCGGGGCACTACAAAAATCGGTTCGAATTGAAAAAATTAATTTACCTTCGTTTATAATCAAATTTAATTGAAAAACTTTTATCTTTGTAGATTTTTTACCAAGCACAGTATTGCATGTATACTGCCGCACGTGCTTCTTTTATAAATATCAGTACAGCAAGATTTTTAATTTATTTAATTGATATCAATTTATTAATAGATAATATATGGCATTTCGCTTAAATAAATCCTTATTCATTTGTTTTTCTCATATGAAATATATTTTTGTATAAAATTTAAGTATCGAATTACATATTGAAAAAGTATCTATTCCATATCAATGGGCAAAGAATTTACAAAGAAAAATAAAATCAGTGGTATATTTTTCAACCCAAGATGAATTTTTTTGCACAAATTTTCAGAATTTAAAATTTTTTTGCTTATATTTTTACAGGCACATATTAAAAATAATATAACGTATTGTAACGAGCACAATGCTTTGTTTTGTAACTTATTTTTGGTTTCTTCTATAGTCATAATCAATAATTCAGATAATTTTGGACTATGTGGTCCATCGTAGCTGAAGTGGACTACTTACAACATGGTCCATAATCAGTTTGAGAAACAAAGAGGTCGTTAATAACGAACTCAGTTCTTCATTTGATTTGCTGGACATCGGATAATAATGTTTTGAATCAAATTTTCGCGTATTGGCTCCAGAATAATTTTTTAAACAAAAAAATTCAATTTTATATTTAAGGTAAAAACCTTAAAAAGAGCATAACCCTAAAACGATAAGAGTAAATTTAAAAATTATTGTTTATAAATTATTTACAATCAATTGATGTTTCAAACTGCATCGTTCATTTTTTAGATTTTGATACAAATTGTAAAACTTGTAAAGCGTTGTTTACAAAATTTATGAAATATTGTAATGTAGGGAATTTCAATGCCAAAACTTATAGTTTTTGCACACAAAAATTAAACTTAGTCATTTTTCCTTAAAATTGTTTCCTCAAAACTGAAAAAATTCTGTTTTTGACAAAGCTATGAAGAAAACTCAAGAAATCAGCCGGAAAACTCGATTTTTGGCGAAAATTCGACTTGAGCGACCTTATATACATTTTCGAAAAATGTGAAAATAATCTCAAAATTACTTTATCCTATAATCTTAAAAAATTATGCTTTTTTTGCTTTTTTATTTATTTTTTTAATTTTATTTATTTTAGTTTACAATTGTTCAATTCACAAGCTCGTGTTAAAGTCGTATGTGTTGTGTAATCGTCTAATTATGCGGTATTGCATTGTATTTTTGTTGTTGGTAATTTTCATGCAAAAGTGGGTTATAATTATTCGTTTGAATTTTATATGTTTTATAAATGGTTGTATTGAGGAAAAGTATGGAAAAATTCTATTTGTAAAACTAAGTTTAGACGATATGTTGAATCAGCATATTTATGCTGAAAAATTTGTTAAAAGTCACACACATTGCAAAAAACGCGGAATTCCGCGAAAAGTTGCAAAATTTAGAAGAAGTCGTAAAATATTTTAAATCGAGCTACAAATGCTAGGAATTTTAACAACTCGCAAAAAACTACGAAAATGACGAAAATTCGCAATAACATCCAATCATTGAGAAAATTAGAAAAGTCACCCACAAAAAAATACTTACATGTTGATTCTTGATAACTTGTTTTTCGCAGGTTTTATTGTTGAACGCAAACCTTCTCGCTAACACTCACTTCAAGTTTTTCACAACTTGTATATAATTGGCGCAAAAAATCAGAATTTTAAATTTTTTCCGCCAATTTTATGAAAATTTAACACAAAAATGTAAATAAAGTTAACGCCTCCAAATAAAAGAGATAGACATATCCAAAACAAACATTTGCTGTCCTTTAATGAAGAAGGGGATAACGTAGTGCTACCATTGGGATGCCATTTTGACAGTTTGAGTTCAAATGCACACCGCCAGGTGGCCGTGTCCCATCAGGTTAGTAATCTGTGGCCATACGACTGAGCTTGTGAATTGAACAAATTAAATTGCCTATAAAACCTTGCAAAGCTATAATGGCTTGTCTACAGGTAAGAAGGTTAATCTACTTAATAGTGTTAATAATCATTGCAAGTTCATAAATGTTATCTTTATTAATTTCTTAATTTTGTGTTAGTAGTATTTATGATGTCTGGTGGCATCACATTAAAAATTGTCAGTAACATAACGCTTAACGTGCTCTTTCCTTAACTGATTTTAAATTTCTGGACGCTGTATCTTCCCGATCAGCTTTTTTCTGGTGTTATAGTTGTGGTTTATCTTTTGTAGATATCTGTTATCGTTGTAGAATTCAATTGCCATTGTAGCGTAGCATATACTTTTAACGTTCAATAATTGTTCTTCAGTAGCTACATATATTTTTCCTTGTTGTTTTGGATTTATTTTTCATAGTTGTTCAGTCTGGGTTGTTTCTCGAGTTGTTGCCTTGATAGTTGTTGAGATTGTTGTGGATATTGTTGCTAATATTGCTGTTGTTATTGTTGTTGGGATTGTTAACCCTAGAGTACTAACATGATTTTTTTCTACATTTATACTAATTGTTAGTCAAATCGGCTAACATGAATATAACTCTGATTTTTTTGTTAGCTTCACATGAAATAATTTTAATATTTTTTTAATTTAATTTATTTTGTCCAGTGTCTAAAACAAACAATAATATGAAAGTTTTCCAAAATCATTAAATTTTTGCATTTATTTTATTGAAGTTGCTCTTCTAGGAACACTTCACACAAACTTTTTAATGAAAAATAAAAGTAAAAAAACTAAAAACAAAAAATTTTTAATTCATTAATAATATAAGAAAACAAGTCAAATAATACCGAAAAGGCAAAAAAAATATTTTTTAGAGTTTTATCTAAATTTGTGAAATGCTCCTGTTAGTCATTTTGACTAACATGACTTCAAAAAGTCAAAAATAGCATTACTTACTGCAGCAAAGTGACCATTCAAAGCAAGAGCGTACCATCAACTGAGATTACAAAAAAATGAAATCTTTCCATAGCAGCCAAAAAAAGTTACACGCAAAAATAAAAACAGTATTAGTCAAAATGACTAACATTTGTACTGCAGGGATAATGTTGCTGGAATTGTTGGTGTTGTAGTTATTATGGTTGTTGTCGCTAGTATTATTGGTGGTATTATTGTTGCTGGTATTGTTGCTAACGTTGCTGGTATTATTTGAGTTGTTATTGTTGCTGTAGATATTGTTGTTGTTGCTGGCGTTGTGATCGTCGTTATTATTGTTGCTGTAATTATTGACGTTGTTATTGTTGCTGTTGATATTGTAACTGTTGGTATTGTTGGTAATCCTGTTGGTGTTGTTATTGGTGTAGTTGTTGGTGTTGTTGATATTGCTGTTGGTGTTTCGGCTAATTTAATTGGTGTTGTTGTTAATATTGTTGTTATTCCTGTTAATGTTGTTAGTATTATGATTTATGTTTTTGATCATGTTGCTAATATTACTGTTTGTGTTGTTAGTATAGCTTGAGCACGCATGAAAACCAAAAAAAAACAATTTTTTTGACATAACCTAGTGTACACGCCTATTATTAAAAACCGATCACTAATTGTAAAATTTACTTTTAATAGTAAACTTTCAAAATTTGGAGCAAATTTTATTTTATTTTTCTTCGCAAACAGTTGCCCAAAAAAACGTAACCACAACTTTTTGTTAAGGTTAGTGTGGTTTAACTTGGTTTTAATATCACAAAATGAAGTCAATTATGCAGCAAAATGATATTTTCATAATATTTTTAATAAATGCGAACCCATATTTTAAAAAAATATTGGAATTAAAGAAAATGCAAATTTAGCTTGTCCGTTGGTCACGTTTTTTTTCGGCAAATGTTTGTCAAATGTGACCGTTTTTAAATATATATATATGTATATAGTATATATTATTAATAAAACTTTTTGTTGATCAGTTTTTGTACGTTTCGCTACGTGAATATTTGAAGCTTGTTCAATATACACCGTTTTAAATGCGAGTTGGCTGTATATATGTATGTATTTTTTCATTTGTATATATTTGTGCAGGGCTCTAGTATGCAAGTAGAAGAAGCATTAGAAAATTTTATAATATTCGCAGTATTAATAGGATCACTCAAAAACCATTTTTCAAATCTGGTTATAGAATATAGTTGGATTATTTAGGACCCGAACTACCTTGTGAATATCAATCGATCCTCCTTCATACTCAACATGAGTTGCAGAGAAGGAGAACCGTTGTTAATGTGTATTTTTGGAAATATATGCTCGGATTTGTAAACGAGAAAGGCGCTTACTCCGAGTTTAGTCCTGGTTATTGCTTAAATTTGAATGAGTCTTTAAAATTCAAAAGCAAAACTTCAATTGCAAATTTATTTCTTTAGACTGCATTAAATTTCCTACAAATTAATTGTACAATTCAATATATACTCGTAATTATGAATTCAAAGTTTTTTAATATAACTTACAATTTTAGTACAATAGCCAAGAATATGCGCAATACAATTTGATCCTCGTTTCTTATGCACTTGTCTTTCAGGAATGACCTTTTAGAAAACTCACGCGATATTCATTAACTTTTGCACGTTTGAATAAAGTTTTTTCAATATATATATTTTATCTTCTTTTAACGTTCATACTTAGATAACAAATTGAGCTTTTAATATTACAACCCAATAAGCAAATAAAGACAAATATTTGCAATGTATAAAGTGCTGGATAGTTGCTGTGACAGTACCTCAACGCTTATTATGATTCAGTGACGTACTATATCGCAAAACTTATCACAAAAACTTTGACATGACAGAACCATTGAGAATGTTCGTTTACTAAAAATTTTAACAAATTTGTAACAATTGTTTCTAGAAAGCGTTCATTAACTTACAAAATTTACAACGAGGGAGCGTCGAAACAGCGTAAAAAACTGAGAGACAGAAAAATTCTTGCAAGTTTGTACAAGTAAAATTTTACGTGAGCCAAGATAGCGTCGATTATGGGAATTCAAAAACCGGAAAAAACTGGGGAAAATTATTGGGTATTTTACGCGTAATAGCAAAAGATATCGTCGAGGCGTGTCGTTCTGCTCGTCCAAAGGCCAATGGAATATGAAAGTAGACCCCTTAAGGCACAAAGTGAGCCAACCATGCAAAAAACCGTCTGAACCGTTTCCGAGAAAATCGGGTTCCTCCAAAATGGGAAAAAAAATCTACGCTGATTTTTCCCAGGAGCAGTGTCGTTTACTATTTTATTTAGTAAATCAATTAATTAGCTAATCACCCTTATCGTGTTTAAGGTATTTCAACTACGTCCAGTACTAGATTAAATAAAATTGCAAAACTTTTCATTATTCTACTACAAGCCGTACTCGAAAAACGCCAGTCACGACAATGATGAATATAAATGACCATAATTACATCATTTATAGTAATATATATATATATACATATGTATAATTTGTCCAAAAATATAGGGGTAGTACTCATATACTCGTATACATTATACATTACAACACTACTTCAACTTGCAAATTTTTGTTAGTAAAGTGTTCATTTACTTTTTCACTGTTTTACAGTAATTTTGGAAAATTTCTTCTTACTCTCTCGTTGCTAAGTTTTACTAGTAAAGTAAATGAACACACCTTATGTTATTGTTTCAATGAATTGTAAAATTTTACTGATATTTGTTAAAATTTATGTTTTAACAGTCATATTCATTACCATTTAAATAATAAACTGCTACTCAAAATATATTATTACTATCATTTATATTGTTAAACAGTCTATAAGTGATTATCCATAGATTTTTAATATAAATAGTAAAAAGTTAAGAGACGTTAATTAAATAAAGTATGCCTACGGGACAAATCTGAAAGTATATACTGTATACACAAACGCAAATAACCTCCCAATTTACTTTAAGTCTGTTAATAATTTAAATTATTGAGCAAAATTATAAAAACAATTCTGCTTCAATAGAGTCGGAGACAAAACTTAAGTATAGAGTGAGTTCATCAGATTTTGTCCGAAAAAATCCATTTTTAGGGAGTTCAGCTCCCCTAACTCGCCAATACAGCACTATTTGTACCAATGAGGGAGGGCACACTAAAATTAAAAAAAGAACAACCACAACAATATCTTTCGTTTGAGTATACATTCAAAAGAAAAATTAAACCATCCGTACTGAAATCAATCTCAAGCGGTGTTAAAAGTACGGTAGTTCCAAATTTACTTAAATCAAGTACAGAAAGATTAATTTAAGTACGAAGTTCTCAATTTAATTAAAGAGTTTTTTAGCTAATTTTAATTTAATTTAAAATTATTCACGTGATTAAAGAATTTTGTACTCATTTTAAGAAAATCAAGGATTGGTTATCTAAAGTAATCTCATTTTCGACTTGATTAAAGTACATCTTATAGTTATTTTTACTGAAAATTTTAAGTACAACTCGTACTCAAAGTAAGTAGAAAATACCTGAATTTAGTACGGTGTTTTTCTTTCTGTGTAGTCTTGTCGGTGCCTGATTCAGGATATCTTATTAGCATTGCAAATATATTGAAAGTAGGGATTCACGGTTTAGCCGTTAAGTCTGCGTTCGAATGGTATGCACAAACTACGTAGTTGTTTGAATGAACATCTACTTGTAAAAAAGATTGGGAATCTATTAAAAATGTCCTGGAATAATCAAAAAACTACTTTTAATTTTGCCATCCAAACATTATCCAACCAATTTTTGATTTTTTTTACTTCTTTTTGAAAACCACAGCGTGCTAGATATCAATTGTATTACTTACGAATTCCCCGTAAGCTTGTGGATTTTGTGCTAGATTAATAGTCTGGGATCACAGGCTCGATTCCGCCTGAAGCCTGAGAGTTTATGCAAAAAAAAACTGAGTTTCCGTGTGTTAAAAGAGATAGTAATCTAGTTGTGATAGTTATCAGAAAATTTAAAAACTCGCAATGTAATAAAAATAATTTTAAATTTTAGCCTTTTCACTGGCGGAACTGAAAAATATTTAGAAATAAATACTTTAAATATAAATATAGAAAATGTGTTTTTCTAAATATTTCAAAACCCATTTTAAAAAAATTCATTTGGATATTTAATTTATGGCACACCATTAATACAAACACCGATAAGAATATATTCAAAAGGAAGATATTTTTGTATAGACTGATAACCCATGATGTATTTCAAAGTCCTAGAGTACACCTAGTGGTCGAATTCGACCGCCAGTTTAAACGTATACCTATTTTAGTTGCATTCATTGAAAGAGAAAAAAAATTATTTACTATTTACCCATAAAAATCTTATTACTCATATACATATGTATATATATAGGTACTCTTAAACACTCTCATTGCTTTGCTTATGTTTATATTTGAACCAATACTTACATAAGTGAATTTTTAGCATTTGTAGTGGTGTCAACTTTATGAGCCTTTTATTCCTTTCATGCTAAACCTATTCAAATAATATATAGTCGGGTCATTAAAGCTCAACATAAAATAAGAAAATCGGTTATCAAACAAATGGGAAAAAGGGATGGCTCGGTCTTGAAATATTATTCGCCAAATACCAAATATGATGTAAACTTTGCAAATATAAAATGTTTCTATGTAGATTTTTCAGTAATATAAGCACATCGCATATAAGAAAAAACCGCTTATAAGAAAGTGGGTCAAAAACACCGTGTCTTTCCATACAAATACTTTTCTATAAAAGAAAATCGTATGTAAGAAAAAACCTGATATAAGAAACTTTTTTCAAACACCAAAGATGATGATTGAATATATCAAAATGAAAAATTTTTCCGAAACACCAAAGAAGATAAATGATATGAAAAAAGATTTTATATTAGAATTTTTTTTTCTTTCGGGCAATACGGAATATACACAAAATATAGAACTATGCGTTTGTTGAACCATAGTTTATCTGTAAAATATAGACACAAATAAGAAAAGAAATATGTACATTATGGAATACACACTTATAAGAAAAAAGTTTCTTATGTCCATATATATTTTTAAGAAATAGCTTTCTTATAAAAACTAATGGCTTATAAGAAAAAACCGCATATAAGACACACTTTTCGGGCATTTTCAAAGTTTCTTATATCCGATTTGTGCTGTAGTTAACTGTACCTATTTCTTCAAATTTAAAAATTCTTATATTTTTGTAAATAGCTTCTTTCTTACCTTTATGGAATTCAGTAAACTTTTTTATATTTCCTTTAATCCGCGCACATAAAAACGTGCAAATAGAACAATTTTAGATGTTGCATCTACATTTGCTTATAATTTATGAACTCTGCTTTTCAAGAAAACAAAAAGAAATAAATAAAACGAAAGGTATTAAAATGTTTAAAGAGCGTATTACAGTAGTGTTTCTTATATCTTGTAGTTTTTTTCTTCTACTTCGTGTGGTTAAACTGGATTTGCACGTGCTATCGTTGTAACTTTTTCGTATAACCAAATTCAAACACGAAATATAAAATAGTATTTTCTGTTTTTTATGTAAAAATAAAAAAAAACTTGTTTTTTGAATATTAAATTCAAA
Organism: Gymnocheta viridis; assembly: GCA_956483585.1. Lineage (NCBI taxonomy): Eukaryota > Metazoa > Arthropoda > Insecta > Diptera > Tachinidae > Gymnocheta > Gymnocheta viridis. The sequence goes on from OY101440.1 coordinate 73,904,540, forward strand.
GCTTAAATCGATGTATAAAGTTATGTTAGATAATTAACTTACTTTTTTATTTGCATAGCTGGAGTAATTTAGATTTTAAGGCTTTTTCTTAACTGTTCATAATAATGAAGTTTTGAAAACTGGCGTAGAAAAAGCTAATGCCGATCGCCTTTGGATAAATGTGTACCAAATTTTCTGAATTGTCTTGATGGTGATGTTCCTATTGGTGGTAATAAAATTGTACATGCAGATGTAAAGAAGTTATTGTGATTTAAGTAATAAAATAATATCGATTAATAAAAAGGGAAAAGATCCCAAAATTATCCATAAGCAAATTTAATTTACTGGACAAGGTCATTGAAAAAGTAATTCATAAAAGATAACTAGACTTTCCAAACCAAAATAGTATTTGGATTCCGTAAGGAACACTCTTCCGTGCACAAAATAGATAGGGTTGTGAATTTTGTCGAAAATAACGAAATAAAACTCAAAAGTGCTGACATTATTTTCCTCAATATAGAAAGAGTTTTTAATACCTCAACTTTTTTAATTTCCCAGTATATATTTATATGAAGGAATTCTTAATTTTTTGTATGTATGTGTTGATGGCAGATTGTCTAATGTAATAACAATTCCAGCGAAAACTATTCTATCCCCAACATTTTACTGTTTATATACGTCTGATGCAGAGGTGCACAGAAATCTGGAAGCAGCATTTTATGCTGATGACAGCGCTTTTATATCCAGAGTAAAAGTTTCAAATAAAGGGTGTTTTTTATAGAGTGCCACAAGTTTAAATCATAATAAAACAAGCAAATATATTTTTAATATCAATGGCTTTATTGGAAAGTAAATTTTATGAAATTAATGATTTCTGCCATGTGGCCGCCACGGCTGGCGCGTAGAAGGTGCAATCTGGAACACCATTTTTCAAGAACTTTTCGCAGCATTTGTGGCCGTATTTCGCCGATAACTCTTCGAATGCTGATTTCAAGGTATTCAATTGTTTGTGGTTTATCGACGTAGATAAGTGACTTAACATAACCCCAAAGAAAATAATCTAATGGGGTTAAATCACACGATCTTGGTGGCCAATTAATTGGGCCATTACGTGAAATAATTTTTTCATCAAAAGTTTCTTTGAGTAAATCAATTGTTGCGCCCGCTGTGTGGCGTGTGGCTCCGTCCTTTTAGAACCACATATCAGCAAGCAAGATTAATGCCATGTAATTGAGGTGCATGGGAAAACAATTTCGAATCATGGTCCTATACCTTTCACCATTGACAGGAATATTCTGGCCATCATCGTTTTTGAAGACATATGGGCCAATGACTCCACCAGCCCATAAAGCGCACTAATTGTAATTTTCTGTGGATGTAATGGTGTTTCGACAAAAGGTTGTGGATTCTCCTCACTGCAAATGCAACAACTCTGCTTATTTACGTACTCATTCAACCAGAAATAAGCTTCATTAGAAAATAAAATTTAGAACAAAAATTTCAACAATTTGCACGCGTTGCTCTGGTGTAAGTCGATTCATAATGAAATTTCACTCAAATAAAGCAGTGATGCCAATTCAAGGTTGTGACAATCTAAAAAATCGCGTTTTACAATAAACAAGAGAATGTGAAAATAGAAGTAAATGAAAAGAAAGCGCATTCCTACAAAAATTGTGTACTGTCAATTACATCTTTGAAAAAACTATAAATTGCGGACATGCTTCATTCTTAATAGGAGGTGTAATTTTAACCTCGAAAGCAAGATATGGTGTTATAATATGTGTATTTGATCGACCATGGCCCAAAGTTTCCAACACAAAACTGTCAAAACTAAAACAATAAATATTAAAACTATTCAAAATAAAAATATTAAAAGAATTAATAATCTTTCGCTTAGATTCCCCACGGAAAATGCAGGTATTCCAATATTGAATCAATAAGAAAATTATTAACAGTTACTGAAAATAGAGAAAACAGGTTAATGTGACAAATTTTTTCTCAAGACAGAGTTATTAACACTTCCGTTAATTAGTTGTTAGATTTAATTGTTGTAGTACCTTTGAATAAAATTTCATAACATTCTAGTTTATTTAGCTTATAGGATTTAACTTTAATAACTCTGCCCTTTAAATCAAAAGAGCTTTGCTTCTTAATTTCTTGAAATTGAAAAGCTGACAACACTGCGCTTAAGGTTTAATACAGGTTCATACATAAGTTTCACAGGAAGAAACAAACAGGTGGCCTGGGAAAGTATAATCCTTTGTAAAAGTTAATAAAATAAAATAGTTTTACGTACTAAAGAATCTCAAATTATTTTCAAGACCGCAAACATGAATTGATAATTTTTTTGTAAAATTTATTATGCAACCGCCCTTAAATTGTCCGAATAATGTGAGAATGTGCCTTTAAAAATTAATTTTTTAGCATTTCCATAAAAACTAGAGAATTTTTAAGTTACGAGAAAAGAGTACATATACGACAATAATTACTAAATGGCGTTAATTTATCTAATATAAAAATTGTTAATTTATACTGATGTAACTGGACATTAATTGCATATTAAACTCACCTTTCCAATATCTTTAATGTCAATACATTGTAATTTATGTATTTTTCATAGTAACACAATACTTATCTGTGTATACACTTATTTACGTTCCTGGGCATGAATGTTTGTTGGTTGTATGGATACTTTGGTACCCATGGTGAAGAAAACAGACAGAAATACTAGAAAGAAAAAATGTATGTTTCAAATCAGAGCTATTAAAGGATTATGTCTTTGGAAAGTTGTTAAATATTGCAAATTGCTAGCTTATTTTTAATAACAGAACTACAATATTGATGTCAAAAAATATTAATATTTGAAAAAGTTGTTTCGAACATGTAAAGTCAGCGTTAATTACCAGTGGCTAAAAGTGGTGCTAAATATAAAATAGTGATCGTCCACGTCTCAGATTAAACATTAATGGTTATTTTTGAGGAAGAGAGCATTGGGACGAACATGAGGTGCTGGAATTAGTTGATTAGAGTTACAGTTCCAGCACTTTTTTATTTCTCAGGAAATCGGCAAAGAGATCCGAGATCCCGAAAAGTCCCGCTCTTAGCAACTGACGCGAAGTCTAAAGAGAAGTTTACCTTTTGAATTATAGTTATCGAATTTGAATGACAAATCATAGAAAGTCGTACAATCAGCCATCTAGGTAGGCTTGCCAGATCTAATTTGTCAAAAAGCTTGACATTGACCAAAAAAAAACTTGATTTTAAAAGAAAAACTTGACAAATAAAAACACTCATACTAAATATGTATATAAAAGAGATTTTTAGTTTTTAAAGAAGAAATTCTGGATAATTATTATTGGGAAAATACGAATTGAATTTTAACTTTTACTCGTAAAAACAATTTTGCTGAGAGTTTTTAGCTAGTCTATAATAAATAAATAATAATTTTCATAAATATCTTGACAATTCTTCAAACACATAAGTTTTATTAAAAAAAACAGTGAAAAACCGCCTGTATTATTCCACCACGGGTATATCAAGTCGGTTAAGCTGATAGAAGGTTGGCGCTCCGGTAAAACCCCGGCTCAAGCCGAATCGCCGCCGCCGCCGACGAAAAGTCCATGACTTGCTTCTCTGGTTCAATGTTGTCAATTTACTAGTGTTGAGTAATGGGGTAAATATCAGTGTTGGCACTTTTAAAATAATTGTACAGAAAGTTATAGTTATTTTTTAAACTATAATTGCACAAATAAATATGTATCATATTAGTCTTTAGTTCTATTGATAGTAAAAATATGGGCTTTAGATTTGTTTTTTAAAAGTATACACATACTTTTTTTAAGTATTATTACATAGCTAGAATAAATTTGAGAAAAAAAATTAACTTACAAAAAAGCTTGACAAATCACTTTTTCACTTGACACTTGACGCGCATTAAAAAACTTGACAATCAGGCCAAATCAGGCCCTTCTGGCAACCCTACATCTAGGCCATATCAATTACACGCCTCGGATCTGCTATTTTTCCGCTTAAGAGTTCTTGTTGTGGGGTGCCGTTATTGACTGATGATAAGCGAACAACCCAGAAACGATCCGCACTCTTAAGGCCAACATCGTTCGAACCATTTGTGAAATAGAACCAGAAGCCGCCACTGCAACGATAGCCGCGACAGTCACATAAATAAAATCGTGTTTCATAAAACAATGGGAATATTGAAATGAACTCATAAAAAATTAAGTTTATTTCATATAAAAAAAGGTAATTGTATTATGAATGTAATTGTATTATGAATGTATATGAATGTTGCAGTCGTTCTTAGGGGATGAACGAATTTAATGAATTCATTTCATTAAAAAATCACATTGATGAGGTATATGTATGTACATATCGTAATATGATTTCAAAAAAGCCCTAAGTTACAAAAAAATCAAAATCGACTTCTTGATTAATTACTATCCACCATATAAAAGTACGTGTCCCTGGAAAATTTTACATATTAAAATTTTATTAATTCCTTAATAAGAAATAAGCTTAAACTGAAACAATTTTGAGAAATGTTAGTTAACTTTTCATATTAGAGGGTTTTTTGCTTGGGCATTAATGAATTCATATGACGATAAATGTATCATTAAAATTAACATAAAAACATAAAATTTTATAAATAAATTCAGTTTCTGCTGAAACATAAAAAAGAGTTAACATAAACAAAAAAATAGCATTATTTAACATTGTTTTAACTCTTTCAGACCTGTGCGTATACATTCCTTTAAATCTTTAATATCAAAATAATTGTTTTATATACATATATGATAAAATTTGCCTGCATAATTATTTTAATAGCTCCTTTTTCGTGAACAGGACATCACACAATGGTCTCGACCGTAATATGTGAAATAATGTACCAAAAATGAAAAATGTTTTTGTTTATTTCCAATGTTTCATTCAACATTTTCTTTTATAATGTCTTTTTTTAACTTAAATTATTCAGGTACTTAATTCATTGCATACAAAAAATTATTAAATAAAAAAAAGCAATTGAGTTTAATTTTAATGAACGAAAACATATGCAGTACAGTGGATCGTCCGGACTAGAATTAATTTAAAATTTTAAACGCGATACATAAATGTAAATATGTATATATAACTTATTTTTATTACCGAAGAGAAAAATAAGAATTCGTTTGTATATAATTTATTCACAGAAAACATAAAGAAACATACTAAAAGTGATCAAAAATATTCATTTTGAAAAATAAGAATTTTTATGTAATTTGTCAGCTCCATTTTTAAATTCTTTTAAAAATAAAATATCCTTATCTCTCGCTTTGGTTTGTTCAGCTCATAAAATAGCTTTTGTAAACAGTTCGCCACGCAAATTTTACTGAGGAAAAAGAACACTTGTCCAGACAATAGAGGAAAAATTTCTAAACTGTCAGAAAAATTTAAATGTCCGAATTACTGGAAAGTCCGAATTAGCGAGTGTCTGGATTAAGGAGGTTGTACTGTACATACATACATAAGTTATAAAAAGTATTTTATAAAAAAAAAACAAACGATTCAGTATAATGTCAAAGGATTGCAACCATGACATTCAACCTAATATAACATTTTGCTCCGAGTACCATTAACCATGTGTTTGTTTTTTCTTTGCGTGTGACTGGCATAACTTTTTCTTTGTATGAAAACCAGCGCATTCTAATGTTTGTTTGTAACTCTAAATTACGTAATGAACTAAATTTCTTAACGTTCCTTGATGTCAGCTAAGGCCCAAATTTACAACCTTTAGTAAACTAATAATGGCCGTTTAACCAATGACATTTTTATGAAAAGTTCTTAGTTAAACCACTGTAATTAGTTAACTAAAGACTGAGGATATCGGCCTAAATAGACGATTATCTTAAGATAATTCTAAATGAATTTTTATTTCATTTGGAATTGAAAAAATTGATATCTATGACAAATACTTAAACACTTTCTATTTTTCCTTTCACAATTAACATTTTAATTCTGAAAAGCTGAAAAGCTTTTAAAGTTTATATTTTCCTTAAATGAATACATTACTTTAATGGAAAGATTCTTAACTATAAAGAAGAATTAGTTTTGCTTGCCAGTATGTATCTGACAGTCAAAAGCTTGGTCTAGTGTGCAAAAATAATGGTGAAAAGAAGGGAAGACCTTCAGATTTTATTGTTGTTGGTTTTTTATATTTCCAAAGTTGTTCTAGCTGATGCAGAAACTGGCAGGGATAAAGGTATTTCTCTTAACGTAAGTAGAATGTTTGTAGTTACAAGAATGAAGTTAAGGATTTAAAAGATGATGGAAATGATGTTGGATATGAGTAGTTAAGGAGTTAAAATATAAAAAATAAAGATGAGGCAACCTATTGCCTTTTTTTTGCTCACAGTTATTTTTTATGGTTTATTTCGCTTTAAACTTGGCCATTATTTCGACTTCAAGGTATTAAAAAATTTAGTATGTGTTTCTACTTTTTGGCTAGTATTTATTTGGTATTAAAGAAATTTATTGTTTATTATTTTTTTTCAATTTTGTAAGCGAATTTGCTTAAACGTTGCTGTAAACACATACATATGAGTGAAGCTAAGGATGTGCATGAATTTTTGATGTTACACAAGGAGTATTCTCGTGTGTGTTTGTATCTCTATACTAAACAAGATACACATCTAACTGCTGTTGAGAATCAAAGTTCCTCACAGCGAAGAATTAAATACAATATTTATGTAAAGTGCAGAGACTTTAGCAGACCATTGATATCAGCTAGATATATGATATTCAATTTACTTTGTTTTGGTGTAAGAAAAAAGATTCTTAGTTTATTATATGCTTATTTACATCTCATAGAACTATAGCTGCCCAGGTGGTCCATGCCTTTATCACTGTGGACAATGAACAGAAATATAAATCTATAATGAATATTGAAAAGAAGTATTTAAGTGTCAGAACTAATATAAACTATAAACAAAATGAGACAATTACAATTGCTTTTTATTTTCACAGAAAGATTTTTTAAAAGAAAAGCCAAAAATAATCGAATACATGTTTTCTTTTCTTATTTTATTTTATTTTGTATATTTTTGTAAAAAGTTGTCTGGGAACAACAACAACCACTTTAGCAAAAGCAACACAAGATGTTAAAAAAAATTACAGTAGATACACAATTCCAACAAGAGGTTGCCTTAAAAATTCTTTAAATTCAATCAGAGGACATTGACTTGTTAGATTTTCCAGCAATAGAATGGTGAATTGTTGCTGGCTGTGATCGTTGTTGTTATATTTGTGCATTTATTGAGCAGCAAACAATACAAAGCCTTTTCGAGACTCGAAAGTAAACGAGTTTAACAAAACAATCGCCACACCAATAGCATAAACAAAATGCTGTCGTCCTCTGTCCGCTTGGAAATTGTAATTTTGTATGATGCAACCAATTTACTAAACCTGGTTCAAACCTTCACTTCGAACCATGACTTAATGCTTAAACCAGTTTCTTCTGTTTAGCACTCTCTTCACGACATTTAAACACGTAAGTATTTATAATATTTTTGGTTTACACTTTTCCCTCGGCAGTCAGTCTTATAGAGAATACGCAAATTTGATTTACTTGTTTTCCTAATTAATACATACATATTTATGATTAATTTTTTTCTGTCTAATTTATTTTTAAAGAATTGTTAGTTATGTTTACTATGCTAAAGACTTTTTAGTAATAAAATCTGAAAATAAATAATTTATGAATTTTTATTTAGTGAAATTATTTAATACGTGCAATATTTGTATTAATCACTTAACCTCAATAAATTAATCGAGCGATTAACCGATTTGAAAAAAACCCCGAATAATTAAATACCCTAGAGAATACTCAACAGAGCACGTCAAAAAATATATATAAAATTATCGATAAATACAACCAATTACCACTTATCGATATTTTTTAATATCGAAATAACGTATTGTGTTGCAAGTTTTCAAGTGTGCCGCTACAACTTTCGTCACCTATTATAATATGTATTATCGTCCTAGGAAAAAAGGGAATTTACATACAAGCAGACATGATTTTTTTATGGAGAGTTATATTTTGTTACTGATTTGAAAGTCTTTGCAATTCAACGAGCTTCAGCGCTTCAACCGTTTTCTATCTGTCAAAAATTCTCATGCTCATACAAAATGTATATGAAGCAAACCCAAATAGCGCGGCGTCAATGCTTTACAATTGGAAAATCCGATTTTGACAGCGCGTTATGTAGTGAAGTTGGCTGTTAAAAATACGTTTTTTTCTGTTTTCTTTTGTTATTGATGAAAGTAATGGTAATTAAGCTAGTTTTAGGTCAATCTAGTAATTTTATCTCGATTTTAATGTGGTTTCTAACAAATAGGATAAGTTAACATTACTGTTTATGACACAGCGTTGACGCTCTTGTTTAAGTAAGTCAATTCAGCGTATAGGCTAGGCACTTGTAAACGCTACGCTGGACGCGCTAACTAAGTTGGTCTCTAAGGAAGATGTGTAAACGCGAAAATCGAGAAGTTGCTCAATTTGTTATTGTCCCAGAGTATAATTTTTGCGATCTTTAAAATCATGCATTTACAGCAGTGTGTGTTAATAGTATGGATCAATTACGACCTGAACAAGAAAGATTAGGAAAAAAGCAGGTGGTGTCTTGATATTAGCAAAAAGTGTTACAGCACGATGGACTTCTTTATTAAACTTTTAGTTATTTCAAGTCAAACAAATATAGGAAAACAATCGAAATGATCACAATTTCCTAATTAAGAGATATTGTCGCTAATTGGACTACCTTCAAACAAATCCCTAAAGAGATTACTGGTGCTAATACATATCATATCTTCAGTAATTACCGTAAAATATGTTCTTCTGATAAAAGTAATAGTTAAATTCTAATGGACCCATTTTTCTTTTAGAAGAAAACTATTTTTGTCCCCAGCAAGAATAATTAATCCCGACTTTAAAAGACTTAATTCTATGGCTTTCCAAAAACAAAAGAATGTATAAATTGTATAAACCTTTTGCAATAATGTGCTCAATGCGTTGATATAATGTAAACAACTTTTCACATCCATCTTTTCTACAAATGAAAATGAGATCTTTGCACTGTCCCATAAAAACATCAAATTTGTGTGAAGGCAAAATCATTTACAGAAACATCGGTGGTTATACAAAGCGACGATTTGATTAATCCTGATCAAAATAGGATCCAAACAGCACAGGCTTTCTTGTGCTGCCTTGATACTTCTGCAGTTTTGTAAGGGCATAAAAAAAATAATTATATATAATGTCAACAATTGTATTTGGGGTCTCAAACTCTGGCTTTGTGTCCAAAAATCTTGCCTTAAGAGAAAATCTTCTATAAACGTTAGCTGAAATTTTTCAAAATTGTATGTGAAAGGTTTCTTTTTTCAGGTTCGTTCCATTGCCCAAAAATTAAAAAAAACACACATATTTTATTTATTTACAACACTGTTCATTTGTTCGCCAATAAGAAAAATTACACGTTAAGGAATTGTCTTTGCTTTGCGAAATTCGCTAAGCTTAGTTTCACTTTATAATATTCTATATTAATATAATGTCTTGTATTTTGGGATAAATATAGTATTTAGATTTAGTAAATTTGTACTCTAAGCCGAAGATATATTTATGCGAAAAAGATACTCAAATAAAAATCTTATATCTCTATTCAATACAAATCTGCTAATTTGGAACAAATATTTAGTCGAGCAAATATTAAAAAAAAGCGTGGCAAATAAATCGTTAAGATAAACCTTTCTTAAAGGAATACGAGTATTATAAATATATTTCATTGCAGAAACAACCTCATAACTGAAATCTCGCGATATTTGAGTTAAGAATTTATAGTTAATCGTCGTTTTGTTCTTCATATTATGTATAGTGACCTCAACAGAGGTTCATATTTTTATTACTTATTAAGTTATGAGAAAACTGAAAACTCTAATTCGTTTTGAGTAAAACTAGAATTTCTCTTTATAACACTGGGCTCAACTAATATGCACATGCTGAACGAAATACCATTGTTTCCTTTTTCCTCTGTGGAATACTTTTAAAAATTTCGAAAATATTATGCGGATTTTGCTGATCTTTTAGACCAATTTTGAAGATTTCTTTATCTGACAAAAGTGATTTCATCTGGTGTTTAGTTAAGTTATAGCTGGCAACTCATTGATATAGAGTTGATCTTAGGAATGTAAATAGTGTTCTACATTTTGTTCGTTAAGCTTAAATCTTCCTTTAATTTTGTAACGATTTAAATATAAATTACAGAAATGATAACCGTGATAAATTTTAATTAAGGTTATGTGTAAATATGTTGTAAGCTTTCATGATCGTGAGTGAAAACTTACTGTTGATTTCATGTTGTCTTTAAGGTGATTTTATGTGCTAGTCGATTTTTTGTTATTTCGCAATCCACCAAACATCTAGCTAAATTTTGCCCTCTTTCTGGTCATGTTTCGTAACTATTGGCTGGAAAACACTAAATCAAGCTTACCTAACTGTGTACAGTTCAGAGAATTTTACATGTTTATTCAAGTTCTAGTTTTTAGTTTGTTGGTGAACGGCGTAGAGAACCGAACAGATTAGGAGCAGCGTTGTAAACTAGGTGCGTTTCGCACAATTTTCTGTGCTTTTTAAAATATTTTGTGCGAGCAATTCCTTAATTGGCGCGTGGTGCGCTCTTTTTAAATTTTTGGTGGAACCAAAAATACACCTGTTTAATTTTGAATAATTATTATAAATTGTTGATCTCTTTTTAAAAAGTTTTATAAAATTAATGTACAAAAATGTATCATCTTGTACAAATAAAGGCAAACATACATACTATCCATGTATGTACAAATTTGTTTAGTTTTTTTAACTATATTGTAAAAGGCTGTGTATTAGGATGGATCGATTTAGCAATCGATATTGTGTTATCGATTTTTCAATAGTTTTTGGCAAGCGGAAAAACATTTTATTTATTAGGTTTTTTTAGTATGTAATAAAAAAAGAGGCTGATTTAATAATTTTTTTTAAATATTACCTTTCCAAGGTGAAATTTATGATTATTTTTGATGAAATTTAATTATTTATTAATGAAAGTTCTAAATTTGAATTGAAATTTGTACGCCTCGTAAATAATTTTTTGATATGTCGTAGTGGAACTTTTTTTCCTCATGCCAAAAGCTGTCGAAAAATCGATGGCGCAATATCGAAAAATGTTTGTCCTTTCAAATCGGCCAACCCTACTGTGTATATTATTTTTTAATATGAAAATGTCAAACTTCTGATGGAAAAACAAATTTTTAAAAATATATTAATAAAATGGTAAATAGTGAACTATTATTATTAATTTTGAATCCTTACTGTTAATCGTTCATCTCTTTTTAAAAAGTTTAGCATAAAATTAAAAAAAAAATAAAAAAATTATTATTTATTTTTGTTGTTTTATTTTTCTTAACTCTTAACTGTAGAAGACTGGTGCATTGTTATATTTTTCATACAAAAATTTTATAATTTTTAATTCAATAAACATATTAAATAAAAGAGAAATTCTAAGCTTGGTGCGTTTTTTTAATTGGCGCGTTTTCTGCTCAATTTAGGTGCGACTTGAAATTTTAAAGTTAACAACGCTGGCTAGGAGTTGTCTTGTTCATAGTTGTTTTTAACATTTGTTTTTTCCAACTTGTTTTTTTTTATTCTTTTTGTATGATTGTGATAGAATTAGTATTTTTATTAATGAGAAAATAAACAAACGTTTTTAAAGAGAGTTGGATAAAACAACACGTCTTATAAATGTTCATGATTTTCAGTATCTACTTCAAAAGGGAAATTAAAAATGTCCTGTCTGAAAACACAGAGTCTGATCAGAGATGCAACAATGAGGTCATATTTTAGCTTAAATTAGCTTTTTTACCATCAGATTATAAATGAAAAGAAATAGCAATACTCGTATCATGTATAACACAATATAAGATTATCGTGCGACAGAAATATAATAATAACAACTATAAATGTAATATCATGACGTGTTGTATCTCGTCCCCATTGGGCGTCATACTTTGAAGTTGACTTTTATAAAAAAAATTTATATAAGAAATCGTTGTTTTTTAATACATCAATTTTACAAACATAATTTTTTCCTTTATTAACTTTTTTCATTCAAATATTAAATCTACGTTTAAGCGAGACTTTGGTGTAAATTGTTTGGCTTGATTTAAGAATGAGTGTTGTTTTGTTGGATATGTTGTAGAGACAACAACTTCTTTCTGGTCGATTGGTTGTCAGTATCAGTACGACCTTTCTACGGTACCGGTGTTTAGATCGGATATCAGTCATCATGAACGGATTACTTTAAAGAACAACATATCTGTTGTAAAGTGAGAGTGAATTGGGATGCAAAAATATTTTAATCAGGATAAAGAATCTTCAACATAATTAAAACTTATTTAAAGTGCCATTTGAAATGAAAAAGATTTTTTAAATTTGATAAATAACTTTGAATTGAAAATTTGTATGAAATTATGTTATTTAAATTTTAAAAATAAATGTGGAAGCAATGGAAACGAAATTGCAAAACAAGAGTAATATGAAAAAGATATATTTTTAAAAATGTGCCAATATAATTTACTTATTTGATGGGGATAAAGCTGTAAAAACAAATCACCAATTATACTGAATTTTCATTCTGTAATTTTGTTAAAGCATTAATCAATATTTTCTATACATTAAAATAAAATAACATATAATTTTAAAATAAATATTGAAAAAATAAAAAAATAAATAAACTCAAAATTTTGTGAAATAACTTAAACTTAATTTAAAGGTGCTATTTATTTTTTTTTAATTTCTCAAGATCATGAATATTATTATTTTATAAAGTGAAACTATTTGCTACGTGAGTAAAATACTAAAGAAGAAAAAGAAAACGTCGGAAACAAATGCAATTTGAATTGTGTAAAAACTTTAAGAAAAAAATTAAAAATTAAATCTCTGCAAGAAAATCATAATTAAATATTTGTTATTTCATATCCCTCTCACAATTTTTCATCAACATTAACTGAAACAGCAAACAAAATGAAGCAAAACAAATAAAAACATCAAATCTACTAAAAGAAAATAAAAAAATATATTTATTCTTGTCTTCACTTTTGTATTGTATTTGTGTCATATCTCTGTTCGAATTATTAAGTTTCAAGTATGATAAGTGTTCGCTAAAATGGAAAATAAAATAATTTAGAAAATAAGAAAATAAACAAGCAGATCATATAAACGCAAATATTAAATTTATCCAAACATCATAAAACAGTAAAACTCTAAACGACCTTTAAATATCACATTGGATTAATTTTGATTGACATTCAAAAAGGTAATATTTGATTATTTGGTCCACAGTTTCGAATGAGCAAAATAATATTTTCAGGCACAATAATTAAATATGATACACAGACGTTAATGCTTATTTCAATATCAGAAATGTTGCTTTTCACGTTTATTTTAATTTGAATTTTTCCTGAAACGACATTGCAATATAAAATTCATTAAGAAAATGTCTTTAATTTATTACAACAACCGCATTTTTTAACTATAATTTTTTTATGTACGCAACATGAAACTGATGTGTAATGGCATATGACGCTTCAAAAGTTACTAAGAAAAAAGTCTACTAACAAAATTTCTAATGAAATAATCAACAGCTTTTATCCTCTCGTTATGGCCTGTTCTGTATATTGGCCCTTCACTTTTATAACTGAAAAGTTCAAAATAAACTGGAAAGCGACATTTTAAAGATTTATACAGTTTGCTTGCTGTGATATATTCTTTTTTAATTTATAAGGAATGCATATCAAGGCATTTTACGCATTTTGTGAAAGTGTTCGAGTTTTGAAACTTTTCAAAAATTTTATTGATCTACTGATGATCTAGCAGAAGCACGTGTGAAGTGCGGCATGTATGTAGACTAGCATGTAACCCATAGCAAATATCAACTTTTTGAAAATCAATTGGGAGGATACCTCGAATAATTCAATTATTTTATAAGCCCGATGTTGTGTACGTTGCGTGGCATTACATTTATTCAAGAGAAATTTTCAATAACTTTATTTTTTTTTCAAATATTTATTTTGCGTGTTTAATATTGAATTTTTCAAATAGTTAATTATGTTTACGCGTTAAAGAAAATTTATTGAATAGTTTGGTTTTGTGGCTTAACTGGATATTGCACTAATATCACAAAAACATTTTTATTTCTAATTAATTGCAGCTGATGAACGTTTTCAGCTGACATTAATACTTCTGAATGGAAATAACATTGATTTCCTTTTTCGCGCATTTTGCTGCAACTTTCAAAAGTTTTTCGTGGTCTTTTGTCAATCATCTAAGTCTATTCCAAAAATGTTAATTTTTTATAATTTGTTTTATTTGTCATCACGTTTATACAGTGGAAAAGCCATATTACAAAAGTATTTAACATAAAAATATCTACAATTTTAGCAACCCGATCACTATTAGTTCTACAAATGCAATCAAAAACACGATCAACTCTTTCTTGCTTTGTTGAGGACCAAACTTTCTTTCGAAAATCTCTATATAAAAACTTATTTTTGTCAAATCGATGTTATGGGTCCCTTTTATCCGAATTGAAATTAATAAACATAATAAACCATAATTAATTGTACAGAAATAAAAATTCTACAGAATTCCAACGAAAGTTATTATAACTTTTTTCACAAAAAATCACGTACATTAGAAATTATATCCCGCAAATATTGCTTCCAATTTGGTTTTACATGATTTTTTATAATAAATCTAGAAATAAAATCAACAACAAATCCCTTCATGGACGTGGCATTGCCCTTTCTTCTAATCATAATGTTTTGCTGTGTCGGAAATTCAATGAGTGTGCTGTGCAAAGTTCCATAAGAATCTGTTAAGTATAAATAGTTGAAAGATTATATATTTTTACGTTTTATGATCGAGAAATCAGAAATTCAAAAAATATAAAAAACAAAACGAATTGGTACCAATCTCCTTGTTTTGAAGTCGGCTAAAAAACAATTCAACAATAATATTTTTAAGATATGATAGTTTGATATAAAAAACGAATTAGAAAAAATATTAAAGAGCAGAAAATTTATTAATATTCGAAGACAAGCTATTTCCATGAACAATTACAAATAACTTTATATGTCAATAAAAACGCTCATTATGTAACAACGTTATATATTTCATTGTTTAGTCTCTTTTCTCAAGCTGAAACTCCCAAATCTGACACTGTGTTGTGTCTCCAATCATATTTTCGTTCTAACTCGGGAATAATAAATCAAGATGAAAATTTGTTTTGATATTCCTTAACGTACTGTACATCGAATAATTTGTTGTATAACGGCGATTTCTTTTTTAAAAAAAGTGCAAAATTTTTTGCCTTTTTTGTTCAAAATTTGCAATATAATGATTTGTGGAAATAGTGAGTTTATTAGAAATTACTGTATCATTACATACGCGGCAAAATTTTTGTCTTAAGAAAACTTTGAACAGCAATTTTTTTGATAAAATGTAAAATAAAGGTTAAAGAAAACGGTATAAGAGTAGTTTAGTTTATTGAAACATTTAATAAATTTTTTGGCTATAACACAATCCAATTAGGGCAGGTCGAGACTGAAATGTTACACAGAGACTCTATCAGCCACGGTTTCATACAGATGACTTTTTCTATAAAAAACGTGGATTTTTAGATTAATTTGGAATAATTTATTAAGAAAATACTAAGAAATAATATATAAAATAATATACAGACCGTTGCACATGAGGAAAAATAGAGTTGCTTAGTAATTTTATGGTAGTTAAAATATTTAAAGTGTTCAGAATAGGTAGTTCAATAACTAAGCACCAAGCCTGAAAGAGTTAACGAAATAATTCTTTTTAAATTGAAAAGAAGGAAAAACTTAAAATAAAACACACAATTTTCAAATTTTTTATCCAACGCGATGTAAATAAAATACTTGGTATTGGTTTTTGGAGTATCAGTGTGTGCATACTGAATCAAATTTTGGAAAGCTTACAAAATATTATTAAGGGTAATATTTGCCTTATTGGGCTTGTGAACTTGTTCTCTAGAAAGGAAAGAAAATATGTACATATATTTTCGTTATTACATACGATTGTGTCTGGCAACAAGATCTTATAAAAGTGATTGGAAAATAAGTCACTGTTGACTGACTTTTATATATGGGACATTTGTAATATAGACCGCTATAGTTTAATCATTTCAAAAATAAAATATAGCAACTCAAACTCTAATATTTTGCTATAGTTATTAATGATTAAATAGAAAACTGAAAATTAAAAAAAGTTAATTACGTTACTTGTATTTCTCTAATTTTCATACCATAAATAAAATTTCTCAATTTTAATTTTAATAAGATCTTAAAATTTAAAAAAAATTATCAGGCATGTTCTACAAAAGTAGTGAAAGTGAAATATGAAAAGTAAACTTTTTATTTTCGATGTTCTGGAAAAGTAGAGTATATTTGTATTGAATATTAAAATTCAAAAGTAAAAAAAAAATGAATGCAGAACATAAAAAATTTCCACTCCAATTGAATTCCACTCCAAGGTGGAATGTAGAACATGTCGGTATATATAAATGTGTTTTGATATACATACATATTTATTTATCCAAGTACATACATTTCTTTAAATTTTTAAAACTTTTATTACTTAGTCAAAAAGATTTATTTTTCAAATAAAAAAATAAAATGATTATATAAAGTTACTTCTTTCTATAAAAGTATTGTATTTCAAAACTTATTACTCAACTTGCAAAAATTACATAAAAACTAGCTCATGTCATTTATGAACAATTTTAAACATAATGATGTTTTAAAAAAAATTTATGACAGTAAAAATCAACTAATGTTCATTTTTAGAGTCGAGTCAAGTTTGACGCCAAAATATATTTATTATTTATATAAATTTTTTTATCAAAAATTCTTTAACTATCGCCATATAGTATGATTGCTAAAATTATTGCAAATGCGATAAAGTATTAAATAAAAAAAGTGTATAATACTTTTTGTATGAGCAATAAATTACTCACGTAACGAGATTTAAAGCATAAATGCGAATAAATGTCGACCTCATTGTTGAGCTTTCAAATACATTAACAGCAACAACAACAACAGCGAGTTTTACGAATGGCAAATTGTGGTTTTAAGCACAAAACATCTGTCGTACGTTTGCTTTGCGAGAATTTTATCAATCGATATTGTATGACAACCACTACTGCGATGCCAATAACAGCTTCGAAGTAGAAGTTTATACGGCAACGTCAGATAAATAAAGAAATATTTATATTAAAAAAACAACCACAAATAAAAAATATAAAAAATAAATAAAAACGCAAAATCTGAACGGCCTTGCATGACCCACTTTAATCGTACTTTGCACGAAAATCTTAAGACTCTTAAACAAACATAAAAATTTGATTTGAAACGCAGAAGCTCAAGCGCATGGGGGTATCGGGTGGCAGGAAATGACAGTATGTAAAAAATAAAAACTAATAAAAATTAACAATAACAACAACCACCTACTTCAATCATTTTGAATTATAATTTTTTTCTTCGCTCAGTGAGGGAGTGTGTTTATGTGAATGTATTTTATATTTTTATTTATTTCTTTTTAAACATTTTGTTGTATTGGCAGTCAAAAATGTTTGTATGTATGTGTGTATGCCACAAACTTGCGCGACAACTTTTCATAAAAAATTTTAGGAAAACCGAAAGCGCTGCATACAATTTTGTCTATCGCAGATAAAATGAAAAAAAATCAATAAATTTTTAACGAACTCCTTTCAAAATATTCCGATAACACTTTTGTAACATTTACTATATAAACTGGCCCAGCCTTGTGTATAGTTAAAATCAAAATTATTTGTTTTGTAATAATTTTAGTGTTTCATTTAGTTACTTTCATATTCTATCTATCTACATATTCTATTTAAATAAAATACCTATTCATTTATCGACTGCTAAGAACGCAAATCAAACCTGCCTTTCATTCTAGTTGAAAAGGGTAGAGAAAAAAAATTTTGTTTGATAAAAATCTTCTCATGTCTATTGGAAAATGGTTCTTTTCTTAAGTCTTTTGTGTTAATAAACAAACAGTGAGTGTGTGTGTGTTTTGTTTTTGTATGAGCGCACGCATTTTGTTCACACAAAATACGACTACAATGAATTGTTTGTTACAAGCGTGTAGGCTTATTTGGTATTTCATTATCTAATGAGACTTAATTGTGTTAATAAGCAGTTGGTTGGCTTGTTGGAGTTTATTTGCTCCTCTTCTCATTTGAGTGTCAATAACCTTTCAGGAGAATCACTTTTTGTTATAACTGTTTCAAATTTATACAGATTTATTATGAATTGAGTATAGATAAACGCCTACAGTTGCTTGATTTATAAAATAATTAGGAGTTGTTCGAAGAGTACTATGGACAATAAGGTTTGTGCAAAAAGTACTACTTGCAATAATTTCGAGCTTTGACCGGGTTTTCTTTTTCATTTTTTTTTAAGTTACAATATTTTGTAGGCCTTAAATTCATAATGTGTTGAAACAAATTCAACACAATTATATCTATTAGAGTAACTTACCTTGTATAAAGATGAAAAACGTGTTTTATTTATTTATTCATTCATTATACATTCAATTCCTGTACAAAAAGATTTAATCTTATATTTAAAATACAGAAAAGCAATAATGATAAGTTACATTAACAGATCATACATTTGTATAGACAAAATTAAATTCAACTATAAATTATTTATGTATATTGTAACAGTGATGATTTATACTACGGTGCAAAATAATTAAATAATAAACTCTTAAAACTACTTGCGTTGCTATTAAGTTGCTGAGCTTGAGGAAAACAATCCCAAAGGCGTAACGCATGTATAAAAACTGTCATTCAGATACAAATTATATGAGTACCCTAAAAAGTGTTGTAGGCTGAAAAAAGTATATTTTTATGCCATGAAATTGTAACTTGGTTTGCGTTATGATGTTTTCGAAAGTATCTTAGGTCTAGTGACAATCGTTCTTGAGGCTCTTTTAGATTTGGGCATTTTTACACAGTTAAGCATATCGCTTGAAAGTTTTTTTGATGCTGCGACCAGTGGTATATTAAAAATATTATTTTTATGTCACGTTTAAACAAGTTTAATTGGCCATTGCATGTGGCTTGAAAATGCCTTTCAACAGATGTAATATTTCTTGTAACCTTGCGTTGGGAAAATATATGAAAATATGCAAAAAACTATAAAAGTATACGTTTTTAGGCGCGATCCAGCTCATGAATGGTCTTAGATAGACCTCCAATATGTTTCGGCAATTCTCACAAAACAAATCGATCTCTAATTCTTGAGTTGAGACACTATCTTTTTTTTCTCGGGCTGCTCTAATATATATTTTTGGGTATAATCAGTAAAGTGTCTGCAACAGAACAATTTACTTACTTCTATTGCAAGAATATTGAAAATTTTTATTTTTGATTGATTTCCAATTTTCTTTAAAAAGTGTTGGCCTTAAACTTTGAAAACTAAAATTGTATTATAAGGAATTTTGAAAGCTATTCTTCTTCTTTCAGTATGATACCTCATTGAAACACTTGAGATCCTTAGGATGCAACAAATAATAAGGAAGACCAAGACAATACGAGTATTAACTACTCTATAGTTTTATTTCAGTATACTGACATAATCATTTAAGAACGGTGTTGTAAAAAAATTTACATGTAAGAAGTTTTTTATGTGACGTTTGTTTTCGTTATTTGTGATTTAGTTTGGTTTTAAAAGTTATATAAAAAAATTCTCATGTAATTAAATTATTATAAAAGTTCTTAACTTTCTATTGGTGTTCCCTATTTATATTTATAATAGGATAAATAATATTTTATTTACATTTTTATTGTCTAGAAAACAAATTAAAGCGAACTTAAAAATTACGCAGTTTTGTTATAAATTTTTTGCTTGTGGACCTGTAACTTGTAGTTCTGAGAAATTTGCCCCTGGTACAAATACTTTTAAATACAATCGTAATTTTGTAGACTTTCATATTTTATTTTGTAAAATTTTTTAAATTTCTTCTCGCCATATTTCGCTAGCCAGAGAAGGTAGCGACTCAATATTAATTATAGCACATTCGTGCCACATTTTAAAATTTTTAGAAATTGGTTTGTCCTACTTGCAGGTTTTAAGGGTTAAACCTTTTTGGAACAAAACGCTTTCTTGAAAATTCTTAGGTCAAAACTGAATTTTGAGTTATGTTTTTATTGATAATTCTGCTTAAAAATTCATATAGCATCGGAATATGCTATACGATATGATAAAAAAAAAACACTGCTATATAAACATGATTCAGAGAGGCACAACATTTTCTCTGTGTGCATAAGGATACTATTTGGTGTTCATATTTTTCAAATAAAAGTTTGTATGTATCTAAATGTATATTATAGACCAGTGCATTGAGAACAACTTTACGGGAAAAGAAAATCAAAAAGAGAATTAAAATTTTTCTGAACTTGAATTGGGGTCACGGTACTTAACAGTTGGACGTATTTAAAAATAAGTATACTTTAAAAGCACAGAGTTTTATTAAGCGAAACTAACTACAACGCAAGCAATCAAAAATCTCAAAGTCGTAGTTGTAGTCAAATGTGGCTAGAAACGTACTGACAACCATCTTGAAAAAGAAACATACATTCATATACATTTGTAATTGGGAGTACGTGCATTCGAATTACAAAAGGTTGATGCAATCTTCAACAGACTTTTGTAGTATATTGAACGTCATGACGTTGTTGAGGTCTTTAATAAATTTCTTATTGTAAAATTTTGCTATGCCATTCGCATACATGTGAAAATCATTTACTGCAAGTTCGAAGCATGTTTGTGGGGACTTGTATTCGTTTAAATAAATACATACATGTTTTTATTACAATATTAATAAATACTTCTGAGACGTCTGAATGCAAACACATATATATGTATGTGTGTGTGTGTATATAATGCTCTTCGTCGTACGTTATACCTCTTATTATCTTGAATATGTGTTGGGTAGGTATCCCACGCACTTTTTATTTTGTTTTATGTGCTTTTGTACATTTGTGGTGATATTTATAGTGTCGAACGTCTTCGGTGGCCATCGTTTGCGAAAGTTTTTCATTTTAACAGATTCGTTATAATTCAAACCGCTGGCGTTAGATTTAATTAAAATGTAGGACGGCCAATTAAGCCATAAGAAAGCAGCTGTCGACAGAACGGGCTTGAACTTCAATCCAAAGAACTATCTTATGTTTCTACTTAAAATTTAAAATAGTGCATAAGAATTTTATACAATTTATTTTAAACATATGGCAACACTACTGTATGAAAATTTCTCCAACTCGCCATACATCCCTTCGATATGGCATATCTGTCGAGAGCAGCATCAATTGTAATTAAGCTCTTAGATTCCACAGGTCTCCGCAGATGGTTTAGTGGCGTTTCTTAATGAAATTAAACTTAAAATCTATTTCAAACGTATGTGTACTTTCTGTTTGTTCAAAATACTTTTAAATTTACATACCCTAGACTTAAAGCATCATTGAGTTTTAAATAAATACACCCTAAAAGTATGGAGGACTTCGAGGATAAAAAACATTGTTAACTTTATAATTCAATCGCAGATTTTTTTAGTTTTCAGACAGTTTCCAATGTGTTGGTATATGTATACATAAATCCATATATAAATGATTTTATGTTGACCAATGTTTTGAGGAATTATACACGTTTCATTCAAAATTAATATAAAATTTTTAATATTCTCCAACTTTTTAAACTTTTGCGTTATTTTCTAGCAGCATTATTTTGCTATTTTTTTGTTTTGTTTATTTAAAAGCGCATTTCACAGCGATCAAAATGAGCCTTGTTTATTAAGTTCCATAAGCGTCATAAAATATCGACGACGTGTTTAACATTTTTTTGTTTGCTTTATCTCAAGGTCATATTGCGCAAATATTTGGCGAAAGATCGGAACCATAAAATACTGTTTACTTCAAATAAAAGACACTGTACTATCGTATTACGTTATTTTACTTCTTGAAGTTCTATAAACCAAAGCTAATGGTTGCGTTTACTTATTAGAACTCCAATGTGCTAATTTGCAGGTTTAACCGCTTACATTAATTTCGTATCATTAAAGTCAAGCAAAATTTGTTGCAATTATTTTAAAAGTATACAGAATGAAAGAAAAGCTGAAAATAAAATAAAATATAAAGCTCTGAACAAATTTGAAACCTGAAAGTATCGCAAAAAAACCAAAACATAAAACGGGGCGGAAAAAATTCTAGCAAAAAGATTCATTTATTAAAAGATAAATGACGCAAAAATGGAAAATAAAAATCGGACGGTAAAATCAAAAGACATTGACAAATGTCATTATGATTACAATCATTATCGTTGCAATAGTAGAGATCGCTTCTAATGATCATATACAGAATGCTGAAAGAGTTAGCACCCATTCCATGGCAGCGAAAGTTGCGTGTAAACTAGAGATGGGCATCGCTCACGTGATTAGCGTGAATCATGCGTGATCATGCTTGATCGTGAGCAGTTTATTGTTTCAATCACGTGAGCGTGCATGAGCGTGAGTAAAAAAACGTGCATGAGTAGATTTTTTGTGTGATTGCTTCGTGATTTTTTCGATTTTGGAATTTTTTTCATATTTTTATATAGGTACGTGGTTTTCAATTTTGTCATGAAAACATAAAATGTTGTGCCGGTATGTATTAATGTACTGATGTGAATGAACGAGTCAAAGTAGCAGTATAAGTCCGAGTTTCGACTCGCGAACATTTGGAAGACAAATATTTATTTGGAAAAAAGCTAAAGATCTTCCAATTCTGCAAAAATTGGCTAAACAAATACTGTGTGTACCATCCAGCTCAGCTACAAACGAAGGAGTTTTTTAAAAGCCAGGAAGAATACTTGAAGACATGTGCAACAGACTTCTCGGGAAAAATGTTGACAAAATTTTATTTCTGCATATGTCTATTTATCTGTTATCTATTAACGCTAAAGTACAAGATCCCACTTAATCTTAATATGTTACACAGATTCCTTATGAGCTACAAAATGAATGATTTTAATCAAAATATTTTTAATATGTACATAATTTTAAATTTCACTTCAAAACTTTGAAATAAAAGAAAATTTATGTTTTCTTTAAGAATTTTCAATTGTATTCAATAGTCAAATTTAATTTTAACTACAAAGTTTGAAATCGCATGATACACATGTACAAACATACATACGTATGTGTAAATCCTGCGTGACGAACCCTACATTCGTACGCGTTTTCACATTAATATATAACAATTTTTTGGTCTTTCAAAAGAGGTACCTTCAACTTTTGCATGGTGTTTAGTGGGATATAACTTATAATTTTTTAGAAGCTATTTGTTGCGAAATAATTGATCATAAAATTTTGTTCCGCACATTACAGAAATCGGAAGTAACTTTGAAAGTTAAAGTGTTTTTTTTAATTTTTTTTTTCGAATTTTGCATAATAAAGCACACAAAATGTAGTTCCTAAAAGGAAAGAGAATTCTAAAATAACTTATTTGCAGCCAAAAAATTTTTCGTTTTTTGTCACGGTTCACACTATGAAATTTTTCTTTCTGAAAGTGTTAGTTTATAGGTGTACGGGGAGAGAAGATTGTGTACAAAAAAAAAATTAAAAATAAACATGCAAAAATCTTGAATTTCATTACAAAAAATTTCATTACAAAAAATTTTCAATGAAAGTTCAAAAGAGAAAGGAGATAATTTCAGAAAGAAAACTTTCATAGTCTTAACCGGGACTTTGTGACGCACCCTACGTGACACACGCTACATTTTTTCCATTCTATTTTCTACTCTGAAATTTCATACCCAATTTCAATGTTTCCAAAATAGAAAACACATTTTTTTTGCTAAAATTGAAGAGAATTCAATGTATAAAAATATGGCTTTCGATCAGCCCATCTTCACTGATATGAATGATATGAATACCTAAAAATAGTTAATTCCTGTTATGAAATTAGAAGATCTGAGGTAGGGTAGGATTTGGTAATAATTTCTGCATTAATGATCGTCGAAATACATTTATTGTATTCATAAAATTATGTATCTAGTCTAATATTCCATAAAAAAATAAAAAATAACTTGGATCACTTTCATTGGTGGACTGTTTCTAGAGCTTATCCATATATCAAAATTGAAAAATAAGAATTTCTTGATTTATTCGACCTTAGTTGTAAATATGGTTTTTTAATTAATTAGGATCTAGGTCATACTATTGAAAATAAAACTTCTTTCTTTTTGTTTTATTAATTATTTTTTAACATTTTCATTTAACTTTTATTCTATATTTCGAACACCTTCGGTGCTCTTCTTCAGGAATTTTTTGAGTAAAGCCGTCTGTTTGTTTATAAAGAGATTTAAAAGCTTAAGCTTAAGTACGCTTTACCAAATTTACAGAATTTGTTTAACTTTATCGAGGCTCCAATTTTGCCGAACATTATTAGTAAAAAATTGGGAAAGGCTGTAAGTTATGCTAAAGAAATGAACAAATAGTAATTTTTCCTATGATTAAAAAAAAATTCAGGAAAAATATTTTTGTGAAATAAAATGTTACCTAAATTTGTGCAATGGGTTCTTAGATACATTATTGCATAATATTGTTAAGTGGTATTATCAAGTCGGGATTTTCTGTCGGACAAAAGCTGATGTCATATTTTTTTAATAGGATTTCTGATTTTCCAAATCTTTTGAAACACATAAAAAAATTGCTTACCAAATTTGACAAAGTGAATATAGATTTTATGGTAGTAGAATCGAATCTATACTGTCAAGTCCATGTATTTTTTACTGTTTCACTGTATAATTACGTAAAAATTTAATGAAATAAAGTTTTATTTAAAACGTAAAAACTTTGGAGCTTTCAAATCCGAAAATGTAAAGTCCATTTTTTCGTATGATATGCATTTTGTTAACCAGAAAAATGTATGTATTCGAGATGACTACTAAAACAATTTTGATCATAAATAATATATAAAAACTTCAATTGAAATACGGGTCTAGAATCTTGACTCATATAAAATTTATATTTATAGTATATGTACACAAACAAATAATACATAAATATAATTGGATGCGTATATTGAAACTTTATGTTCATCTCAATTAAATGCATCCAAATTTGCTCCTGTAACAACTACTGACTGTCACAATGGAAGATTCTTTATATTACAATCAAAATTTTTATATAAATTTCGTTTCCTGTGAATTTTATAACTTTATCGAATTCTACTTCTACTTACATAAAAAATAGAATCCTTCACAAATGCATTTAAGCACGATTTTAATACTTTGGTTTTTTACTCAAATACTTTCACTATGACGTATGCAGGCGTATGTCGTGTTCCTCGATCACAATTATAATTTTTGCTAATAGATATACATTACAGTGGGTAAATTTTTTGCACGACTAGGCGGTTGTCAAAACCGTAATCTACGACGAGTTCTAAGAAAGTTTGCCCAAGAAACCATGGGTATAAAATTAAAATCGAGCTTCCGGTTTTTAACGAGAACATTTTTTTCGTATTTTATATTATTTTAAATATCCTTAAATAAAGATAAAAAATAACAACGTATAGCATATTTAGGGGTATAAAACTTTTTCGTGTACGAATCGCACTTAAGAGTAACTGCCTTTTCTAAATTTGGTGTTTTGAACATAAAATCTTCATTAACGTTCATGTTTAATATTTCAGGCCGGTAAGATGAATCTCCTGTAGCAGTCGTATCCGCTTTCAAATCAAAAATATCCGTCAGGACTTCTGGAACTGTCAGCTTTCTTACGGTATGCTCATCAGTAAAATTCGTGTAAGTGATCAGGGCGTCAAACCACATGAACAACGATTACTTTCTAAATTGCACTTGCATTTTCCGATATAGAATAAGCTATTCAATTCTTCGACAAATGCGGTGTATTTTTCAGATATAGACGTGTCTTTTGTTTCTTTGAAATATTTATTAAGCAAGGTTTTCAGTTTACTTATAACGAGTTTCTTCGTCATTATGGCAATATTTAATTTGTTAAATTAAATACTCTACTTTTAGAGTAAATGATGTGTATGAAAACGCTTTATTTTTAAACCGATCACTCAGAAAAAAGAAATATTTTAACACATTGAGGCAACTGGTCAAATTTAGTTCGGGCAAATCACTTGGCAAACCAAAAGCACTAAAATTCAGATCTGACATATGCAGTAAATTTGGTTCCGTCTGACTTGATAATATAATATGATTAGCAGAAGAAGAACCAATTGATATATCAGACTCCATAATAATTCAATTACAAACAGCAAACCGAAATGAATGAAAAACAAAATTCAATAGCTTGACAGTAACTTTGTCGCTTTTTTATTGTGAGATTCTTAAATAATTTTGGGTTACTATGTTAATTTTTGTTGATACATATTTTAATATAGTCTAAAGCTCACTTTAAATATAACAATTTTATAAATATCTAACTTATTTATAAAGAAAACAACGTTTTTCGTATACTATTTAAAAATAAGTTTTGCTTTTTCCCATAATCTTATAGCATTTTAAAAAATATATAAAACGCGAAAACAAATTCCTCGTTAAAAATCGGAAGCTTGATTTTGATTTTAGACCCATGGTTTCTTGGGCCAACCTTCTTTGAATTCGGCGTAGATTACGATTTTGACAACCGCCTGCTGAATTTTGTTAATACATACTTTTAATGCCTTAAAGATCTAAATAAATTAAAAGTTTTTTTAAATAAATAGGAGTAATTTTAATATAAATATGTATGCATAAATTTGTATTCTTGGAGGGCTATAGATACTCCCACCCCAAACTTGTAGGTCAAGCCACGTTAATGGTCTAAATATAAACAACAACAAAAATCCGCGTCAGTCAAAACCGCCCTAATGTACAAATCGTAAGTGTAATAAAAAGTCTGATAACAAAGCCGTTATTACAATAATCATTATTGTTGAACATCATGGAGAAACACGTAATGAAGCTTAAAATATCCATTTGTTATGGTCTTGTGTCATAATGACACACATGAACATACATACACATATGCATACTTTGGCCCCACTTGGTTTGACATGAATTGTATTGGCCTGGTCGACCATTTGCTCGTACTTAGCTGAAGATTATTTATCCATATGCTCACACACATAAATACAATTCGTACATACATATTGAGTCAATATTTTAGTGCGGCACTGAATATGATGATGCATTTTTAAGTCGCTGTGTGATATACATAAATTGATGTTTTCGTTGTTAATGCTGTTTAGAGCAGGAGACGTAGTCATGGAACTGCGTTCATTTGTCTGGCTTGCGCCTCAAGTAAAATATATGTTTTGAGATTTGTTTTATTATTAATACATATTTATTTCCATTTATTATTTATTTCTTCTTTTACATACGTATGCACTTACAAATGCTTATGTACGAGTACGTACATTAATTTAATTTTATGTTGCCTTTATAAACTTTGATTTGTCTACACCAGTGCTATTCAACCTTTTTGGCTCGTGTACCACTAAATTCACGACAAACTTTTCGCGTACCACCAAAAAAATATAATGTACTGAAAAAATAATTAGATCAATAAATACCAAACAATTTTAAAATTTTTAATCCATTTTATTTATTAATAATAAAAAACAATAAAATTAAAAAAAAATAATAAAAATCACAAAAAACATAACAAGAACATGTATATTAAAAATATATTTTAATAAGGAAATCTTTCAAAAATAGAAATCGTAAAAATTTTAAAAGATTTCGCGCACCACCTGGAAATTTTTCGCGTACCACCAAGTGGTACGCGTACCATAGGTTGAATGGCACTGGTCTACACTAATAAAAGTGTGTAATAAACAAATAAATAACAAAACGTAACAATTTTTGTACACAATTTTAAATACAATTTCAAGCCCTGGTTCATTTACTTCATCTCATGATCTTTTATTCTCGTCTATCAGACCAGGCGTCTGTATTCTGGCCAATGAACACATACATATATGTTGTCATGTCTCTTCTGCATGCCAGTCTGCTGTAGGCAACTAACTAGAGGTGGTAATTGATTTAATTTAAAGTTTTGTTTTATCTGTCTGACTTATGTACGTGATTATGCATGTATCCATTTGCGGGTATGAGGCGAGATAAAAACCCATAAACATTTTCTTTCTTCAGAGATCGTTTTGGTTTGAAAATTCTGCAAAACTTAAACTTAACGTGAGAAAATATAATTATGCGAAATTTTGTCTTCATTTAAAACAATTTGTTAAGAAAAATGCAAAATCTACTATCACTAGATAATACAATTTTCTTCCAAATAAATGGTTACAAAAAATTGAATAAACAAATAAAAATTTTAAATTATGTGGTGCATAAAATATAATAAAACATTAAGATTTTCTAAAACATTTGCATCCACCAAACCAAATACAATCAATGACAATTATAAATACCTGATAGAATATACAAAATTACTTCTTTCCATTTTAAAATAAATTGTGCATAATGCTGCTGCTGCAAAAGAACCTAAATTGTAAGTAATGAAAGTAAATTGCATACTGTTTCGATCTAAAATGATTTATTTTTAATATGACACCATCAAAATTGTCGCTATAAAAAAGAATGATTTGATTTTCTCAAAGTGCAAGAAGGTATTTGCTGTTTAAAAATGGTAGACTTTTACAGAGGACTTTTTGAGAGGTTTATAATTTTATATTAGCAGAATAAAATTTTCAGTAGAGGAAAAATCATCAGTTTAGCTTAAAACTTCATATTTTGGTTACAAGCCAGTTTAAATGCTGGCATTCCTCCGGTGCTTGTTGGATCATACTGTACGTAGGTAGGTTATTCATTTAATCGACTTTCAAATTATTCGATTAATATTTTTTTACTTACTTTCTCAATCGAGTAAATATTTTATTTTTATCGAGTTATTAGAGTATTTTTTACTGTTCAGATTACATTCGTATAATATGTGTAATTTGACTACGATTATAGCTTTAAAAGCTTAATTCTGTTAGAGCAGATCATAGATGGTATTCCACTAAAAGTCTTAAGTTAACATTCAGGAAAGTGAAAAATCATTTGAAGCTCAAGTTTCGGAGAAATTTGAGATAAATATGGTGCAGTTGTGAACTTCTGGAAGTTGAAATGTGCAATTGGATTGCAGGCTTAACTTCTAGGACTTTATCGCTTTATCTATTATATAAACTGGCAAGACAAATTTTTAGAGCCATTTTTCTCCTTTGTTTGCCAACCGATTTTATTCATTCCTTTAACCAAATTGTAAACGCTTCAAGAAAAAACTTAACAAAATAAATGTGAGAGTTTTTTTTTTTCCTTGCGGAAGGGAATGGGAAAATATGTATTTTGTTGTCTTTAAATGTATGCAACTAAAATACGTTTAAGCTGGCAGTCAAATTTCGACCACTAGGCATACTCTTGTGAGGATTTAAAATGTGTTTGATACCAATGAAGTACTTCTTTTATATAAACTGGTAGCTTTCTTTTTTCTGCTTTCTATTCTCTTATTTAACTTTTCTTCACCATGACTGAATATAATTGATATGTAGTACACAATACAGCCTTAGCCACCTTGACGTATATCATAATAGCCGAACTAAAGCTTAATTCAAGTAATTGTAAATAAAAATCTAGTCCTTAATAAGGTAAATTTTTGTCAATGGGGTTGAATAATAAAGTGCACACGTAAACGTTGCGGTGCTTTCATTATATATTTATATATATAATTAAACTGTAAGTCTGTATGTCCTAAACGGCTGGACCGATTTGAATGAATTTTTTGTATGCGTTTGGGTGAAGCCCTGGATATTTTAAATTCACAAATCATCCCGGCAGATGGCACTGCAATCGGTATAAAAAACTATATTTATCAACTAACTTAGCAGCAATTTGAAACATATAATATACGTTGCTTAATCAAAGCAGTAATTGAATTTTCAATGGACCACGCCCATTTCTACGCTCAGTTTTCCATATATCGAAAATTCCTATTTACCATAATTTAAAACTTTGTAAAAATGTTCTGTTAACCTGGAAAATTAACCAAAATGTTCACTAGAAATAAGTTAAATGGCAAAACAACGTTTGCTGAGTCACCGAGTTTATTATATGTACACTTTGAAAACTTATATTTTTGGCATCTTCAAGAGCATTAAAAGTTAATACAAATAGCAAAGAAAAAGTTCTAATATTTTTTGTTTTGGTTAGAATAACTATTAAGGTGGGTGCCAAGTTATAACCGCAGTCTTAAAAACTATACGTATACGGTACACGATTAGCAGTCCAGCTGCTTTACATTTATACCACATTCTTGGACTAATTTCTTTGCAGTTTTCGTTGAGTTGCTGTTCCTTGACACAATCTTGCAATTGTTACGAGCTGAACGCCTCGATTTTCCTTCTCCGTTATTTTATTTTATTTGTAATTAGAAAAAAATTAATGATTAATTGGATCGGTTAATTCTAAAAACGATTTCTCGAATACAATCAGCTTCTACCTAAATAGGATTAATTTTGACTTTTCCTATATCCGACAACTAAAGAAAGCATATTTGCAAATATGGCTTTATTATTTGTAGATATTATTTGCGGTTCCTTGCAAATAATTGGTGTTGAGTCAATTCCCATCTTAAGCCTTAATTACCCATTCGCATATTTAATTTATCATCAATGCAGCACAAACAATAATCAAACTTAATTCAGTTTTCAATAAATAAACATTCATTAATTCATATAAACAAAACCAGTTAATAGAGTGTGAGAAAAACTTTTTAAGTATTATCATGACAAAATTAATAGATTTGTTAAAATTGCTGAAACTAAAAGACTCCAAAAACACAAACAATTTATATGTATTATTGGTCTTCTGATAAACAGCAAATGAAGATTTAAGAAAATAAAAACAACAAATTATCAAATTGTATAAATTATTTAATGTGTTGTTCGTAGAATCCAAGCAATCGAATTGAGTGAACAATTTGTATGTAAACCACTCAGTTATTCGGGTGGTTTCCATACATATTTTCTGCTCACGTCGATTGCTTGGATTCTGTGAACAGCACATAGAAATATATAAAAAAGCTCTTGAAATTATATAATTTTCAAACTGTTATATGTGAATACTTTAAATGATTTTAAGATTATAAAATAAATATATTACTTTCTATTTAGACCATTTAAAAATTAGTTTGTTAACCCCGAATCGTTATATATTGTTAATGCACATAATTATTTTCAATTAATTCAGGGAACTCTCAATTGAATAATATACATACATATCTTATGAAGATAACGGAAGTAACGACCCCGCGGACCCTGAGTTATCACAGGATGCAGGGTGCTCTGGTTAGATGCCCTGCGTACCTGTGTTTTTGGCACCCAAAGCCAGCGTGACTGTACCCATATTGGAAGGGTGCCTGAACAGCATCCGAACCCGTATTAAGGGCGGATGCCTTTTTCGCCCCCCGCTGAAAAGCATTAAGACCAAGTCCAGCACGGTATTTATTATGGCATTCCTGGAATTACGAAATTGGTACTCACAGTGATTGTGTTTGCCAGGACTGTGAGACTTTAACATGCTAAAACACCCTTTACACTAACCCAAAGGTTCCCTGTAGAACTACCGCAATACATTATGTAACGAGGTGGGATGGTCCTTGACCGGATCTAAACTATATCGATTCTTCTGCGAATCTCTTCTAACCTACGAAGCTCCAATATAACCAATTTCACAAAATTACATACACACGCCCAGTTATCCAAAGATTTCAACATGATTGGAACTATGTTGTCCTGTCTAATGCTACGCCCTAAAACTTTTTTCAAAAACGCCCTCTCACTATCAAAACGTGAACATATAAAAACATACAGCTTCTAGTTCGATGGATATCATACATGCAATAACAAAAGCGGTTTCGTGCAATACGGTTGGGAATGCGCTACATACTCGCAGAGCCGCCCGCCTACACAGGGTATATCAGACGCACATATGTATGTAGAATATCTCAGTGCGCCTGACCATATAGGGGATGCATATAGAATAATGCTCCTTACTACACTAGTGCGCAATTTTTTCTGCAGATATTTAGGACCTCTGACTGTCAATTATGACTACAAGGTATTTTAGAAACTCCTTGGATTCTATTATGCACGCGCCAATATTTTGCGTAATGGCTTTCCTAGTTTTAGAACTGCTTCTCTTGTATGGTCTGCTAGAGCTCATCTTAGCCAACATATGACGATCTGATTACTGGCGTTTGCAATGGTTTCCGTCTCTAGTATGTACGTATCATCCAAAAAGTTAGGGTCTTGAAAATATTCTACATATAAATATATGTACATACATATGTATGTATGTATGTAGTTCGATTCGACAAAAGTCTAGTAAAAGTGACTTCAAAAAGGACTCATTTAAAATGATTCTTTTGAATAGAACTCATTATTTTCAATATTAAAACAATACATTTGTTACTTCAAAAATAAATATTTAGTGTTTAAATGAATAGTAAAAAATATAAAATGTGAAATCTTTTTTTTAAATACAAATAATGAGCACAATTCACGTCAAACAAGTGGATTTTTCCTGGGCTTTATTTATTTATATTGCGAAGTTTTTCATTTGCGTTGTTGCTCATAAAAATTTTATTTTGCATTTCGTCTGTGCGGTCAAAATGTTTAAAGCCGTAATATTTATCATCAAATCTTATTTAATAGTTTAGCTCTTGGGAAATACTGCCAAACAATTAAAAGTTATTACTGCTTTAATTTTTTTTATTTTTATTAAATTTTCTGCTCAAATAGAAAAAGTACAATAAACTTAAAAACCAATATGTTGGTAATTAAATTGAATTTTTTATATTTAATTTGCAGTTTGACGAAACGATGCAACTTTTAAAGTTAATATCTTTTATCATCATTATATTTTTTGTTGAATTTTTGGCATTAATTGTTTGAGGACTGAAGGGAGCCACACAATATGTTAGTTTATATAGATCAACAGTTCATCTTGTTTTATGGTTTTATAACAGTTTCAAAACTTAAAGATATATATTTAATATATGTTTGTATCTACATATACAATGGGTGTCATAAGTCTACGATCTCACTGTATACTATTTATTACAATTGAAAAAAATTAATAAAAAAAACTCCTATTGAGCTAAAATTTATTAAATAATCAAAAAAAAACTAAAATTTTCAAATTTGTTTTTATTTTTCATACAAATTCTATTCCCAAAAGAATCGGACATTTCTTTGCCTTTCGTTGTCTCTATATATTATATACCATATATAGATGTCTTCTGTCTGTATGAAATATCTCGCGTAATACTGTAACAAAATTTGAAATTTAGATTATTGTATGTATTTTAACTCTTGTGGGGTGTTTTAAGTTTTAAAAATTCCCAAATTTTTCTTAAAATGAGAGAAATCTGTACTTCTTTCCATTCCTCTGAAATTTTCCAATGAATTCTCTAAAAAAAAGGAAACTTCCCTACTCTTGGCATCACTGATAGCTTGCATGTTTCTCATATTTTCAGAGTTATTAAAGTCTCGAGATTGACTAGAAAGTTGATATTTAGCGCAAGAATTCGCGTAGATATGAAAAAAATGTGTTTTCTTATTTTCAGAATTCTTTAAAGCCCCACGATTACCTAAAATGTTGAAATTCCCCATACTTATAATAATTATCAGGCTTTAGAGCCTAATGTGCACAAGTATTCTATTACCTTTTTAACTACGAGGGCGGATCAGTAAATCCGTGACTTTTCGAACTTCCCTCGTCGTTATATGAAATGCAACACTGTTCCCATCAAGTACCACCTGTTAATAGCCTACTGTCAAATTTTGAGCAAGTGCTGTCATTTACTTTGCGTTTAACAGTTGTTCAAAACATACAACCTCGTGTATTTTTCTAAAAATGGAAAAAGGGAATTTCGAGTGCTCATTAAACATTACTTTTTGCGAAAAAAAAAACTGTCAATCAAACCAAGGAAAAGCTCGATAAATACTATGGGGACTCTGCACCATCGATTTCAATGGTAAAAAAGTGGTTTACTGACTTTCGTTGTGGTCGCACTACAAATGACGCTAAAAATTCTGGACGGCAAATTGAGGTCAGTACACCCGAAAATGTAGAAAATATATACGATATGGTGTTGGCCGATCGAAGAGTATAAGTGCGTGAGATTGTTGATGCCAAAGGCATTTCATATGGCAGTGTGGTTTCGATTTTAAGTGATCAGCTGGGTTTAAGAAAGTTGTCTGCAAGATGTGTGCCGCGTTTGCTCTCAATTGACCATAGACGTAGACGTGTGACAACTTCAAAGGATTGTTTGGAATTGTTTAACCGCAATCCGAATTAGTACCTCATCTGCCATATTCTTCGGATTAAGCCCCTAGTGACTACTTCCTATTTCCAAACCTAAAGAAATGGCTCGGTGGAAAGTGATTTAACTCCAACGATAAAATTATTTACCAAACAAATGCCTATTTTAAGGACCTCTAAAAATCCAATTTTTGGAAAGGATACAAAAACTTTAGGAACATTGGACTAAGTGTATTGAGTTAAAAGGAGATTATGTTGATAAATAAATTTTTGTTTTGAAAAAAAAAACTGTGTTTCACACAGTTTCACACGGACTTATTGATCCGCCCTCATATGTAGCTTGGGAAGATTTTTCCAAAGTGTAGGTAGTCATCAAATTGTACATTGCGGCATTCATTATATGTGATTTTGTGGCTTTTATCTAGCATTTATGGTTGTTGTTTTAACATGTCCTTCATTCCAACTTCCTCCTTGCTTGCATTGCCCTGAGTCAATTCATAAATATTTTATTGGCATTTGTCATATGCATTTTGCACACTTAGAATCTTTTCCATTTAAAGGTTAAGCTTACTGTTTTAAGCGTTGTAACTAATCGCGCAGCGAAGATGCTTTTTTCATGAAAACATGAAAACTTTCAAATATGTCTTTTGTATTTTACAAATAGGGAATACTGTTGTTAAATATATACATATGTACATAATTGTACATACAAACATACGAGTATGTAAATATGCATGTAAATATGCACGTATATGGCAAAAATTACAAAGCAAGGAAAATCGCTGGAAATCATTTCAATATAATACAAATTACTTTTGTCAAGAAAACTGCGATAGTAATATAAAAAGTTCAAAAGTTTATTCGAATTCGGTAATGCTGTTAAGATTGTTCAAATCTTGAAAAACCGTGAAAATTGCAAAATTATTGAAATTGAAATTTCTGTATCGGAATTAAGATCTTAAATCTATAAAAATGTTCAGAATGCAAAAAAATTTTAAAACCACCGAAAAATTTAGCAAAATCACTTAAAAAATCGGAGATATTGCAAAGTTCAACACCGATAAAAAAAATCGGCAACACTATAAAGAACTTGTAGAAAAATCACATCTACCGTAAAAATTGTGAAAATTCACAAGAAATTGCAACATTGCTTAAAAATCTCTGAGAATCTCGAAAGAAATAGATAAATTGCATATTAAAGATTTCGAATTGAACAGTTATATCAATAAAAGATTTCAAAATACGTATGTTGAAT
This sequence comes from Gymnocheta viridis, assembly GCA_956483585.1. Lineage (NCBI taxonomy): Eukaryota > Metazoa > Arthropoda > Insecta > Diptera > Tachinidae > Gymnocheta > Gymnocheta viridis. The sequence continues at coordinate 73,940,286 of OY101440.1, forward strand.
TTTTATTAAAAGCAATTTTTTATTTAAAATATAGAAATGAAAAAGTATTTGTATTTTGAATTTAAGTTTTTCAAATACCTATTTTCCACAACTCTCTTTATATATTTAGTTAAATAAAATTATTGTAATTTATAAATTGTGATAAGATTAATTAATAAAGTTAATGTGTGCATTAAAACCGGTTTTCCCATATAAAAGCCCAACATTAAACCTACTAGAACTTTATTAATCGTTTATGAATGACGCCATAAATATTTACTGATAACATAAACATTAAATTTTTAGCATTTTTAAATAGTACTCGTATATCTTTGACAAACAGTTAAGTATAAATAAATACATATGTACTATTGAAACAAATATATTAAAGCAAAAAAAATAGTTTATAAGAGTGCAATTAACAATATATGTATGTGAGTAATCGAATCTTACAAAAATTCTTCAATCAGTTTCAAATGTTGACCAAAATATGATAAATGTATGTCGTACATAGAAAAAAAATTAAAAAATTAATTGAAATGCCAAATCAAAATGAAGATGGTAAATAAAAATGAAAATACATGTTTGTATGTACCAGTGAACGACAAAGGTATACAATTTTCAATACATAGCACATATCGATATTCAAAAGTGTAGGATAATTAAAATGTAGGGGTACAAACAAATACGTTCACAGAAAGTAATGACTACAAACGGGTTACAATATAAATAAGTGCGCATATCGATAGGTGTAGCATAAATAAATATAAAATGCTTTTTATTGCTAGGAATACGTACAAATATAGATATATATCGATGGGTATCCATAAATATGACTATAAGAAACAATGTTGTAGTGTTTGAAAAAAATTGGTTGCAGCAATATAACAATAAGAAATAATTTATTTTTTAACTTATGTATATTTATTTGTTTTAGGTATTACTCGTGTGTTCTTGTGTAAAAAAGATTTTTGCATTAAAGCATTAAAAAGTCACTGAGTCATATCGCGAAAATACACAAAATTTTCCAAAATTTAGAAAAAGCCGTAAAATCTTCTCAAATGAGCTACAAATGCAAGGAATGTGAAAAACTAAAATAACTGCAAAAGTTAAAAAAATTCGCAATAAATTCCAATAACTGAGAAAATGAAAATGTTTAATATAATTTAAAAGTCGATGAAGCAATAAAAAATAGAAAAAGTCACCTAAATTGCAAAAAACGCGAAATTCCGCAAAAATTAAATTGCTGTCAAAGCCTTCTTTGACATATGTATACACTATGTATATCACATTCCTTAAGGTTTTACCTCTATTTATAAAGTTTTACTCCCTTTCGCAGGTTTTTTAACTTTACGCTGTTTTTAGCTATTTTTGCAAATGAGTTATTTCTTGAGTTATTGACTTCCAAAAGATATTAAATATTTTAAGTTTTCCAAGGCTTGGAAGTTTTGGCGAATTTTTGCAAATGTCTACTTAATATTAACATTCCTTGCTCTTTTAGTTCTTTTTAGAAGATTTTACAAATTTTTTCAATTATGCAAATTTTTGCGGATATTCGCAATTTTTGCGAGCAGCTCACTTTTTTTGTTTCGGTCGCTACTTATAACTAGGGATATTCATCCATTTTAAAGCTTTTCTTATTCTAAAAAATGTTTGCAAAATTTGCTTCAAAGTAAAATTGTACACTATTGAAGTTACCGCGCATTTTTCAATATAACTTTATCGCATTTTGCTTGAAATTGTTTCATTATAATTATGAACCGAAATTCATAATAAAACTTTAGACAAAATTTCTGGCAATACCTATCAAACAAAAATTGGAAAATAAATGTGCTGATAGATATTGGAGTACCTATCGATACATATAGCTACGCATGGACATACACAAATATGAGCATGAATACATACATGTATAAAACAAAATGCGCACCGATACATACAATTATGAAATTGAACAGATACGAAAAATATTTTGTATTGAAAATATTCAATATATGCTAGAGTAATTTATTTATTATTCTATCGTTTGTCGTTCTCTGGTATGTACATATATACGAGTATATGTATACCCTGTAGGAAGTCAAACACATTTTTGAATAACTTGAAACTGGTTTTTTAATAACCACATCTAGTGGATTAAGTGACTTTTTCCTTGTCGCCGAAACATTATTTTAACATAGGCATGTCATAGGCAGTAGTCAATTGGCCATCTCTGCATGACTTTTTAGTTGACTACTAATTAATTATTTTTCAACCAATTTGTAGTTGATTTATACTAAATTATTTAAAACAAATTTTTTTAATTCATTTTTAATTTAATTTAATTTTAATATATTTTATATAAAAATAATTATTATAATATAAAAATAAGGCATCTTCTCAAATGGACTTTTTTCTTCATAAAAATTTTCATCCATTTCACATCAAAATTTCTAGTTCACGAATAAACTCATGGAGGAATTCATCAATAATGTTGGGTTTGCTTCGGCCTAAAAAATACTCCCTACAGGAAAAACAGATAAGCTTGTAATATTGACGACCTTCATCAAAATTGGCCACAATTGGCCTTTTGAACTTCTGAACAATGGAAGGCCGTCAATATATATGTCAACCAAAATTTCACCACAATATTTACATAAGTTAATGCAAAACCCTTTCTAATTATTTGAAAATTCCAAAATGAGTATATAACCCTGGGAATATTTTTGATACGATTAAACAATCACTTTTTTGGGAAAATGCATTTGCACTTAATGACACATCTCCTTTTAAAATTGCCAAGAGTTCATCAAAACATTTACGCGACGGCTTATTTCTATTGTTCACGTAGGTAAGGATTGCTTTTTTGGATGCAAACTAAAATTATTATTTTCCACATCTTCTTCACAAAAAAGCTCAGGGCATGCTTCTTTTGTTTTCTTATTTTCCTTTCATTTACTTATTTTGCTTTTACTTATTTCCTACGTGTGTTTCTATTCAATATGTTTGGTAGATATCTGCATGAGATTTAAACCAATTTGTAGTCATTTGCAAAATAGTTGTTTTATAGTTGGTGTTTTTTATCAACCGATTATTTTATTTACCATAGGGTAGTTAAAGAGTTCTTTAATGTGATTTCGCAAACACATGCATTTACGGTTACTTATTTCATCACTCGTCGACTCGATCAGCATCTGTGTTGTTGTCCGCTATTCCCATCGAGGCTGGCCATGATTGTGAAACTAGGAATTTCGCATTTTTTACACTTTTGAATACGTACATATGTATGTATGTATATTGATTGCAAGAGCTAAAATTACCAAAGCACTGTCTATATATATGCATACGTATACATATGTATGTATGCGTGTGTAACTGTGCTTCTTCCCCAATTAATACTAAACTTTCAGCGGTTTAAGTGAAAGCTTCAAAAGGTTAATATGAAGTTTAACATTAATCTTTTTTATTGCTTAATTTTGTAACATAAACAATTAAAATATTTTGAAATCGCTGTAGTTATACAAATATAAAAAAGAAAAGAAAATTAAAACACGATGTAAAGTTTATTTTATTTAGGAAAATAAAAATCATTTTGTTTTTGGCATTTCTTGTAATCATAAGTATTGTGATTAAAAAGTGATTTCAGTTTAATGTTTCAGTTGTCATAAATTAAACTAAAAACATAGTTGGTTAATTAAAAGTACAAGAACATAAATTTTCTAAAGAGATTTAGTAAAAGTTAAACAAAAAGATATTTTTCGACATCATTGTTGTTTCACATTTTATATAGTACAAATGAACATGATATACGCTCGTACATTTCAAGAAACATAAAAAATTATGATGCCAATAATTAAATTGTTTAAAGGAACTAAAATTTACAACCAGAAACATATCATCTACAGTGTTGGTAGGTACTATCTCTGAATAGAAAATACACCGTAAGCATTAAAAAATGTAAAAAAGACGATAAAGGGTATAAAAGTGCTAATGATTTTTTTATTTGAGATATGATAAAACACATTGAGCAATTTATAAAAATGAGGAAGGCTTTTGTTAGGCGTAAAAGCTCAATATGTAATTTTAAGTTTTTGCTTCAAAATGGAATTGGGATCGTGAGTGACTTTCACTAACGATCATACACGCTCATGATAATTTTACACACATACACTCATGCGCGACCTTATATTATGGGATCACGTTCATACGCGGTCACGCGAGTGAAAAAAATTTTAGTCACAATCATGAAAACTTACGCTCACTACTTACGTAAAAACAAATTAAATAATAATTAAAAAAATGACATTAATGTGCTGTTCATAGAATTCAAGCAATCGACTTGAGTAGAAAATATGTATGAAAACCTCTCGAATAACTGAGTGGTTTTCATACAAATTGTTCACTCAATTCGACGAGACAATCACGCCAAAAATTTACTCATGCACGCTTACGTCATGTGGGATCTCGCATCCTTCAGGCTAACCACGTGAGCGGAACCCATTCCTACTTCAAAATAAACAAAATATTTCAGTTTAAATAACTGATTTTAATAACATATTAGTCGATATGAAATCTCTATTCATTTAATAAATATAAAAATATCAAACAAATAAAGGGTTTTTTTTAAGCTAGATAGAACTTTAAATTGTAAAAAGTAACACAAAAAATTAAATTTTGATGAAACATTTTTTTTTATTTGTTTCAGTATACTCTGACAAATCATCATGAATAGACTCACGCTTGAACAACGCTACGAAATTATCCAAATTTACTTTGAAAATCAGTCGTCGATTGACCCGTTGTTTTATCGCAAAATTGTGTTCAGCGATGAGGCGCATTTTTGGCTTAACGGGTTTGTTAATAAGCAAAATTGCCGCATATGGAGTGAGACCAATCCACAAGAGACCCTACAGACTCCATTACATGCAGAAAAATGCACCGTTTGGTGCGGTTTTCACGCTGGTGGCATCATCGGACCTTATTTCTTCAAAAATGAGGCCGGAGCTCGCGTTACGGTCAATGGAGATCGTTACCGCACCATGATCAATGATTTTTTGTTTGAAAATATGGATGACATTGATCCGGAGGAGATGTGGTTTCAACAGGATGGCGCTACGTGCCATACGGCGAACGCAACCATCGACTTATTGAAATCAAAATTTGGCGATAACTTGATTTCGAGAAATGGACCTGTCAATTGGCCTCCAAGGTCGTGCGATTTGACACCTCTCGATTATTTCCTGTGGGGCTACTTAAAGTCACTGGTTTATGCTGATAAACCAGCAACAATTGACGCCTTGGAGGCCAGCATTGTTCGTGTTATTCGTGACATACGGCCAGCAGTGCTCGAAAAAGTGGCCCAAAATTGGACGTCCAGAATGCGCTTCGTCAAGAACAGCCGCGGTGCCCATATGCCCGAAATCATTTTCAAATGTTAATGTCACGTATTGATCTTTCGAATAAAAAAAAAATTTGATTACAATTTAATTTTTTGTGTTATTTTTTACAATTTCAAGTTCTATCGGGCTTAAAAAAACACCCTAGTACAACATTAAAAACCATTCAATTAACGAGAAGTAGAATAATAAATCGTTACCCTAATTTGGGAAAAGGCGTGTAAAACATATCACATTTGCTACGCTCATTTCATTTTCAAATGAAATAGTCCAACAAATAAAATGATATTATTCCCTGAGAAAAAAGAAAGCCTTGCAACCAAGTGCGCATTTGGCATAGAATATGCGACTGAGGCCCATATTCTTATGGCTTTATTCACAAACGATTAATAAAGTTATAGTAGGTTTAATGTTGGATTTTTATAATGGAAAACAATAATGCACACATTAACTTTATTAATCACTTGTGAACAAGTCCAATAGTCTTTAGTTAACTAATGACAATGGTTTAACTAACGACTTTTCATATAAATGTGATTGGTTAAACAGCCATCATTAGTTAATTCAAAGTTGTAAATTAGTCCCTTAGGGTCAAAAAACTTGGTCTACCTCTCAAAGTCACAAGTAGACGAATATATAAGGGTTTATTGGAGTAAACGGGAAAATCCGATGTTATAGTCATATAAGACCCAAACTCACAGTCTTTAGTTAACTAATGTTGGCGTTTTAACCCATTACAATAATTACAAAAAGTCATTAGTTAACTAAAGTCTATAAATATGATTTAAAACATTGTAAAATATAATTTTATTATCTTCAAAAACTTTTGTTTGTTGAGGGTTTTTTTTAGCTAGTACATGCATTTCACTGGTGCTAAAGCCAAATCACCAATGAAATGCATGTATGTATATAGACTAGCTAATAAAAGCCTCTACAAACAAAAGTTTTTGAAAATCTTTGAAAGAAGATATCGAAGCAATTAAATAAATTTCATAATAATTTTATTATCTTTAAGTTTTAGATGCAAAAAGTTTTTTGCGAATATCGGACAAGGGACTTTTTATTAACAAAAACTCAATTTATCAAATATAATTTTAAACAAAACACCTATCAGAACTTACATATTGAAAATTGGCTAATGAAGCTTTTATTTTAGCCAAATCATTTGAAAGAGCATTTTGAATAGTTGAACTATTATTATATTACGTATCAAAATCAGTGGTGCCCAAACACACAAAGTCGCATAATTCGACGCCGCAAAAACAGCTTGTGGACTCGGGTATACAAAATTTAAAATCTGATTTAAATTTTAAATCGAAACCGTAAACCGCCTTCTCGAAAAATGTGCAAAAGTGCTGCGTACATTGGAGTGCCTTCATTCATTTTTTGTGAAAAAACTATAAGAAGTGGTGCTAGATCATTCAAAGATGACATCGAGCGTTATATTGACTAAATTAAAAAAGATTAAATTTCATTAAAATCGGCCGCGCCTATCACCCAAATCGATGCAATCCAAATCGACTTTTTCGCTTAGAATATTTGCTATGGAAGCAGAAGTCTTCCAATTTGGTACATACACTTTCTAGTATAAAAAAGACGCACGCCGATTTTAATCAAAATCAGCTACGCCCACCTGCCATGAAACCCATAAAATATATAAATACAATTTTTTTATATTTTGTTTATCAATCGTTTAAAACCTTTATCTATTCTTCATCTATCATTTGTTTGAGTATATCGTCACATTCCAAATCCTGTTTGGATGGCTTCTGTCTTAAGCCTCATTAGTTTTTACATTTTGTTGCCGTTCTGTGCCATTCTTTTCTGAGGAAAATATTTTTTAATTACTTGTTCTGTGTCTGAACTTTCGAATGTGAACCATTATTGGCAAGAATTTTGTAAACGATTGCAAAATGTTTTTTATTTGACAAAAATAAATAAATCTTTATAAACCTTGAATTAAAATAACAATTGAGGCTCTGCATAAATAATGTTGTAATTCCTTTTAAGAATGATATGAAATATCTTGGAATAACCTTTAATAAACTTTTGAAATTTAACAAACATGCTGCTAGGTGTTGTCAGAAACATAAAACGTAATAAACATCTACCTGTAAACACTAAACTTTTGCTTTGCAAAATGAGTTTAAGACCGATTATTCTATATGGATGGTTCAATGTCTCTCCAACTGTTGTAAAGGAAATAGAAATTTTTTAAAGAAAAATTGTGCGAAACTCTATTGGAAAACATTTAAAATCGTTTTGCAAACGGTATTCAGATTGTTTTGTATATAAAGAGTCTAAAGTAACACCTGTATGACCTTACATTTGTGACATCCTCAGGAGATTTCTTTCCAGGTCTTGTGTTCATGAAAACAAACTTATATCAGATATATACGAAAATCAAAAACTTTTTAGTTGATCAAATATAGATATAAATTATTTATATCCTATTGGCTATATGAATGAATTTTTCTCAAAAAGTGTAAGTTAATATTTAAATTAGTTTTCAGCTTATTCTTAGATACGAGATTCTCTCTCAAACTATGTTAAGCCTCGGGAGCAAAGGCGTGATTCTCTATTAATTTTATAATAATTATTATAGATAGCAAATTACTGTAAGTCGATACTCTTTCGTTTTATTTTTATTTATTTTCAAAAGTTGTAACCTAGCACAACAAGATATTAATCTTATAAATGGCAGTGCTAGTGAAATAATCAATTAAAAACCAAGCGTATAACTAAATATAATGATATGAAACGAATAATACTACGATATTATAAACATAAAAATACAAATATATAGTTTAGAAAAAAATTAAAAATAAAAATATATGTAAGTACATCAAATAATGAAAAATTATTAAAAAAAGTATGCATTAAAGCTAAAATATAACATGCAAAAATTTTATATAACTCCTTTTTAAACAACTTTGCATTGCCTACATTTTGAATATAGTTTGGCAAGGAATTACAGAGACTTGTGGTATATATAAAAAACTGTCGTTGTGACACCAGGCTCTTAAATCTATATTGAATGATTTTCATCCCTAAATTAGATCTAGCAAATTTGATCCTACTAAACAAATATATTGGCTGCTTAGACGTAATTATCTTATGTAAAAACACGAGGCATATAAGTTTCAATAAATTTTCAAATTTAAGTCGAAAAATTTGGTACGAATATAGCGAAATGTGGTCACGACGCCCTTGTAAGAATACATATCTTGCTATATTGTTATAGGCAACGTTAAGTTTTCTTAGATCATCGCTGTCACAGTTGGCAAATATTTCACAGCCATATAGAAGTACGGGAACTAAATAAGTTTATGCAAGATGTATACGAATAATGAATGAATGAATTGAATCTATGACTGCCCACAAGTTACGAAGCATGCTGTAGACTCTACCCAGAATGACATTAATATGGTTTGACCACGTTAAACGATTGGATGCAGATTGAAAAAAGTCTATTTTGATTCCTTTAATAATTAGCTCAAGTACGTCAAACTCTCTATTATATTTTGAAAGCAAAATGCATTTAGACTTGGAGGGATTGATACAGAGCCCATTTGCATTAGCCCAGCTATCAATTCCGTTCAAATCACTATTGATATTGGTTACAGTCGACATCAAATTTTCGATACGTGTACTCATGTAAAGCTGACGTCATCAGCGTACATATGAACTTTACCGTTAATTATAAAATCAGGTAAATCATTAATGTATATACAGAATAAAAGAGGTCCCACTATAGAACCTTGGGGAACTCCTTTATTAACATTAAGTGAATTTGAGATCTTGTTATTTAGATGAACACGTTGAGATCTGTCCATAAGATAGGAACATATAAGACTACAGGCAGAACTTGAAAAGTAAAAAAGTTTTTGTAGCTTTAGTATTAAAGTTTTATGAACTTTACTGTGGTCCAGAAGTACTAAAAAAGATATCATATTGGCATCCAGACTCGATCTTAGATCTTCAACCACATCCACAAGAGCTGTAGTACAGCTTGTGGCTTTCATAAAACCAGATTGCCTATCAGACAGAAAATTGTTAAACTCTAAGTAGTGATTGATTTGTTTGGCAATAAGGTTTTCCATAACTTTGGATAAGAATAGAAGGATGGAAATAGGCCTGAATTCGCTTCTGGTTTTAGGAATAGGAATGATGTTAGATATTTTCCAACCATTGGGAAAGGAAGACTTTAACAAGAACAGTATTGAACAGTTGAACAGATGTGTGTAGTAAGGCAATAGCTTAGGTATTAGAGCTTTTAAAAACTTGGGGTCTAAGTCATCTAAACCGATTGCGTTAGATTTTACTGATAGTAAACATTCCAAAACTTCGGACTGATTAACACAACGAATGGGTTCTATATTGAAACACAACAAAGTTCATCATAAATGTTACTGGTTTGAGATTGGACACTAATATTTACTAACAGGTTGTTCAGGGTGTTGACGTCAACATCCGCATTGTATGTTTTGCGGTATTTCTGACCTATACCAATTTTACGAATTTACGAGTTTTTATGTTAATTAGGATATTACTTTTTAGTCCTAAGCTTTCTTATGTTTGTTATTCATTTTAATTGTATGTATTGTTTTTTATACCTTGAATTAAAATAAAACAAAATGTGTAATATTTCACACCACAAACACTGAACGTTGTATTCTATTTTCTACAGATATGTCCGTAACAGATCAGAACGAAAAATTTACAACAAACCATACATACAGTTTTTCAATTGAACAGAAGCGAAACAGGTGGTTTGTAACAGAACAGAACGTACAAAATAATTCTGCCTTTAAGCTGGTCTGATGAGACCAGTAAGCGATGAAAAATAGCAGTGTTTATCGAAACTCAATTGCACTTCTTAGAAACATTGCATCTTCCACTTCTTCACTTAGCATAGCAATGTAAAGAATTCCTGTAACCATGAAGTCTTTTCCAATTTCCGAATTGATTTTCCGGGCACACTTTATTATTCGGAAAAATTTCACAACTCTTCGTCAACTCCGATGATATCAGCAACGAGTGTATGGTTGGAGAAAAAAACGTCGCTACGAATTTCCATCATTAGATGATCCTTTTCCTTGTTGAACTGAATCTACTCTTATATTTATTCATTGATTGAGTTTTTTATGTTCGTCTATTATAGCAGACAATTTTCGATAGAGTTTGTTGTAAACGATATGAAAAAATTTTTATATTTCATATAACTGATTAATTTTGAAAGACAGCGCTTATATTGACCTCATTTTCTGAACCAGACTTCCTTTTTTGTTACTTAAGCAAATTCGAAAAAAATAGGACGAGAGGGTATGCATCCCCAGATGTGGACGGCAGAATTAAAGGTACCATGAATACTAACAACGAGTTAACGAGTTCTTATCACTAATATCACCTGATAAGTTCTGGTTATATTCCACATGGGCAGATGAACCATCACAATCCCTTTTAGACGTGAGCGCGCAACTAGAAACCGTTATAGCATTTACTTCTTCGTTTGAAAATCTCTAAAATAAACGCCTTATTCTGTGGTCCAATAAGATTTACTAGCTAACAGAAGCATATTTTCTAATATTTTCATATCATTTGGATAGCACTTTACTTTCTCTTCAAAAATCTTTGCATAGATCGGTTAAAAATTGTATCGTAGCTTTTTAAAATCACTTTTGATACATTCATGCAGGAACTTCGTGAGCTCTGCATTCATAATTATTGCTAGTTTCTAACAATAAGTTGATCATCAAGTTCCTCAGCACACTCCAAATATTTCTAATTATAAATATTATATTAATGCAAAATTGAATCAATTTTAAAATTTTTCTAAACAGTGATAATGGGGTGTATGCCTTCTTAAAAACTATCTAAGCTGATTGAATACAATTGGGCAGGCTTGTATTTAATTCTCCGGGCAAAACCGTTTCCTTCCTTTATATAGTATAAAGATTACGCGTCGATTGATTAAATAAATTTATTATCTTCCAAATAGAGATGAATTATGTATGTACATATAAAATACAATTACTATGTAGGTACAATTCGGGCAAGTATAAAATTCAGGTAAGTATAAAATTCAGGTAAGTATAAATCCAAGTAAGTAAAATCCAGGTAAGTATAAAATTCAGGTAAGTATAAATCCAAGTAAGTAAAATCCAGGTAAGTATAAATCCAAGTAAGTATAGATTGTGGCTCGCTCAGTAGTTCAAATGAGACTGTTTTTAATTCCGTAGGCATATTTTTTACGGCACTTCTGTTTGTAGCACAGGATCTTGTTGTTTTTTGTGCAGAACTACAAAGTATGTAGAGTTACCACTCTACCAGTAATTGTAACTTTATTTTTTATGTTATAACATAAAGTTATAATTTTGGTGTCCAAACATAATTTGGACATGGCGCCGGCCTTGGGCCAACGTCGACGTTAGTGTCCCTCTTGGACGCACAGAACTTGGGCAAGCGATCGAATTGCTTCAACAATCACTTTTGTGTTGGCTGCAGTTGACATGCTCGTTTGTGGCTGCTTGGGTTTACGTCCCTTTTCCGACACTACCTCCTTTTCCACTTTTTCGCTGTTGGATGTAGTTGGGATTTGACGATTGGGCAGCTTGCGGGTTTCAAGCCCATGTGGGCGAATTTTACGCTTCGGCTTAGGGTGTAGCAGCGTATGGTGGTATTTTCCGCATTTCCGGCAGGTATCCAAGGAGGCACATGCACGCAGATCGTGGCTCTTGGCCAAGCAATTTATGCAGTAGTGATGTCTCTCCACTGCTTCTTCTCTTTTACTCGAGCTCATGTTGAGGAACCTACGGCACAATCTCAGAGGATGGACTCGTTGACACAATGAGCATTCATACGTGCTCAGGTTTCGCTTTCTGGAGCGCCGGCTACGACGACTGTGGTGGTCGTTTGATGGACGAGTTGCTTCTAGTCTTCGATTAGTTCTATTAGAAAAACAAAATATGCAATTAGTGAGAATTTGAACTTAACAGGTACCTGATATATGTAAATGGGTGAGTAAGTAATATAATAGCGAGTTATATTTGTGTTACTTCAAAATTATGGTAGATTTTACTTATCTGAGCTGTAAAGTATTTAAGTATCATTTTCTTCTTTCAAAATTGGTAGATAACATAACTTCACGATTGGGCGAGTTATGATTCCGGTGGACGTTTGCACATCCGCGGTCCGAACCTTGCTATCCGCCCCGGGATAGGTTTTCTCGATCCTTCCCAAACGCCATTCATGAGAGGGCTGTAGGTCGTCGATTATAACGACTAAATCGCCTACCTCAATGTTCGGCGCAGAATTTTTCCATTTATAGCGTTTATGCAAGGATTTCAAGTAATCGTCTTTCCACCGGATGGAAAACTGATGGTGAATTACCTTTATCTTTTCCCAGCGATTGATGATCGAGGTCGGTTGACAATCTCGCTCGGGCAGTGCCATTATAGGTGCCCCTCGTAGAAAGTGCCCTGGGGTGAGCGCTGTCAAGTCGGTGGGATCTTCAGAGATTGCCGATATCGGGCGAGAGTTTTTATGTTATAACATAAAGTTATAATTTTGGTGTCCAAACATAATTTGGACACTGATTAAGGAACCGCTTTGAAATGTCTTTTTAAAAAACTTTAACTTGATGTAAAGTATTTCTCGAATTTTTGGCTTTTAATTGTTTAATAACACAAGTACAACATTTTTCAACTCATTGATTTGGGACACAATTCTGGGAATTGCACGTGAAAGTAGCCCCAAAAAATAAGAACTTCTGCATCATTCGTTTTGTCAAATTGGCTACATTATTAATTAATAATTAAAATTAAAAACCCAGAAGAACATTGAATATTTCAATATGGAAAATAAAAATTATACGTACGGTATACCCAGATATAACCGTGTTAAAATATAGAGAAAAAGGAATAAAAATCCACCTTGAACAAAAAAGTTTGTATGGCCAATAAATTATTAATGCAGCCAACTTGACTAAATTGGGCTAAATTACCTTTTTCTATTGAAAAGAAAAAAAAATACTTTTAAAGGTTAACAGATTTGGGCACATCTTTTTAACTGTTTATGTTATCTCCATAATTTTTTTTAATTTATGGACAAATGCTATATTAAGGTCAAATGGTATCATCAAAAAAATTATTCATATATGGGCCACTGAATTGTGTGAAAATATAATCCATTTCTTGCATGGACTTTACTTAAATTTTTTGAAATAAAGTACAATTTTTCTAAAAAACTATGAGTGCACATTTCATATTTAAACATATGTCTATCAATGTGCATCATTTAATTTTTTAAATTGAACGTTCGAAAAATAGGGGTATTGGCCCAAAACCCCACTGTGCGGCATTTTAGCACATTTGAAAAGTTTAATAAATTAATATTTTACATCGGTTTTTTGGTTTAATCATTTAAGAAAACATTCTAAAATTGTTACACTTACGGGTTTTTGAGGAAGCTAAGCTGAAGAAAAGAGGAGCAAAATCAGCTTTTAGAAAAAGCCAGACAAAAGGCTAAAAAAGCCAAAATATTTTTATTCACAATTTAAACGTTTTATTTGTTATTAGTAAAAACTGCAAAAAACATGTTAAAAGTTATTAAAAATACACAAACAAAAAGTATATAAACAAGTAAGAAACAAATAAAACATATTTTTAAATCAATAACATAAAAATTATGGATTTATTTTTAGTTCAATTCAGTATTGGATCAAAAATATACATATATATAAAAAAATGAACGACACAAAGAATATATGTATGTGAAACATAACTTGACACTTAAGAAAAAATGGGAAATAATTATGCGAAAAAATTTTTGTGGTATTTTTGGGCCTCTAAATTCCAAAAAAAATATATGTAATGATAAAAACACTGCATTAACAAAAACCAAACTTCCAAATGATTAAAGACAAGTATATCTGTCAGATCGAGGAAATCTAAAATACTAAAATTGATATATATCATAACATGACATGCAACTGCACAAATTCTTATTTGAAAATGAATAGGCATAAAAGGGATAAAAAAATGCTTTTAACCCTCGAAGTGGCACATGGTTCTGGCCAGACATATTTCATTTTCATGCTTCAATTTTGCATACTTCTATTTTAGGTACATGGCTGCAATTTCAGGTAATCTCCCAAAATATTGTTGGCTTTCGATGTATAAATTAATAATTGAAAAAAAGTCCTTGGAACAGGACAAAAAAGCCAAATAAAAAATCTTCACCTTACTTTTGGTACATGGTGTCTGGCCAGACCGCTATGCATTTTGTATGAACGCATAGGCAAAGCACATGGCACGAGTTGGGAATTTGTATTTACTTTATTCTTTTATGCTTCTTTCTTTCTTCTGATTTTGTTTGTGAGTTAGTTATTCATTGAACGTTGAACAGTGAAGAAGTAATCTAGTTTTTGTGCGGTAATTTTGAACTTGTGAATAATTTTACGCAGGTAGATTTGTTGCGTTGTTAGTATATTATGGCTGATGAACTGGAATTTATTTATAATACACGCTTGCGTAGCGCGAATTTGCAACCCCAATTGTCAGAGGCATTAGTGCGTGATTTTCAAAGTCAGGTAGAAGCTGATGAAAATGATGATGTTTTTGAAAACGATGGTGACGACACTGCTGATTATGTGCCAGAAGATGATGCATCAGACATAGAAAATGATTTGGAAATTGAACCTAACGAACTTTATGATAGTGATGAAGACGTAGATGAAGAAGAAGAAAGTGGAAATGATGCTGAAACAGCAAATGAAGTCGACTCAGGCTGTTTTTATGGTAAAGACGGTACTAAATGGAACGAAACTGAACCCCCTGCATCTCGTTTGCGCCAGCATAATATCATGCGTTTTCAATCTGGAACAAAAACAAGGCTCACCAATCCAGTTGAGGTATTCAAGCTATTTTTCTCAACCAATATTACGTTCGTCATCATTAGTGAAACAAATCGGCATGGGCGAGAATCAATTAAAAAATGGAATGAAGAACATCCAGAGCCTATCCAAAGAAAATGGATTGATTTGACAAGCTCTGAGCTAGATGCATTCATTGGGATTTTGTTGGCTTCTGGTCTCAGCCATAATAATATGCAAGACTCCAGTATATTGTGGCGTTCTGATTCGCTGCCCATATTCCGTGCGGCTATGTCGCACAAACGATTCATTACTCTGTCCAGATATATTCGTTTCGATAATAGTCGTACGCGGGCATTCCGACAGCAAACAGATAAAGCAGCTCCTATCCGGGACCTTTGGAATTTTCTCAATGAAAATCTGCAAAATTATTATGAACCTTATGAAAATATCACCATAGATGAGCAGTTGTTTCCGTATCGTGGGCGCACAAAGTTCGCCCAATATATCCCATCAAAACCTGCAAGGTATGGGATGAAAGTTTGGTGGGCATGCGATGCTAATACTAAATTTCCATTGAAAGGAAAACTATACACTGGAAAGGAAGGAGACAATCGGGAGATAAATCAAGGTGAAAACGTTCTAATGTATTTCGCAAATTGTTACGCAAGCAGTGGGAGAACAATTATTTCTGATAATTTTTTCACCTCATTGAACGGCGCTAAACGACTTGCTGCTATGGGACTGGCATTTGTTGGCACCATTTGAGCAAACAAAAGATGTCTTCCTAAGGAAGTTATGAAGAGCACCAGACGACCAATTCTTTCAAGTGTGTTTGGTTTTCATGAAAATCTTGTTGCACTTTGCAGCTACGTGCCCAAAAAAATAAGGCAGTCAATTTAATTTCAACCGTGCATTACACGAAACATGTTGAAGGCATAGCCATGAAACCGGAGGCAATTTTATTTTATAATTCAACTAAAGCCGGAGTCGATACGATGGATCAAATGCTAACTCATTACACAACAAAACGGCCAACCAGACGCTGGACATACGCGTTTTTCTGCAACATGATTGATGTGATGGCATTGGCAAGTTACATTATATGTAAGCTAAATGATGAAAATACAAGAAAAGAAAGAAAACGCATATTTTTATATAAACTTGCAAAGCAATTGGTACTGGCCAACGTTGAAAATCGCATCAATAATCCGCACATTGTGGCTCAACCAACAACTCGTATAGCATTTGAAGCGTTCTTTGGGAGACCTCTCAATATAGCAAACCTTAATGTGGCTTCACGCAGTGGTCCAGACACATTAGCTGCCAAAAAAGTTTGCAGAATTTGCCTGCAGCAAGGTGACAAAATACGCCGTAAGACACGCTTTTTTTGCTGCAAATGCAACAATCTATTCTATTTTTTCTTCCTCAGGTAGCTAATAACATAGTAAAAAGAAATAGAAACACAAAATATAACAAATATTTTCCTATCTTAGTAAAAACTTTAACGGCAAACAGCCCTTATTTCCATACAAATGCATGTAAATGTATAGGGGTCTGGCCAGACACCATGTGCCAGAACTAAGGGCTCAAAATATGTGCCTGACGAAGGGTTAAGAGCTATCGATGCTTCTACAAATATTTTGCTGCATCTTTTGCAACTGTAAAAAAGGTTATTATATATATATAATGGGCGTCAGTACAACTTTTATGAAGAGTGCCTTAAGACATTAGAGAGTTACAGCATAAAAACTTACAGTAAGTTTATAAAAAATTTTTAAGCAAAATTCAATAAAGTTAAATTCATAAATGATTAATAGGCTTTTAAACGATTAATAAAGCATCTATAAAATCTGAAATTTTTTTGTTGGCTTTACCCTTCTTTAAATTAAAAATAAAATGACACTTTGCCATTTTGACATGTTTAGATTTTATAAAAACATTTTTCGGGAAAATTTGTGACGAAAAAGTGATTTACATTATATTATGTACTCGATAAACACAATACTAGGAAAGTTATATTGATAAAAGAAAAGAGAATTGACTATCAAATTCAAATGTTCACAGACACTTTAGCTCAGATATCAAATTATCGGCAACCGAACGAGTAAGGGGAAAGGGCAAATCTATTCTCTATCCCAGACGACAAATTAAGGCTTTAAAAGATCTACTGTTCGCAAAATTGTGGATTTATTAAAGGAAAACGTCGCGTTGGATAGCAGAGGCCCTGGAATCAATCAGTAAGTTTTAAAAATTCACATGCGTTCGATATTGGAGTTGACATTGCATAAATGCCAAAAAAAATCTGAAATTTTTAAGGCGATATTTCGTGATTCCGGCCCACCAACTTAAAGCAGTATATTCAAATATAAAACAGAAGTAAAGAAATATATAAAAATCTTTTGGAAATGCTGTAAAGTTCCACTTAATAAAAAGAATTGTTAAGAAAAATTATTTATTGTTTGATTTTAGTTCTGCTTCATTTTCGATAGAAACCGTTAACCCAAGTTCAAGCTAAAAATACAAAAATAATAAATAAAGACAATTTATGTGGCTGTAATAATTGTGAATACCTTCAGGAGCTACATTAAGATTTGTTAACACACAAAGCTAGCGAAACAAGGATTTAAATTTTTAGCCCTTAAAAGTATACCTCAAACATGCGACTATAAAACTAATAAAAACGTCTCCTAGTTAATTTAGACTTATTGAACATTTATGAATACTCTTTCTTATTATTGGTTTACAAAACAAAAAATGTTTAATAACTAATGTGAATTTAAAATTTAAAATAACTGTCTGTTCGTCAATATCGAAAGATAATTTGCATTGGTATAATTATATTTAAAACAAAAACAAAATTTTAAAGTTTGTTTTTGATCCAAATGTAATAATTCGAAAGAAATTAAAAACATATATTTCTGTGGCCACAAGGAATAACAACTAACTCTATTTTGAGAAGTTTTCAGCAGAGCATTTTTATATTTGAAATTGGTGCCTGAAATCAGGGAATTAAGATTAAGCTAATATTTGAAAGCTCGATGTTAGCAATTTTATTATATTTTAATTTGCAATTCATAATTCATAATGAAAAAGCAGCTAACTTAAGAGAAATAAGCAAAACAATTTGTTAAGCTTCTTTTCCTTTTTCGTTTCTAAAAATTTCTAAGTCTTATCTCGACTTTAGCTGTTATACCAAACTTAATGAATTGACTTTAGGTATTATGCACTTTCATTTTGTTACTTTTGCTGAATAAAAAGTTACTAGTTAGATATAGCAAGTTTTTTTTAATTTTTTTTTATTTATAAGGATTATAAGATTGTTATATGTACATATATTTGTACTTCAGTTGCTGGTGATTAGAATTAATTAAGGAACATAAAAATATACATACGTCAGACCCATATGTTTGTCATATTTAAATCAAAATATAAAAAAGAAATTCAGTTAATAAGATTAAAAATTAATGAAAGGTTTTAAAATATAAAATAATCTGTTATACAAATGACCACTTGCAAGATTATCTTAAAATAAAATTTATAATACGAAATGTTTATAAAAATGCAGAAATAGCTAAGCATTGACATCATGCTCTTCATCTACCAAATCTGGATGAATATTATCATTCATTTGAATTCTCATTAAGATTTCTATAAAAAGCGTGAAATTCTGGATCGATAAGACTTAGCATATCCAGAAGATCTTTTTTTTTTCATGTGATATAGCTGGGATAATACTTATTGCTTTTAAATCACTATTGCTGATAGAATAAACTCCTCTTTTGCCTATTTTGAGTACCTTAAATGGCTCTTCGACATCTAAAGAGGTTTTATAAAAAATAGAAGAAATATCTTTCGTATAACGAAGCCATCGCACTTCGTTCCAAATGAATCTGTCACCGTTTTCATTGCAACGTCTCCAAATAAACTTCGTTTTAAATAATTCCGAGAAATTAAGAAAATGCTTTTCTCTCATTTCAACTACATTCATTTTTCGATGAACGGATCTTACAAACTGATACCAGTCTCTCGGAATTTGAATCTCAACATTGGATTTTTTCTTCTTGCGTTCATGATCCGAGTTACACTCCATATGTGTATGCCCTGGTTCCAAAAACTTGTGATCTATTAACTCAATATGTGGATTATTATGCACGAAAGTAATAAACATTGAAGACACATGAGAGTTTTTGTTTTGTCCAGTGCAGGAGTCGCTATAAAAGCATATTTTAGTCACAATTTTGTCAATCATATTTAATTGTCTATAAACACAAGACGCGATTTCGTTACCACCTCTACGAGCAATAGCTTCATGCCACATGAAACACTGAAATGAGTCGTCTTCTAAGTCATGAACTGTAAGATTGTACGTCCACAGTTGACGCTTGTAAAAGCTAATTGAGCTTCTTAGAAAGGGAGTAGGTAAACATTGCTGCAATTCAAATGCAAATGCCTTGGTATTTTTGTTATCCTTTGCAGCCTTTTTATCAGCTCGTTTGCAATTGTAAGCAGTATCTGCTTTTTCAACGTGTTGCATTTTCAGTTCCTTAAACTTACTTTTTTCTTCCGTTTCAGTGGCATACTTAATTTTCATTTTAAACTTGTCACAAGTAGAACAAGTGTCTAGCTGCGGTGATTTGAATTTTAAATTCATGCTCCTAAATACTTGCGAGTATTTTGAAAGGCTTACAGGAGCTAGGGTTTCATCAGTGTAGAGTTGGTACATTTTTGAAATCGTTAAGTCAGAGTTCAGGTATTTTTGGCTGGTACATCGTCTAGTGTAATGACTCTCATAGGCTGGGAATTTATTGATATGGTTTGCAATTTCCTCCAGTTTTTCGGTGGTGAAGATTTCCCACGAGAATTTTTTATTGACATGGTTGGACATGCAAGTTGCTTGCGTATTACACTTTTCAGGAAACTCTCAGTCTCACCAAAGCACTGGGTAAAGTGTCTACGACATACTCTTATTGTTTTTCCGTCCACGCTTAAAAAATATTCTACACTGTTCTCCCGTTGCCTTTTTCTGGCAGTAGAGTTCAGTAAAGTATCACATTTCTTGCTATTAATATTCATTAATGATCCTATATAAAGAACTCGAAGATCATATGTATGTGCCCAGACACCAATAGTGATTAAATAACATCTTGCAGGCCTCAAAATTAATCTTTGTTTGGCAATTGAATCGGCAAATATCAAAAGGCTTGCAAACTCTTTCTTTAATGACTTTAATGACGTCTGACCACTATTACGACATTTTTGGCGAATGATCTTCTTATTTTTACCTGATTCCGCTTGTAACTCATTTTCCATTCGTTGCCCCAGTAACCTCATTTCAAGCACTTCCTTCAGTGTCACTTGAAGAAAGCTGAAACTCTTTAACTACGGCGTTATCATTACTCGATGTACCACAATAGTCTGGATCTTTGACGGAGTCATCACAATTTTCAGATAATGATGAATCATTGTTAATTGACTCAAAAATTTCAGTTATAAACAACTCTTCTTTGTTTCCAGAATTTGAACCTGCAAAAGATGCTTTCATAATTTGTTGCACATAGTTTCGATAGGAGACAAGACAGATGTTAATATATGAACTTATATAAAACTATACCTTTTAATATATTATTTAAGTCAAAAATAATCCGTTGATTGAGGATTTGGTCTCATTTTGAACTACGGGTTCATAAAACGTCTGCAAAAAAAACACTGTTTTGGGATCAGGTTGATGTCTTAGAGAAATATTAGGACATTGCTTCAAACTGAATTCCTTATTCCTCATGTCTATAAAAAATTTAAAACTCTTTTTTGTTAAGATGGTCCAGACTCTACTCTACGTACCATACTTTAAAAAGTTAAACTTACTTTGAATATCTGTATCAATTTGATACTGCCCTTCAACATTTTGAATAAGAAAAGAATTACTCGAGGTTGTTTCCACTATAAAGTTTAAGTTTAAAAATTAATTTTAACGTTTCATCATAAGGAAATATATTATTTAAAACTTACCTTGAACGCTCGATGACACTTCTGAATTTTTTTTTTACTGCTAACTCTAACATTTTTTTTTTTTTGTTAGACATCCTGATATCCTTTTCTGTATGAACTCTTACATTTAACAACCAAATTCGATTTAAGATTTTATTGAACTGCACACAAAATTTGGAAAATGAACTTAACTTTACTTTAGAAATGCTTCAACTGAAAACCTGTTACGGAAAAACGACTACATTTAACTTAGCATGAAGGATTTTTCAATTCAAATTGTAAAAAATAACTTAAGTGGAGTTAGGCCTTGAACATATTATTCTTCACATTTGGAATAACGACCAAATTCGACTTTGTCTTTTACTGGAAACTCGAAAAAAAATCAATAATGACTAAACTCGAGTTTGGTTGTTATTCATAATTTGAAGAATTATCAATTTAACATACGGAATAATGACTAAACTCGAGTTAAGCAGACATTTTACGTCTGAATACACGCACGGCACTGTTTGGAATAAAATCCTAATTCTACTTAAGAAACTTTTTTTAAAAAAATATTAAAGCAAATTGCAATAGGCTGTTATTCCAAAATCATACGAGCAAAATTTCGACTTTAGCTGTTTAGTTTTTTAGGTATAAAATACTCATTTTTTGAGCTACGATGATGTGTGGTAGTGCATTTGAATACAGTGAATACAACAGTAGTAATAACTCTACTTTGTCCTAACTCGACTTTAGCTCTTATTCCTTGTGGCCACAGTTTTCAAGACATTTACCACGTTTTAGTTTTATTTTTAAGAAGATTTTTTTTTCAAATGAATAAAATATGAAAATCAAAGGCCATAAAGTAATGATTTTAAATCTCAGTTTCCTAAATTCATGTTTTAGCTTTTCCGAATTTTTGAATGATATTCAAGACTTTTTCTCCTTTACTTATCATTATATACTCGCACTTAAAAAAAACGTAAAAGGGCACTTCAGTTTATTGTTTTTTTTTAATTTTTTGGGTTTCGTATTTTTTAAAGCAAGCACTTTCCTGGCCTAACTCACTCTTTTCATTTAAATGGGATGACTAGGCATTATCGTGTATATTCTAATCCGCGTTCACAATGTGTTGGGAATAAAAACAGAACAAAATTTAAAATAATTGCAATATTAAAAAAAGTTGACTGGAGAAGTGTTTTTGTATGGAACGAGTATGAGGAAGCAATAAAATAAAATATTGTTCTCAAGCAATATGGAAAAAAATGTACAGCTCTTAGAAAGTTTTTTTTAATTCTTCAACGACTACCCTCCTATTTTTAAAATATTTTTTCCTGTTTTTATCTCAAACAGAGCTCAAGCAACAGGAACAAAAGAATAGCATATATACTTTATATACTTTTATGCACATCCATTATTTGTTCATACAACGTATCATAATTTCCTCTTCACTAATAGATTTCCGTAACTACGAGTATTATGAGCGTCTAATAATTTTATTAAATTATCGGAAATTGCGAACTCGTGGCAACATTTCTGTAACATTTTTAAAGAGCAGTAAATGTAAAATAAAGAATTAAACATTCTAATTCTAGTACGATTTCTTTCTATAATTTTAATTATTTCCAAGATACTAAAAAGCTTTTCAACCTCAGCGTTACTGAAAGGTAATACTACGGGGAGGTCCAATAAGACGTTTCATTTTCAATAGCCCGCCATTTTAACAGTTACCATGACGGAAATTTAACTATAAAAAAGCATTTTCGCGTCGCACAGTGGTACCAATAAGAAAAAAGGGTAATAAATCTGTATATTTGAAACTTGCGATCTGATTACAAAAGAATGTATGTCAGAATCATAGAGGAGGACTTATGCTTTAAGGATTTTCTAATTTAAAGTACCCTGTTGAAACATACGGTGGGCTACAGGGTGTCAAAGTTGACTACCTCGGGCATGTAAAACTTTGTTGTCTTAATAGCTTTTACAAATATAATTTGATTTTAATAAATTTATGCTTTTTGTGAAGCTTTTTAATAGATAAAGAAAAGACATTTTGTTTCACCAGAATTTCTTTAATATTTTTAAAGATATTTGGCTTTCAATTTTTAAATTTTGATTTTTCGGCTTGACATTGCTCGCAATTTTATTAATATCTCCGGTAATAGCAAAGATAAAATTAAAAGAAAAATATTATATAATTTTTAACACTATTTCTGAAAATATGCAAAAAAAATTTTAATTGATCTCAATTAATGTAGCCGTGAAAAAAATGAAAAATGGCTAAATTTTTACAAAAATAGAGCCTGATTGTTCAACGTTTTTCTCAACATTTTTTCGAAACAAAAATTTTTCTTTTTCAATATATCAAAAGATTAGACTTCAAAAAAGACTGCAGTAGAAACTTTAAGATGACCAAAGCACGCATTGGACGAATATGGAGATTTTTTTAACGAAGTTCTAAATTAATCGCTTAAGAATAAATAACGCCCATCGAGTTTTAGAATTTTTTTACAAATTACATTAGATATATTTAATACAATGAATCTGACTTTTTATTGTTACCGCCCGGTTAAAAATGTGGTGAGCAGAGCATATTTACTGAAAATAGTCAAATTTTCAGAAGCATTTAATGTACCTGCATGAAAATTGTACTAAATTTTATTTTTTAATTTTGTTTTCTTCACAAAAAAAATGTGAAGAAAATACGAATAGCTAATTTTTTAGGTTTGTCAATCAAATGCCTTATTAATTTTTAAGAATGACCTAAATTCATACAAAATATAAAAATACAGTTATCTACCTGTCCATTGGAATATAGCACATGTATATTTATGATTTAAAATACTAATTAAAACGGCCACAAAACAGGCACCTAGTGTGAAATTTTGCTAAATTGTACTATTACAGTGCATACTGTATCTGAAATCTTATGGGCCTACGTGTTTATATGTGTAACTTCAATTTAAACTATTTTTATATTTTTTCTCTAAATATATTTGTTAAAATATAGCAGGTAAAAACTTGTTTAAAAATTATGACAACACACATATTTTGTTTTTTATCTACCTGTTTATATAATTTCTGCAGTCCAATATTAACAAGAATGTATATATTTCTTTATTATAAATAAGTTTTAAGAAGATAATATATTTTTGGCTACAATTATCCAAATGTACCAGATAATATATTTTTGCTATTTTTTAAGGCTAAATTTAAAATAAAAAAGGCTAAAAAATGCCAAAAAGCTACAAAGTAAATTTCGAGGCTAAAAGATAAGAAAAAAGGCAAAATCTAGCCTCGAAAAGGCTAAACTCGCATTACTTCGCAAGTATGAAAGAGAAAAAAAAAATAATTAAAATAAAAAATTCTTGCGAATGAAAAACCTTTAAGGTGTGTTTTTAATGCAGTCAGACTGCAATTGTCTGAGGTATCCCACGCAAATTCCTTTTTTTCTGAGTTAGTGTCTGAAAGCTTTGTTTCAAAAGAAAAAATAGCTTGAGTTGATTACGAGTTCATACATTTATTTTGTGTCTTATGCGAGTATATATGTACATATGTATCTGGTTGTTGGTTTCATTTTTAATTTGTATAGACATTATTTTGCGTTTTGAATTATGCGTTCAAATGTGTGTTGACACATTTAATAATAAAAAATGGCTCTTTGCGCCACTGACATTTCGATTTGTTGGTTGGTTTCTGTAACTTTTTTTCTTTTAAATCGCCTCAGAGTAATGAGATTTTCCATATTCGGAGCAGAATAAGTATACAAACTAAAAATAAGTATAAATTAACAGCACACAGCAACAAGAGACAAAATTTTTTCTTTTTATTGCGAAAAAAATTAAAGAAAACTAAGCGCTCGTAAAATATTAATGCACATTTGTTTTAAAGCTGCAGTTGTCAACTTTTCATTGAGGTGTGGGCGTAAATAATTTTATACCACCAAAATGTGAATGCCTTGTTGTTGGCTAACAATCCCAGTTTCTTTTATATTGTCGTTGTACTTTATTAATTCACAGTCAAACAGTTAGTCAACTAGGCAGTCAGTCACATATTGTTAAGAACGTAGTTAAAGTCCTCAGTTTATCAGCCATTCAAGAAAAATAAAGGTGAATATATAACCAGAACGTGTATTTTTCTGTCGGTTTTATATTGTCTCAGCTACAAAAAAAAGTTAGCAATATATAAAAACACGTTAGTATGAGATTAATGCAACAAATTATGCAGAATGTCTATGATGTATAAATGGGGCATGCATATGAAGTGTGTGTTAGAGGTTAGATGTGTAAATTTAATACTGTTCCTGAAGCTAATATAGATTTTTCGAATATCTCCGAAAGAAGTACAAGCAAAGAAAAACCATGGTTGAGGCAACCATAACATTGTAAAACATTTCATGTTTAACATCTAAAAATTTGTAATGAAAAAATTATTTTATTTTATAATACTTTTTATACAACTGCGTGCCTCAACTAATGTGTGGAATGTTTTTAAGAACCAACACCAAACATTTTACTAAATCCAATAGTAGAGTTACTGCCAGTCCCAGGATGTCACACATATTCGTTCTTTCGTAAAATTTTATAATTTGTTTTTATTTTAAATGTAGTTGTACGAAAGAACGAATACTTGTGACATCGTGGAACTGGCAGTTAGTTTTTTTTTGACAGTCGACTAACATATGTTTTTGACAAAGACTTGGCATACTAGTTATATTACGGTTAATAATTCAAGCAAACATTTTATTTATGTTCGATGACTTAAAAATAATGTCATCGTTATTCGCAAGCTTAAGTAATTTAGAAAAACATTTCTACACTCAAAAGGAAAATCAATCCATCCGTCCTTAAATCAATCCCAAGCGTTATTAATATGAGATTTGCTTAAATCAAGTACAGAAAGATGAATGTAAGTACGGACTCAAGGACTGGTTATCTAAAGGAATCCCGTTTTCGGTTTGATTATAGTACATTTTGAAATGCTTCAAAATATGGTTGGTGCATTATCACCAATGAAATGCATGTATATAGACCAGCTAAAAAACCCTCAACAAACAAAAGTTTTTGAAAATCTTTGAAAGAAGATATCGAGGCAATCTCGATTAATAAATTTACAAGAAGTTTTTTACATGTTTAAAGTTCAGATGCGTGTTACATATACCCATGCAACATGATTTTAAATATTATAGTGAAGATATTTAAAAAACATTTTTCTATTTTAAGTTAGTCCTCCACGTCAAAAAAAATTAATTAAGATAAAATAAAAATTAATTAAGAAATATAAAATTGAAAAAATGATTGGGAATTTGAGTGGGAATATCTCCGAAACCTAAAGAGATAACCTGCGTATGTAAACGTTTTTTAAAGATATTTTCAGGAACTATAGTATTCTAATATGAAGAAGTTTACCACTTTGACTATAAATAAAATTTCTGGTGTCCACACCAGATTATTTGATGCTTTGGAAGCGTGCGCTGCTACTTTAATTTCAAATTGCATCAACTCAGTTTGTCTGAAATTTGGTTAATATATCTTGAACAGTTCATGAGCTACAGAGTGATTTCCAAAGTAAAAAGTTTTAAACCACTGCTGCAATAGCTCTTCATGCATTTCATGGATTCTCTTTGCCCCAGAAACACAAATTTTGAGAGGCGCAGTTCTCCATAGCGCTCACAAATTACACAAAAAAATTCATAATTACCCTGTAGCCACAAGTTCAAGCTTTTCTTTCAAGTTTTTCACACATACTGATTATCAAAATTCATTTAAATTGATACTTGTAGCTGTGACGTAGGCTGCACGCAATTTTAAAGTGAGTTTATTTTTCTAGATGTCATCGTCAAGATAACATCTTCAAACGGTTGCTCTATACATCACACAACACGATTACACTTATTACTTTTATTCATAAACATATTTGATTTTAATTAGTAGTTCTAAATAGCGGCAGAATATTTGCAAAAAAAAAAAACAAACCAAAAAATGTTTTCTTGTCAGTAAATTGAAACACTCTATGGAAAGAGAATATCAAAATTAAGTGTATTAGTAAAAAAGTGTGAGTGTATTGAAACTTGATAGATAAAACTTT
Source organism: Gymnocheta viridis (assembly GCA_956483585.1). NCBI lineage: Eukaryota > Metazoa > Arthropoda > Insecta > Diptera > Tachinidae > Gymnocheta > Gymnocheta viridis. The sequence goes on from OY101440.1 coordinate 73,967,571, forward strand.
ATCGTATAACCCCTAAGTTACCTACAAAAATTTTATTTTAAGCGGTCTGGATCACCCTGTTTGAGGAGCAAAAAAGTAAGATGGAAACTATAGGCCTTTGATGCTCGCAAGTTTCAAATTGGTGGCATATAATTTTGTTGAAGACTTTTGGCCGCCTTCTTTCAAAATGTCCCTTGGTGAGGTTGCCGGCCTTAGGTATACATTAAAGTTTTTGAAAGCGAAAACAAAACGAGATCCCAATAGTGGGGCTTCGTAGTGAACTGGGGAGGCTTTCCTTAAGACTTAAATTCAAATCTTAGTCCGCCATACATCTTCGACTTTTTTTTATAACTTGCTTATTTGTTCCTACAGTATTTTGATTCTGTCCCACTGTGCATCATAGAACAACGAATAAAAGTCATACGGAGAGAGTTAAATGTGTATAATGTTACTGATTTTTATGGCAAAATACATAAAGTGATATTGAATGGCTTTTTATTTATATTTCTGCTTGATTTCTTTTTTTCAATACGTAGTATATTGCTTTTGCCAGGACACAACTTCAAGACCAAATAAAATTAAAGAAATACATAAAATAAAAAACTATAAGATCTAAAAAAATAACTTAATGGAGTCGTTTTTTTTTCATTTTTAGCTGAATATATTTATTAAACTCAAACCATTATTTTGTGGCAACGAAAAAAAACACACCCGTAATAAAAACTGTTTGTGGTAAGTTCGGCATATGAACAACGCCCAGTTGTCTTATTACATGATCAACCGTTGCCACTTCACATACAAAATATGTTGAATTTGATTAAACGTTTTTTCTGTTACTAACAATAAAGCGAACTTTAAAAAGTCTACTCAAAATAAAGTTTAACCAACAAATGAACTGAACGTAATTCAAATGAACATTAACAACATGAAAAATTAAAAAATAGTTGTGCAGAATTTTCATTTAATTAACTAGAACATACATTAAATTGTAATCTAGAATTATAATCTCGTATAAACACTTTTTGTTATTTATTTTGAAGTTTTAAAAATGTTTGAGACTTTCACTTCACCTGGAATATACATAATATGTACTTCCATATGCATTTTTTACATTTTCCTATAAAATTCGTTTTTACTTGTTTTTATGTGAAAAATATTTTTTAGTCTCGTAAATTATAATAAACTACAAAATCTTAATATATACTCGCGTAACATTAAAATAGGTATTACTACCCAGCGGCGAACTTTTGGATGCCTTCTGTAAGACCTTTTCTTCAATCCAGTACTCATGCTCCCTTGCCTTCCCTTGTTTTTTATTACTTGTACTCGTATGTATACAAACATATTTTTTTGGCGCCTACAACGAGTATGTTTGTAGCAACAAAACTGATAAGCCGTTTCAAAAAAAAAATATCATTCCAAAGATGGAACAAAAATTACCAATGCCTTAAATTAAAGTGCAAAAATTTTAAATAAAAACTAAACAAATTTAAAATAGTTTTGCCTAAATTCTCTGATAAAGCGGTTGTACGTGGTGTGAACTTTTTATTAAAATCTTTTGGGGAAGCAGTATTACTTTTATTATTCATGGCCTGCTTTATATAAGACAATGTGTCAAGAAATATGGCATTAGTCAGGATTTTCAGAGTATTTTCAGGTATTCAATTAATTTACCAAAGAAAGCTTCCAGTCAGGCCTACTAGGGAAGTCCTTTATCTAACCTGTTGAAGAAGGTCTTTAGGACTGTTCAAGAACGGAACGAAGAAGGCCTTGGCTAGCTAGGACGTCGCGTATAAAAATGTATGATTATGGAATAGGGTGATAAAGCCTTTTGTCTGACAAATAAGGGCTTCCAGATGGCCTGCTTACTGCTTCTTTTCGTCGCTGGGCAAATATGTAACAACTCACTCAAGCACAGTGTTGGCAAAAACCAGGGATTTTTTGTAGGGTTTTATTGGGTTTAAATTAACATAAGTATACTTATTCTAAACATTTATTATATTTTTTCATTGAGATAAACTTTTTCATAAGTTTGCATTTTTAGTAAAAAATAATCCCCTTATTTCAGTCGTCAACATCGACTTCACGTCAATACAATATCAAAAACAACTGACTATTATTGAAAGGCTCATGTTATTTTCTAGATCTTAGAGAACAGAAATAGACTGTCAGTAGTATAAATATTCAAAATTTGTTTTAATTTGAAACGATTTACGTCGGAACAAAATATACCTCACTCATTTAAAATTGTATGCAGACAGAAAGAAAATCAATAATTTCTTTAATTTGCAACAAGCAATGCTCAACGTCAAAAATTCGTTGATCGCACAATCGTATAAACCTTTTCCGCATCGAATGTGAGAACTTTTCCATACACTTATTCATTTAGCACAGTTGATAACTTTTTATGTCATTTTGTGCAGTCGATTTAAACAGCTCAATGCATAACTAATTCGATTACAAAATATTATTCCGCTCTGTTGTCAAACTCCAAAGTGTAAATACACACTTGTGTTTTTCTTGTTAATAAAAAGTGGAAATTGTACTACCTAACCCAAGTGGGTGGGTTTTTTTCAAATAAAATACCCAATAAAACCCAGTGGGTAGCCAACCCTGCTCAAGCAAAGAAAAATAAAAAAGTTACAAAAATGTGAACGATAAATTTTCAACAAAAAACTACTGATTAAAATAAATTTTTTATAATTTCGATAAGTATGTATAAGGGATATCGAAGAATATCACGACTGCCATTTTTCCACCCCTTCGAGTTTTCAATGATTGATTGTTGGCTCAGTCGATCCACTAGGCTATTGATTACTATGCTCGCTGCAACTTTAAAAGTCTTTGTCTCCAAAAAGAAAAACACATTTCACATGTTTCTTCAGTTTGTATTAATCGTTAGCGATTGAATGCGATTATCTCGTGCTTAAATAATTCGCATGCACTTTGAAATAAAACAAAAAGTTTTTTATTGATTATAAATACGCATGTTTCATAAACTATCCGAAAATGCTTACCAATTCAATCTGAGATCATGGGAAAATATTTTTGCTGGAATGGATGCCACCGCATTCCTTTTGTGCTTAAATGTTTCCGTACATTTTCTCTCATGTTAAAATAATAAAAATATTTTTTTCAGAAATTCTCCATATGATGTTTCTAAGATGCCGCTAAAATTGTGTAACGAATTGTATTTACAAATATTAATTTTTCTGCTTCTTTTATATTTTGCTTTTCGAATGCGAATGTGTGTGAATTATTTTTTATTAAATATATACATACATATTAATTTAGTAAATAAGTCTGTATGTTTGTTAAAACTCTCTAGTAATACTGCTACAAATATGGTCAACTGAATATCTACAAGCTCAGACTTGCAATATTTATCCTCTAGAGATTCACATTAAATTCGCTAAATTAAAAGATCAGAGAAAAATGAGAAAAAAATAACGAACAAACAACCTTCCAGATTATAAATAAAAGAAACAAAAAACAACACTTTAACACATAAAACGGAGCATGTAATAACCAACTAAACACTCATTCAATACATATGAGTACGAGAAGATATTTTTGTAAGCATTACGTTGTAGCGCTTTGCAACAAGATGCACATTTTCTAAATCAAACTTTGAAAAGTCTGTGTGCGCATTGTTATGGATCTTTCGGTTTTCATTTTGTTTCGTTTCAGCTGCTGGCTGAAAAACAAACAAACAAATAAAGTTTTTTTTTTCTGCTGATGTGTTTGTTGTTGTTGTTTATTATAGTTGCAATAAGTAGATTTGTGGCATATACATATATAAGTGAATTTGCGCGATATGTAACTAAATGTGCAGCTGTTCAATAGCAAAACATTGAAAAATTTTGAAATCTTGCAACTCCTGGCAACAAACTCTATCACACATACACAGTTATACTCAAGCAATTCAAGCACCAAGCCTGTTGCATGTTTCAGAAACTACAGTTGTTGCAACTTTTCGTACTGATATCTGGCGATATCTGGCTTCGTTTATTATATAGTTTGATACTTGTGGTGGCAGTTTAATTCTTCTCCTCTTTTGTTTGTTTTGCTTTCGCAATTTTATTTTCTTCATCACCAACTATTTTCTAGTTAATTATACATACAGATAATTTGATCATACGCATAATCGAAATATATCATCTGTGAGCTTGTGTAAGTGTATTAGTTCATACCCAGCAAACACGCAGGTTTGATTTCATATGATAAAGGATTGAAAAGGGTTTTAGTGCACTTTGAGAAATAGCATTCTCATTATTTGATTCTTAAATTTAATAATAAAGACTGTTCTCAAATGTTTTTCAAATGTGGATAAGTACACTAAATTAGAGAAACAGAACTTTTGAATTTACATTTTTTTGAAATTTATTTTAAAAGTTCAAATCTGAGTTTTACCCATTTCTTTTTTTCTTTTAAGGAATTTTATGGATAATTTCAATATTTTATTAAAAGAGTACTATTTGGAACAAATTATTATCCATCAGAGTAGCAGAACGGATCGGTACTGATAGCCTTAATGCAATATCGGTTAAAGATTTTACAGTAATTTGTGAATAATACTTGCTATCGAATTGAGAACGTGTCATTCGTCAAATGACATCAACTTGTATTCAAAATTATATTCTCAAGCTTCTGCTTAGGTTTGAAAAAGGTGTGAGAATAATGTTTGATATAAAACGACAAAAACATTATGTGAGACTCTGTGTTTGTTGGTGGTTTAGTCGTACTATGCTGTATTTTATAGCTATAAATTATATTTCTTGTCTTCGCTTACAAACATTTGAAACCATATTTGGGGAAAAACAATTCCTTTGATTCTCCACCATTTATTGCAATTGCTGCAAAAATGTATTTGTTGGCCAGTCAGTAGACAGCCAGCGAACAAACGACCCACAAAGCAAAGGTGTTCCCATATGAAAACTTTTTTTGTTTTATTAAATACTCGTATTGACTGGCTGACCCATATTCACTATATGACACGTTTTGTCCACTTTTGTTTTACATTGTTTCTGGTATTCGCTTTTATATGTGAATATCGATTTATTTATCTGTTTATATAGAATTGATCCATTTTAGGCCTTTGATCGTTGTTGATGATGGTTGCTGTTGGCTGCTGCTGTTGTTTGTCTTATTCCCCCTTGACTTAAATTCCTTTGACAATATTTAGTGATGTGTGTTCGATATTATATTAAATGTTACATCCGATTGCATGCTCAGCTGTATGTGTTTGTATGTATGCACTGTAATCGTTTTTGTCAAGATGTTAGTTTTATTATTTGTTCTTTTGAATTTTACTAAAAGTGGCACAATAATTTTATTTACAAAAGATGTTTGCAAATATTTTCTTGAATCAAACCGAGACACTATTTTTATAATTAAAAATTTTAATAATGCTTTGTATTAGCCTATCTGTTGTCGAAATAGTTAGAAAATCAATTTTATTGTTAATAAAAGTAAGATTAACAGAAATAATGTAAGAAGAAGGATTCTGTGGCTTAACTTGAATAAGTTTTGGCTTAAATGTTAACTCAATTGGACATTTAACAACAAACAAACGAAATTTTTATGTATGTAAAAATAAATCTGTTGCAATAAAACCGCAAATAAACGCTAAAACTTCATTTAGTTTTTATGTGATTAATGCAACATAATCGTACAACAACTATTTTTTATGAAAGTGAAATAACTCTACTCAACTATGTTGCTTAAATTTTTCATTTTGAAAAGTATTCAAAACGACTTTGTTTGTTAATATCGGGTGTTTTTTTTCTGTCGTTATTAGATCATGCCGAGTCAACGTTTTCAGATTGCTTAAATTTATTTGGTAAACATGACTATTCCTTTCCACTATGAAATGAAAATATTCTAAAGATGTTGCTACTAATTAACGGTGAGTGGAAGACGTTACGTATTGCAGTCATTTTGTTTCGCTATGACGGCCACACATTCTACGTGAAATTGTGCGTCTTGAAATCGATCGATTTACATCAAAAATCAGGTTAATCCCATAAAATTACTATCGTACATACATATATAAACTTTTTGTCTGGCTCTGGCCAGGCTTTTATTTTAAGAATTAATATTAAAGACACAATGTAATGTAGATTATACCACGAATGAATCTACATATTAAGAAAAAAAATTAATTGTCTTTTAAATATGGTAAATTTCATAAGCACTTCTGTGCTTTATTTCACTTTCAAGTTCTCCGCATCTAAAAAGCACACGATATTTTCCCATTTGAGTTTTAATGTGTTCGATTTTGCTTTCCTACAAAAATATAATAATAAATAAAAAATTGACTGCAGTGGCAAATTTACTTGAATTTAACAAACTATTTTCAAGGAACTTATTTCGTTTATTAAGTGTTTATAATTTAATAGTTTTATATAAATAAACATTTTACAGTCTTATAGACGATCACTTAGACCGACAGACATACAAAATTTTCAGCAAGTTTTAATAGAAAATACGAGATCAAACGATTGCAAACGGGAAAGGAAGTAGCAGAGGCAGCGAACGAGTCATTTTATTATTCGGTCGAATATTGTTGGTCTTTGGTTGTGTCTAGCTCTAACAATATGCATGGAACACGAAAGTCATGCGGCCAAGCCTTTCAAATTCAGGAAACCACAAATACAAGAAGTAAAAATTGAGGTTGCGACAAAAAAAAATAATAATATAAGACAAACCATACAGTAAACAATAAATTTAATTTGTGCACTTATACCCTGTTAAACTCTTGTACATTTGTCGAATTTGGATCCAGTGAAGGAGAAGAGGAAATTAAAACAAAACATCTTGGTGTTGGTATTATATTATATCTATTGGAGCTAGACATTAAACACAGTCGTTAAGCAGACAAAGACCGACAGACCGACAGACCGACAGACAGATACTTTCGAATTGTGTATGTATGCATGAGTTTGTATAAATGTATGTTGAAAAACTTTTAGTGTGTCAAAGGGGTTAATAAATTTGCATATCAACTTTAAAATATTTTTATTTTGTCACTTTTAATTTTTTTGTTTTTGCTAATTCAACAATAATCTGTTGCGTCATTTTATTATTGTCACAGTATGCGTTTACAAAAGTGCACATAAAAAAGTTTTGTTTTAACGAAAATAGGACCCATTGAAAATAGCGGACGCAAAAAACAAGTCTAGAAGACGTACATAAGTTGTTGGAAGGACAGTTGCAACTAAAACTGCAGTTGTAATAAGGATCTCTTTTTTTTTGTTAAAATATAAAAAAAGTTGGCGAGCTTTATATTTTTGCAAAAACTTTGATTTGAAATATCCGTGAAATTGACTTGTGGCATTAATGTTTGAATACGATCTCGGGAGTATGGCGCTCAATCAAGTTAACTTCTAGTTTTTAATTTTAATTATTGCTCATTCAGTAACAAACAGTAGGTAAACGTAATAGTGCGAGTATAAAAAGTGTACACCTAATTCTGTTTTTACACCATCTTTTTTTACACGGTTTTGATTTAACACGGTTTGAATATAAAAATGTTTATTTTTTACACGATATTATTCCATTTAGCACAATTCAAAACAACACAACACAAATAAATAAAAGCACACACAACTCCCAAACATCTAAAACCCATACGAAAACAAGAAAGAGCACAAAGAGAATATGTACATACTTCAAATTTAGGTGAATTCCCATTTTTTGTCTTTTGTGATTTCAACTTGCCCGATGTTTCCTGGAAATTTTTACCTGATTCATTTTTTTATGCTCCGTTTAAAGCTCTTGAATGGACGGACGTGTTATTAAATAAAGTTTATGATTTGTGTGTTTTCCAAATTAATGGAGTTTATAACATATTTGGAAAATTACTCAACTTAGTATTTACAAATGAACCAACTGAAAGTACATTAACCCGTACAGAACCAATTGTCGTACCCGAAGACCGCTATCACCCCACACTTGAGCTTAGCATTAATATTCCATGTCTCCATTCAACCAAAGGCACGCAAAGTCAAGAAGCTTTCTGTTTCAAAAAAGCTAATTATGATGATTTAATCTTTCGTTTATATAATACTGATTGGCTGAATTTATTATCTAACACCAGTGGTACCCTGTCAAGTATCGATTCAACAATACAAGTCTTCTACACTACTATTCGCAAATATATTGATGAATATGTACCGAAAGTAAAATTATACACTAAAACTGGACCACCATGGAATTCTAAGCGTTTATCTAAAGAATATCAAAAATAAATATTTTAAAAGGTATAAAAAGTTTGGCTTACTCTCCGACTATGCTAAATACGCTGTTTCCCGATCGGATTACAATTCATTGAATATGAGGCTCTACAGAAACTACATTAACACCGTTAAATACAAATTAAAATACGATCCAAAGTCGTTTTATAAGTTCGTTAATTCTAAACGTAAATCAACTGGTTACCCCAACGTCATGAAATACCAAAATAGTGAATCTAGTGACAGTTTAAATATAAGTAATTTATTTGCAGACATTTTCTCAACTACATACTCTGATATACAGTACAATAGAAATAAATAGACGAATAATGCTTAACGTAGTTTTTTTATTGAATTTATTAAATGGTTCAATTTGTGCAGAATTCCTGTTGAGGCAAATCAACTTTAATATTCCTCTTAGATCTACTCGGAACTTTACACCGCTTCATCTCAAGTGTCATCAAACAAATTATGCAAACGCTGACCCTTTGAGGAGATTATGTAAAAACTTTAATGATTTCTATAATTTTATTGATTACTCTATAAATATAAATATTATAACACGTAACATAATTTTTTTTTTAAATGAAAGTCATTAATTATTTGTATGTAAATTATGTTATTGGTCTGTAAGGGTTTTAGTCCATAGACCGTGATTAAATAAATAAATAAAATAAATAAATAAATTTTTGCATACAAACCAATTTACTTGTCAGAGAAATTGAAATTTTACATACACTTAAGTGTGTAAATACTCATTATAATGTGATTGAATAAAATAAACATGAATACTTGTTCTAAAAAATCATTGTTTCTTCACTAAATTTAATAGGTTTTAGAGATATGGAACCAATCAGCCCTTTTTGCATACGATCAATGTCTTTTTTTACACGATTTTTTCTGGAACCAATCTACCGTGTAAAAACAAAATTGGGTGTATACATATCTAATTCCAGTACTTTTAATTAAATCAATCACAATATGACATTCAATTGAGTGTTTTCAAATTGTCGTACTATTTCTAAAAACATTTTTAGTAAAAATTTAACTTATTTTCGATGTATTTGGCATTTGAAAGATTTCATTTTAATTAAACAACGAATGAGCGAATTATAAACTGTACGAGATTTTTCAAATGGCCGTATTTTTAATAAAATTGCGTAATATTAAGGTATTATTTTCACAAACTATTCTCAATGGATAAGAGATAATTTCTAAGGAAGAGATAATTATATCCGATTTTTTAGGAGGTGTTGGTTGTATGTAATATGAAAGAGAAAAGAACATGAGAGTGTTTATTATTCTTATAAAAACTAAAAAGCTCTGGGCCAGTGTTCGTATCTCTAGGAAGAACAAAAGCTCCGTAAGTTGTTCCAAAAAGGGTAAAAAGCGCAAAAATGGCAAAAAAGGGTAAAAAGCACCATAAAAAATATTTAAAAAATTTTAGTTATGGCAAGAAATATTAAGCAATTTATAAAAAATTTAAAGTAAATACCCAAAATACAATTTAAAGTTTTTGCTTCAAAGTACATAAAGAACTTGACAAATAGCAGAATTTATTAACATATTGATTAAAATAATATCACAATCCATTTAATAGAGTAAAGAAAATAACGTAACAAATCAAGAACAGGAGTAAAAGTACATTAGGTATTAGGTACATATTAAAAAAATAAAATAGTTTGTTTAGACAAAACTTAAAAGTATATGTATGTACATATCGCTCCTTAATTGCACTGTAGTCATTTATCAAAAGTGAAATAATAAAAATGTTAGCAGGTATGCATGTATATGGCCTGTATTGGCTTTTTAGTGGGTATACATTTGATTTGCATTAAGCATACATATGGTACTCAAAAACTTTTTACATATAAAGAAATACCTTCAATATAATTTTTTTTCTAAGTAACTTAAAAGATTTGGGTTTTTAAGATGTGATCATGTTGCATTAAAGAAGCGATGTGTAGTATACAAATTTCTGTAAATTCTATATAACATGGAATCGATTAAAAAAAGGGAATTCAAAGTCGAATGAAACTCATGATAGCATTAAAATCGATTTTTCGTTTAATTTTACTTTATTTTGCTATCAAAAATATCCATTTCGTCCTTGCAATCAGGCCGCAAAACAGTTGTAATAAAATATTGTGATTTTGTATATGATTCGTTCGAATTTATTTTGCTACAAACATTTATAGGCAGCTGAAAATTGCTAAAAAAAATGCATTTTAAAGTTTTAAACCGTATTTAATTTAATATGCAAGATAACCGGTGTTTAAATTTTTGTTTTAAACAAATGCATCAAACTGAATGTTCTTTCAACCTTAGCGGAAAAAAGTCATGGTTGCTAAAAAATTAATATTTGCGCTTAAAAAAAGTAGCTAATTTTTGTAACTAAAAACATTTCCGAGTTTTACAAAAAAGCACAAAAGGCACTGTGAGAAATTATGAAAAGCACTGTAAATACCCGCTTTTAAAAAACGGGTATTTAACTAAATTTCGCGTGTATGAAGAGGCACAAAGCACCGAATAGCACGAAAATGCCATCACTGCTCTGGGGTATCATTACAAACTCTTCAGCGCTATTCACCTTTTCATTTCATTATTTTCCAGCTTCCAGAAGAAACATTTGCTTGGATGCTGAACAGTTATTTTAAAGTACACAAATTCGATGTTGTTTTCAAAGAAAAAATAATGTTTTGTATATCGCAAAATCGTAGCATACGTTTCTTTCGATTTGTGGAAAAACACATCGCTCAATAATTGCATCGACTTTTAATTTACACTTTTATTATTTGTCAAACTCAGTTAATTGAAATCGTATCCAAAAATTTAAACCGAAACAAATTCGAAAACAATCTTCAACATATTGTAGTATATTTATTTTTCTCTAATACAATTTAATTTGACCTAAAAATGGTTTATCAAATTTAAAAAAATGTTTATGTTGTTTCCAATTTTAGAAACTTGAATATTATTTAATGGTTGTTTGCAGTTCCACATCAAGGACGTTGTATGTATTAAATACATATTGTTGTATTTATGTACAGTATCTGGCTGGCTCGTTTTGTTGCTTTGTATCTATAAGTTTTTATGCCGCATTGCACAGTAGGACAAAAAAACATTTTTTTTTTATCAAATTGAACATTTCTAAATAGTCAATTCGAGCTAAATAAAAATATGATTTATAACTTTAACAAAGTCGGTTAGTATGAAATTCTCTTCTTTGATAGCCAGCTTTTTCCTTTATTTTGCCTAACCTGAACCATAAGGGAGTCAAAGTTGCCATGGGCATACAGAGAACTTTTTGATTAAAGCTTAAACTCATGTGGCCTTATTCACAAACGATTAACAAAGTTATAGTAGATTTAATGTTGGATTTTTATATGATGAAACCGGCTTTAATGCACACATTAACTTTATTAATCGAAGAAAATGTTTTGCGAAAAATTTGACAGAGATATTCACAAAGAATTTGTATTCTGCCCCACTGTCCATTGGTTTTTTATTTCCCAACACAATTAATTGTTCATAGTTCCGTTTATTATTTAGAGTTTTATTTATTTTTATTTTTAAGAGATTCAATCTTTTAAACGGTTACAGATAAAAATGTAATACAAATTTTAAATTAAATGAACTTGATTTGTTTTTATTATTATTTATTTGCTTTGCCAAACCGTAATTTCAGCAATCGCTTTCTAAAAAAACAAAAGCATTTTTATAGTAGAGACTCGTAGAAGTTAAGACACGAAAACGTTAAGTATACGGAAAAGTTAAGCAGTTTTCAGTCACCACACGAGACTCTAAAAAGTTAGAAGCACTTAACTTTTGAGTACTTTTTGGTTTTATTTCATGTAGCGCTGTGCACATGAGCTGTTTCCACCGGATCCTTTTTGTTATCGCATATTTGGAGAGACGCAACAGTTGTTCTCTCAGGTGAAAATATTTACATTGATGCAATATGCGCGGTGAATACGCTGATCAATGGAATGAGTAGAATACGAAGTTCTCCAAAAATATATTTCACAGCCTCTCGAACTAAGATTAGCATCGGAAAATCGAATTTCTATAAAAGGCTCCATCAGAATTTTAATTATTTATGCTACAGTAACAAAAGTTACTGGATATCACATATACATATGTATATACATACATATATAAAATGTTAAGAAACTGATAGAAATTAGTACATATCGATATATGATTTCAAAAAAGCCGTAAGTTACAACAAATTCAAAATCGACATATGTACTTTTTTTTATTGTTATTATTAAAATCTTTTATTCACGAATCTTATAAACTAAATAAGGTACAATGTTATGAGATTTTACTTACGTACTACAACAATTAAATCTTATAATTGAATAAGGAAACTATTAATAATACTGTCTTGAGGAAAATTTGTCACAAAAACCTCCTATAAACTTTGAAAATATTATAATGAAATTTGGTAAAACAATCGCTAGTAAGATTCCTTTTAACAAAAGAATCTCAGCGACCGTTTAGTAAACTTCTTATTGTTTTAAAATTAGACAATCTGCATTTTTCATTAAATGACAGCGTCAGATCATTGACAAACGCGTTTAACTTTTTATGTTTAAATCTATTGTGCAGTAAGTCAGTGGGGAATCCAGGGGGAAGATTATGAATTATTTTTAAATTTTTGTTCTGGATAATCTGAAGCTTTTTTATATGGGTCTTAGCAGTTTTGTGAAACCATGCTGGACTGCCGTAAGTCAGTATCGGCCTAATACACATATTGTACAACAATATTTTATTTTTGAGGTTGAGCTTAGACCTCCTATTAAGTATGGGGTATAGAGCACGTCCACACTTTAAAGCTTTATCACAAATGTAATTCACATGTTGTTTAAATTTGAGTTTTTTATCTAAAGTGATACCTAGATATTTAATATCATCTTTGATGGGAATCACGTTTCCCCGACAGTACAAAATTTTAGTAGGAATACGTTTTGGTGATTTATTATATGGGAATATAATAGCCTGCGTTATTATCATTTACTTTTATTTTCCACTTATTAAAATATTTTTGGCTTGTGGTAAGGCTCTCTTGCATTCTCTTGATTATTGCATTTGAAAGTTTTCCACTGCATATAAAAGCACTGTCATCAGCATAAAATGTTGCTTCCTGATTTCTGTGCACCTCAACATCAGATGTATACAATGAGTAGAGTGTAGGTGATAGTACTGACCCTTGTGGCAATCCCGCTGGGATTGTTCTTTCTATTGAGAATACTACCAAAAGCATCTGCAATTGCATTAGCTTTTTCTGCGCCAGTTTTTAAAACTTCATCATTGCAGTTAAGATCTGAGCAAAACGAGTTCTTTCCCTTTAATGCTTTTGTTAATTTCCAGAATTTTTTGGTTCCCGGGGGTAGTTTCGAAATAAATCTCGACCACGACTCGTTTCTATCCTTGTTAAGGTGGAATTCAATTAGATTACTTAATTGCCTTAATATACCGTTTAAGTGGGCTCTGTAAATCGGATCCCTACATCTCTGAAATCTACGTTTGAATTGATTTCTTTGAGCAATAAGCATCTTAGATGTACTTGAGATTTCTCTCTTCCACGAGTTTTTCCTCCCTACGGGAATCTTGCTAAATGCAGCATTAACAATTGAAATTAATTTATTTAGCAATAAATATACGTTGCTGGGAATACACTTTGTTTGGTCAATGTTTTGTCGTCTAATTTCACTTTCTACCCAAACTCTAATTGCTGTCCAGTCTGCACGATTATACAAGGCCACTGTATTTAATTTATTTTGAAACTGTCCATAAATGGAACAGGAAATCGGAACATGATCTGACTGTAAAATATTTGGGTGTGTCTCTAACTTTGAAAAAGGGATATTGGAATTAGATAGTAAAATGTCTACTGTAGAGGACTGGACCTGGGTTAAGTTTTGACCGAATCGGGTAAAAGAAAATGGAAAATAAATGTAATAGTTTGCAAGCAAACAATGTCTGTAAAGCTCATTACCGGCTGTGTTATTAGATACACAGTTCCAATGTGTGTGATGTGCATTGAAATCACCAAAAATGAAAAAGTCACAAGAGAAGTTTGTGAGTAAGTCTAAGTCCCCCTTAAAATCCACGGTATAATTTGGATTATAAGCAGGAGTAAAAACTACAGGATTATAGCGCATATTATCAACAAAAGAATATCAGATACTGTAATGGATGATATCAGGCCTGAGCAGGGAGTGGCAGTCCCCCCTGTACATGATCTTTATAGATTTTGAGAAAGCATTCGACACCCTGAGCCACGATGCGATATGGAGTGCTCTCGCGTGTAAAGGTGTTCCACCAAAGATTATCATGCATACTCAAGCTCTGTATAAGGATGTTAGATGTCGTGTTGTCCATGACAACGCACTAAGCAACAGTTTTAACGTTGCAACCGGAGTGCGCCAGGGATGTATACTATCCCCTCTTCTCTTTAACATCGTCCTAGACGTCATAGTGCGCAATGCTACTCAGAACAGCAGAGGTATACGATGGGGACTCACTCAACAACTCGAGAGTCTGGAGTACGCAGATGATATTTGTCTTCTGTCTCACAGCTATCGGCATATGTCAGCTAAACTTAAGTCCGTCGAAACCGAAGCTGCAAAAGCTGGTCTAAAAATAAATATTAAAAAGAGCAAGGTAATGCGCTGCAACACCATTAATAACAGGAGATTTAAAATACAGGATGTTGAACTAGAGGAAGTAAGGTCGTTTTGCTATCTTGGTAGCATTTTAACTCATACTGGAGGCTGCAGCAATGACGTCGCCTATAGAATGTCAAAGGCCAATCAGGCATTCGGTATGCTCCGCCCTGTATGGAAATCTACTGTTATTTCAAAGCACACTAAGATCAGCATATTCAATTCGTGCGTCAAATCGGTGCTCCTTTACGGTTGTGAGTCATGGAACACAACAACACGTGAAATAAATGCCATACAGGTGTTTGTTAACCGCTGTCTGATTTTTCTGATTTTTAAAATTTCACGTTTTGAAACGTGTTGCCTATCGAATTCGATCAGATACAGTGTGTCATCTTCGTTTGATCTTTTTGTAATAATTTCTTTAACGCTTACATGAGTAATGTTGTGCGTACTTTTAAATTCCTCCATTATAGCTGTTGTCGTCTGTCGGGGAAGACCAAACAGCACCATCTTGAAAATTCTACTATCTCTTACCTCGTGTGTGTAGAAATTCATGTTGTTGTTTCTTAGCGTTTTTAAAGCCTCTTCATACAGCGCCATGGTGGTTGAAATTATTTTAGTTCCAATGGACATCGTTTTGAACATAAATTTCTCACCGATTAATCCTAGCACTTTGGAAAAACTCACGTTGGAATCCACAATTATCGGTGGAATTTTCTCCTTTTTTAATAACTCGTCTTCTTCATCTTCGGACAGCAGATGAAACCTGTTGCTGGTACTCGGCCCGTCGTTTATCTTGGGCATCTTGTATTTGGGGCAATTGCCCCAAAACTTCCTTCTTTTTTGACCATTCATAGTCAGTCAAAAAAAAAAAAAAAATTATTTAAAATGAAATAAAAATTAATTATTAATCCGCGAGCAAAAATACACGTTGTTTACAAGTCAAGACAGTGTTGCCGGATGATACATATGTACTTACTTTTGCGAGTCTCGACTGTAATGCATTTAAAGCGATTGTTGTTAAAAGTTGAATCTAAAAGAAATGTTTGAGCAATACGATTTCTAAATGTTATACAATTTAAAAATGTATAAAGAGAAATAATATGTTTTAAAATTTGTTTTATGAGCATTTTTCACATCGTTTCGAAAATCTTAAACATTTGTTGATGTAATTAAACATAATGTCAGGAAAACAAGTGTGAAATACTGATTCGTCATTTTATCTAGAAATTTTTTCTTAAAATTAACTTTTCTATTGTTAAATTTAAAATTTTGATTTCAATGCAGCTGTGAGTTAGAAATGGTTGTCATTCAAATTCGATGCAGTGTTTGTAATTTCGGACAACTTTAAAAAATAATTAGGTAAATAATATTTGAAATGATTTTAAGTTTGTTTCTGATAAATGTGTTGTTGCAATTGTTGTTTGTTTTTAAACGTGTTGCATTATGAACACCGTGATTATGGGCAAGATGGAAATCTCATTAGATTGCCTTTTTCCATTGACGTAGATATGTTTTGGATGAGGGGTACTAAGATTTCTTAAGATTTTATTTAATAATGTCTATTTTAAATTGTGTTCTGTATTATTCCTTTATTAAATATGTGGCAAGAAGAAATAAGTGTTTGAGCTAAATTTGTAATCTCCACATTCAGAAGCAGCCCTAAACGAAATTTTTAATTATTTTGTACGAATTTTCAGGTTATAGCGTAATTAATTGCTGCTTATCTGCTTGCAAATTAGAATTTCATATTCAGTAATTGCTTGATTTGATAAATTGTATATGAAATGAAAAACGGAGTTGGCAACTTTAACTGCAACAGGAACAAAAGTTTAAAAATCCACTTGAAAGTTTAATGTTTTCTCCCATAAAGCCGCCAAAATATGAGTTAAGCACTTGTTCCTTATTGCCACAGAAATATTTGAGTTCTATTTTAATATCTATGACACTGAGACATCCACCATCGGAGTCGAAAGGCATTGTACCATGCTGATGATTTTCCAATGTCTTGTGGAAGGTGGCTAATGTAACGCAAGCCCCAAAATGAAAGGAAATGATGATGGCTCCAGCATTTGATGGAGTGTGGCATGGTGCACTGCTGTATACGCAGCATGTAGAAATCCGACTAAATGCAAAAAAAAACTCTTTTAAACATATTGGCTGATGTGCCATGTTTTGAGAATGTTTGACTCAAATTGTTTGTTTTTATAAGACAGGATTTGTACATCAAACTATTTCAATAAATAAAAATAACAGTGATATTCAATTCACGAAAATTATGCGGTACAAATTTCAAATTTTAATAAAAAAAGGTTATGCAAAAATCAATATTTTTTGATAAGTAATGAACAGAATCTTTTTTGTTTGATTTACTCTAAAATATTGAATAAATAATATTTTTTATAGAACCATAAATATGATCAGTACATAAATGTATGTACATAAATATATATTTTAATTAACTTGAATTCTTATTCAAAAACGTACTTAGAGATTGTAAATATTTTAAACAAATAAAGTCAATTAATGAAACACTTACAAAAATATATTCAGATCGCTCAGCCAACCATTCCGTCAGTCTGTCGCTTAGTATTTCTTAAGCTCTTTTCTGCGATAAATACGTGTAAAATATTTATAAATATTTCATTTACAAATAAGGATAAGCTGAAATGGCGCCATAATTCTTAGCATATTGAACAGATTTCAATTAATTGCAAATCACTTTGCAATTGCTAGTAAGACTGTCAAATCCATACATACATACATACATACATACATTTGTATGTATATAATATACACAAAACTTGAATTACAGAAAATAAACAACAACTAAAATCTAACAAATAAATATGTACATACACAATTTACTTGTTGCATAAGATTTCATACGTATTTACATGTGGAGGATACACTGTACGAAATATGATTAGCGATATTAAACTTGCATTTAAATTGTAACTGGAAGCAATCTTGTAATAATTATCTACAATGGTATTGATTAATATCGTTTATTATTGTCCACGTCTCGCCAAGTCGACAACTTGGCGGTTGCATACTTGATATCCACAAAATTTTACTGCTACTCTTACTATTTCATGACTTGAAAAATAGCAAGTGGGCGTCAATGGTAGTCAATTGTTGTCGACAAGTATACAAATATTTACATAACTAAACGAAAAATATTTTCAAGATATTTTTTAAATATTATTTTACTCATTTGAAAATTTTTTTTTTATTTGTTGTGGGTTAAGCAATTCAAGAATGTGGTTTAAGGTCTTCTGATGATCTTCATAAGCACCAATTAAATTCATATATAAAACTTTTTTAAATAAGATATCGAAGCATATCTCGAATAATAAATTTACTAAATTATTTTTCACATGTATAAACTGAACTTAATGTGTCCTAGAAAAGTAATTTACTTGGGGATGCACTACTTTAATCAAATTAATTCGAATGTTTGAGGTCGCCATTGAGTAGTTGGTGAAAAAGTTAAAAATTAAAAATGTTTGAGTGTAAAGCGCTAAAAAACGAATGTATGGAACTACATTTAGATAAATATAACTAAAGTACAGAAATAAAAATACTGGTTTAACGGTTAAAGAACTGTTCATTTAATATTTTTATGTTCTGTAATGTGAAAATGAAACATTTCAAAAGTACACTATTTATAACGAATGTACCAAAAAATTCGGAATATTTGCGTTTAGTTGAATATAGTGATGGGCACCGCTCACATGATTAGCGTGATCACATGATCGTGATTAGTTTTTTGTTTTAATCGCGTGAGCGTGCATGTACGTGAGCATAAAAAATTTACCGTAGGTGAGCGTACATGAGTAGATTTTTAGCATGATTATTGCGTAATTTTTTCGCTTTATTGTATTTTTCATTTAATAATTTTTTTAAGTTATTTTATGTTTTTTTTTCGTAAGTATTTCATGAGCTCAAGTTTTCGGGATTGTGACTGACTTTTTTCCATTCACGTAAGCGTGCATGAACGTGAGCAAAAATATAAGGTCGTGCATGAGCAAAATTGTTTAATCTTGAGCGTGCACGAGCGTGAGCGAAAAGTTATTCACGATCCCATCTCTAGTATAAATAAAGATACTCTATTGGTAAAGAAACCCATGAAATAAATAACGTTTTGTAACATTTGTATACGTAAGGTAAAACTGTTTAATAAACCCATTTTCTCAATCAAAAACTATCAATAGTCGAATACGTTCTAATTTTAGATGAACAGTTCTTGAGCTGCAAGCTCCAACTTCAAACACTTTAAGTGTAAATGAATTTTTAACTTATTTTATTTATTTTAGTTTTCGCTTTTGATTTGATTTGTTTACGATTTTCCTGTATATTTTTTTTCATTCAATATTGATTTGATTTATATTATTGTTGGTTGGGGTTTTTATTATTTCTTATGCTGGTAGTCGCACCACATTGACCTTAAAGATAAACATATAGTGTCTTATAATATTATTGGAAGTTGTTTATTTTTTATTTGGTGTGCAAATGTATAAAATTCACACGAAGCTTTTGATAACACCGCGCGCAAAAACAAAAGTTAAATGGATCAAAAAGCGTTGCTTGAGACTTATTCATGATTCAATTCTTCAAACTCAAGGGTCACTTTCGCTATAAATGCGAAGGAATCCAAAAGAAAAAGGAATTATCCACAGATTTGAATAGAAAATATGACGGTGATAAAAGTCGTAAGAAGGAACTAATTTAACCATAATAATTAACCAAAAAAATATGAAACAAAAGCTTTCCGAATGCAACAGTTTCAGTTTATTATTTAGGCAGACAGCATACATATATGTTTTCGTTGCATAAAAAATCACGCGATTGGTATTTGTAGCCAATCACTACTGAACAAGAAACTACGATAAACCCCAATAAATCTTGATTGACAGTTAACTCTCCCTAACTGAATGTCCGTCCGGATACCCCAAAACTAATAATAATTATTTGATACAGAAAGTAGAAACTGTACATGATGTTATAATACGATGTGCTTCATTCAGTTTGATCATGAACACGATCTAAAATGTTTGGAAGAGGTACATTCATATATGTATGTACGTAGAATGTAGATATTTTCGACAATTGCTTTCTTTCATATCGAGTTTCAGAACCTATTGATACTATTTAGATGTTCGATTCCATAGGAAATTAATGTGTCTTGGTTTGGAAGATTGGTATGAATCATAAGTGATCACGCAAGATCGAGATTAATATTTTCCTTCACTCATATGAGCTTACACCATATTTAGTATGTATGTGTTTATAAAAAAATATGGAAAACGATAGACCTTAGAGGACAACCCCGGAACTTTCCGCTAATTTAAATTTCAAAGCAATTGATCATTTATATAATTTTGGAGTACTCACGTAGACCAAATACTTTTGGATCCGAAAAATGACATCATCTCAAAAATAGTCAGAATAGCCTTTTAGGAGTTCAAAACGTCAAGATTTTATGAAAAGTCGGTGTTCGAAAATTGAATTGAAAAGATTTTTCCTATTTTTGATGGCGAGAAGTAAATAAATACAAGTGAGTAAAACGTGCATTACTAGAAATCATAGCAATATTGTTTCTTTCATATGGCGACTTTTACTTCTTTTGAAGTAAGCGACATAAGAAAATTAAATTACAGATTAGCTTCAAATCGAATTTTTTTTATTTTGGCTTAGAAAAGAGTTATAAATTTCTAAAATACTCGTATAAATGAAAAATTCTTAAATACGCTTGTATGATATAAATAAAATCATCGTCTGTTATAGCGGATTGTGTGCTACAGCAAACGGCGTATGCCATTGAGATTCGGTGGCCACATGTAGTACTTCATTGCCAAAAGTTGAAGTTTAAGTTAATCCATTTCAAAATGCCCCCGAATGAGTAAACTTTATGGGAAGTAAGACATTGAAAAAGTTTTTGTTTCAATTTAGTTAATTTTTGTTTCATTTTGCATGTTTTAACTGAATACTATCCCGCTCTGCCACATACGGCAAATATGTTTGCAACCCGATGAAAAGTTTCTTTAATTTTCTAACACAACTATAAAATGTTTGTCCCTTAATATGTTGTCATTATCGAGCGTGAGTGTGACAGTGATTCGGGAATATTATCTCTACTTTGTTAAAGCTCCTATTTAAAACTTCAAACTAAGTGATGCTTTTTAAATATAGTTTTAAAGAGTTCAGTGTAAAATGCAACTTTGTTGAGAAAAGACCCACCAGAGACTAATTCAACATTTTTCTGAAAACAACAAGAACATGAACAATCAATAGACCGTATCAACTTACAAATTAGTTAAAAGTTTTATAAGTTTAAGACATGTGTTAAGATTTTAATATTAACCATATTTAACCAGTTGAATGGATTTTAATCTTTCCTTTGATTTGAAATTCGATATTTTTTTTGTAAGGTTGGTCTAAAACACTGAAAATTCCTTTTGCACACAAGACGAAAACTTGCTTTCTTTAAATTGTGATTGAGATGAAATAAAAATTTAAGCTCCTTTATTGAACAAAAATTTTTTTGCTAAGCATAAGGTCGCATAGATAAAATTTTATAAATTTATCCAAATATTATTAGAACTTTAAAAAACTCATTAAATCTTTAATAAGTTATTTGAATTGCTTAAAATAATTGCCGATTCTTTCTAATAGAATTAAAACAAAAATTTACAGTATTGGGTTGGTTTTAGCCACATTTGTTTGTGTCCGATTGGATGGTAATCAGATGTTTGCAGTTTGCTTAGCAACTTATCATTCAGCTAATCGGGGTTATCTTTTATTCGGTAAATCACTCGGTTAATTTTGTATTAATCGGTTAACCGATTCACAAAAATTTTCCACAGATGAAGTAATTTCAATATATAAAAGTACATAAATAGTTTATTATTTTAAGATTTTTTATTATCAAACAACAAATTTTGAAATAATTCAACCAGAAAAAGAGTTCATAAATATGTACTGAAAAGACGGTATGCGAACCCCTTTTACAGGTTAGTTTCACATTTTAAGAAGAGATTTTCCAAAATAATACTATAGAAAAATAATTTGATTCAAATCTTTTCCTTAAGTTTTAATAAAACTTGACTTAGAAAATATAACCATTCATACGAAGATGCTAGAGAAATCGAAAGCACTCCATGATAGAGAGTATCTAGTTTATCAAACATTTTTTGGTTTTCTATGTATAAATTCTTCCATTACGGTATTTTTGATTTTCGTCTTCTAAACAGGTCTAATACTCGTAGTTTCGGTGAATTTTCGTTTTCAAATACTTCAAAAAATATAGAATATTATTTGATCGGTCAATCGGTAAAGCGATTTAATCGTTAATGCAAAATAGCCAATTTTTAATGAATCGAACAGTGAATCGTGTAGTAATAATCGTTAATCGGTTAAGCGATTAAAAAATTATGAAGACCAACACTTTAGTCTCCGGTGAGCGGTATTACAATTATCTTTTTCTGTGTCAAAGATTTTAATGGGTTGCAAAATAATGACTCGTAATCTTATTATTTTGAATTTATAATAAGAAATTACTTTAATGAAGAAAACTATTCATTTCGCTGTTAATATTTAGCAATAGAATTGCTCTTGAACTAGACAGTTCCAAAATTTTTTTGCAATTATTATATTTTCTTTTAAGATATCATAAAAAATAAAGTACTCATATGGAAAGGTTTTTTGAAGACAAGTCCCATCACTATCGACCAAACTCATATATTTCTACATGTTTGGATAAACTCTCTAAGGAACAATATGTTGCTCTGGTCTCTTTAATGGCATGAAGGATTTATAAAGCGAAATTTCCCCGCTTACGATCACATTTTAGTTTCTAGCAATCTGTGTAACTGGTCGAAAATGTATCATTAAAGAATGTAATTTTCTGGGCTCTCACAAGCGATTAAAGCCGGAGATCCCCAAAGCAACAATTCAATTATATACTTGTCATGTGCCTCTGGCATGCCTATAAATAATAGTATTCATATGTACATCAACATTCCTTGATGCACAAAGTTGGTCCAAATAACTTAAAAGAAGATAAAATTAATTGGTTTACTGTGTGAAATACTGCACTAAGCCTAGATTTCAGTTTTACGCATATCCTTAGCATCAAATATAGAGAAAATCCTCTGTACGATTACAGCCGCTGCATGAACTAAACGTGCAGATGGTAAAAACTGTGTTTTCAAAACAAGTGTCAACATATCGCTCCTTTATTCCAACGTAGTCATATCTCAAAAAAAACTCGTTCGTCAGAAAACGAGTTTAAAGTTTTTAATTTACACACAACATCTATGGAAAAATAAAAAAGTATTATCCCCTCAAGAGGTGAGTAAACAAGATATTTGTATGCATTTTTTACACAAAATGAAGAATATTTCTGCATTTATAACTCAAAAATCACGTTTTTTAAATATGACTACGCACTGTGGCTGAAAATCGTTTTTCATTGGCCAAAACTCAAATTTTTTTTTGTCACCGATTTTTAAAATTTTTACGCCCTTTTGCAGCTAATATATCCAGATTAAGGTAGCCAAAAAATTAGGTTAAACTATTGATAATTGTGAGCATGGCATGCTGTCAAACTCAACGGTTTTTTTAATTTCAGAAAAAGGTGTTTTTCTTTTGTTTTTTATAAAAAATAAATGGTTACTACTCGCAAGTTATCATCGATAATGGCCTGCGGTCTTTTTTATAATGTTGGTAGGATTATAGTCTTTAGTTTTTGTAAGTGGTCAGAGCTCTAGCGTTTAATATTAAGGGCGTTACGGAATATTTATGAAACTACTATATTTTTCTCAAATTTAAACTTTAGTGGAATAGAACTTCTAGGGAACAAAAGGGAACAAGAAATGTATACCACCCGGAGAAAGGTGAAAGTGTCCTCTTTAACGCTATATATACTTTTGCACCCGCCACGAGCCGCCTGTAGAACACTTTTTTCATTTTAATGAAATTACTCCAAAGTACTCGTATACAATGGTGTATATAATTTTCACTTTTTTGCCTAAAAGTTTATGTTTTTTACTTTAGACTACGTAAAACTAAAAAAATTAAATATAATACCTGCGAAAGGGTTTAATGGCTTTGCTTTGATCAGCCAAAAATAAGTCATAAAATTATCACAAAATTCTAAAGTAAACATATGATCTCTTTCTAAATTTAGCTGTTATCAAATGTTAGGTCAACCAAAGTCATAAACAATTTTATAACAATAATCGCGACATTAAAGCACTAAAGAAAAAAAAATAACCCAACAACAACAACAAATATTGGCGAGATACTAATCAGTTTTACCTGATATTAAGGTCTGGATAACATGTGCAGTTTTGTGCAATTTAAGCACTACCTGCTATGAAATTAAAGATCAATGTGTGAATAACATGTATCTAGATGTAGGAAATAACATGTAGGAAATGCGTTAAAGAAATATGGGAACACAAAGTTAATTCTTTTTTGTAAATGGGGATGTGATGGTTCTTCGGGACAAAAACAATACAAACAAGTTGTATGTGAAAATATTTCGGGCTCGGATATGTTCATGGTATCATTTGTACCATTGCGATTGAAAAAGATTTTGGAAGATTCGGAGCCTTCGACTAGTATAACGCAAACAATGGATATTTGGAAAAATGAGACACCATCTTCTACGAAATACTGCAGGCCAATCAAATTTGAATTCAAAAAAGAAACTCATGATGCCATTAGCAAAGAAGTTAGTGATATCAAGACCCAAATTGCAACACTACAGCCATTACAATTACAGTTAGATGGGCAGCAAATTGAAGTAAGCTACCAATTAGTGCTGACAATGATAGATGGAAAAGTAGGTCAGGCTTTGACTAACACGAAGGCTGCATCCAGCTGCATTATATGCCAAGCAACATCAACCCAATTAAACCAGGTCCCGACAAAATCATTAGATAATAAAGATGCATATGAATTTGGATTATCACCACTACATGCAAGAATACGACTTATGGAACACATACTAAAAATCAGTTATGATTTGGATTTCGGGTCTTCAGGATCAATAAGAAACAACGAAACCAACAAAGAGTTAAGAAGTGCAAAAAAGAAACATGTTCAAGATGAATATCGCAAATTAGGATTGATTATAGATCAGCCAAAACAAGGGTCAGGCAATACAAATGATGGCAATACCGCAAGAAGATTCTTTTCAGATCCAGAAACAGCATCTGAAATAACAGGAGTGGATTTTAACCTTATTTTCAGATTTAAAATAATCCTAGAAGTACTTGCGTGCAATGAAGAAATTGACTCTAGAAAATTTGGAGATTATGCTAAGGAAACTGCAAAAATATATACAACCAACTACCCATGGAGAAATATGTCTGCAACAGTTCACAAAATCCTTTATCATGGAGAAGATGTCATTAAATATCATTTGGTGCCACTTGGAGATCTATCAGAGGAGGCTCAGGAAAAAAGGAACAAGGATTACAGATTTTATAGAGAGCACAATACTAGAAAAATTTCAAGAAATTCAACAAATGAAGATCTATTTAATATATTATTGGCAACGTCAGATCCGTTTATCTCCAGTATTCGAAATCAATGGAAAGTGGAACATCGGGATTTAGATGAAGAAGCCAAAAAACTACTAAAGAACAGAGATAGCACAGAACAAAATATGGAATATTTGCAATCAATATTTGAGTCAAATGAATAATAATTATAATTGCCTTTCATTGTTATTTAAGTACGAAAAACATAGTATTAGTAAAAAATAATAATAAACGAACCTACCATTGTTACAAATGCTATTAAAATTTATTGCAGTTTTTATTTTAAAATGTTTTTAAAATTATCAAATTTGACAGCAAAAAATAATAAATTTTTCTGTAGTAATAGCAATATTTTTAGATAATATTATTAACGTTTTTTTTTAAGTGTAACTATTCTTTGAGTGTAAACAAATTTGCAAATTTGTCAGCAAAAAATTTTAAATTTTTCAGTAATAGCAAAATCTCCAGTTGATTTTACTATTTTTTTCAGTGTACAATTTTTTTAAGTGTAACATAAAAAAAATTCCATTATTACAAAAATTATTTATAATTATTATTAATTTCCAAATATTCAAATTTTTTAATAAATAAAAAAATAATAATTCCATATTTCACTCTAAAAGTTAAAAAAAATTCAAAAGTTCAACTTTGACCTAGAATTCCTTAAAAAGTCCTCAATCAATTTTAATAAAATTTAAACTGAGTCAAGCTGAACTAAATATCTATCCAATAAAAAAAAATTACTTCAATATTTTGATCGGTTCAAAAGTTACAGAGTTTTGGCCAATGAAAAACGATTTTCAGCCACTGTGCTACGTTGCAATAAATACATGGGAGCTCGAACTCCAACCAGACCTACTAGCAGGCAATATTCTAAATTTTAGAGGTCACATTTGGCTGAAAAGGAGGAACGCACTTGCTTTCAGCCGGACAAGATATACGTGAATGCAAACTACGGAAGCAATGTTAAGAACAAATTTATATCATTGGCTGGGCTTAAATAAAAAAAATTTTAATGTAAAGATTTGAATACTTATTTTTAGTTAAATTTATATTAAAGGTAGAATAAATAATAAATTGAAAAAAATTGCTAGTAGCTATTTTGAGTTATGACTATATTACAACAAAGATTCGGAATACTTTAAACTCTTATTTTTTTGTTTTTAATTCATTTTTATAATCAACATTTTGTTGATGTTGAAAAACAATCGTGACATCATAGAAGTCTGTCAGAGTCACCACTTCCGGTGACAACTGATGTTGCGTAAAAAGTGTATGTGTTCTATTTTTTTTCTTTAGAAGTGCTTTATAATTTGTTAAAATAGTATTAACTCTTTTTTACTGCCACTGTGGTTGCTGCACCTTCTATGTTAATGCCAGCTTCTGACATCGATACGAGTGCATCAGCCAAAGAAGTAAAAAAAATCAGATAATTTGGAAGGATATAAAAATGGTATTTGTCATTGAAAATAATACTCGAAAAGATTAGTATTTTTTCATTACAATTAGATGTAGAATTGCAACTTTCACAATGATCATCAGGGAATTCGGAAATATGCGCTAAAAATGGTTTTCTATACATAAAATATGTAGTGAGAAAGTGAAAATATGCAGTGAAAAGGTGAAAATATGCAATAAATAAATTAAAATTTTTTTAAATATGCTCTTAAAGAAAGAGAAAAATTACTTGCTGGGAAATAATATACGTGCGGTATAGTTGCAAAAGTTGTAATCATTACGTTTCTCAGAAATTTGTTGCCAATTTTCTATCGCATTCACCACTAAATTTTTATATGAATTCTGTCCAAATTTTCCTTATAACTTCTTATATTCTACTGAATACCATAAAATGCAGTATATCGAATTTCTGTATCTTTAAATGAAGAAGTTTCTGTAATTTAGTTTCAAAAATTATTGAAATGTAAATTACATTCATTCTTTGGAACCCTCATGTATTTTTCCAACAATTCAACATCTTTTGAATTTGAAATTATAGTAAAATAAGATAAACATAAGGAAACCCAAAAGAATTCTTTAACATCATGTTTTAAAACTGCTTTGGTTTAATTAACTTTAGTTTGGATAAGAGATGTAACATAGAATACCTTCCGACATACATCTCTCATTCCATTTATACAAATGTAATATATATTATGTCCTGTGGTTCCTATAAGGAACAAAGGGCCATACAAATGTAATAGGACTTCGCTTAAAGCTTCAAATATGTATATTTTTTTGGTATGTAAAATTTGATTAAAATACACAAATGAAAGGATTCATCATTCGACCAAATATAGGGGGAATCGGTCATCGATTAGTCACGGCTTCTTTATAATACCAGATCCCAATGACAAATGTCTGTAAAACTATGTAAGTAAAAACCACCTAATAAAATATTTTGAAGATAGGCCCTGGAATCTACTCGTATATATAATGGTTACATCTGAAAATCCACATAAGTCTCAAATATCATTCATGTATCGCTAATTTCTTTTATAAAGAAAAATATTTTTTTAATTGAAATGTGAGTGTAGTATCCATTTGCTTATTCACATTTATCTTTTGTGGTTGAAGGGCGGCAGGCAAAATAGTGATTTTATATACCATAGAATTTATACTTCATAGTATATAAATTCTTTGGAGAGTCCTTACTAGAAGACAGTATAACTCATGTTACGTCAGTTATTAAAGACAACTAATGGAAATCCACTAAATGTAGAACTTAGGAAATATTTCAGACTTTATATAAAAATTGTATATCTGAAATTTCAAAAGCCCCAGAGGTAAACAACTGTTGTCGACATATCTGATGTAAGGCAAAATTATAAACTTTGGCAGACAATCAACCGCGTTAGCACAATAATCGGCAATTATCAAGTTCGCCTTTTCGGCATATTTTATAGATCATTATCCAATTAATATCGAATTCATTCAGATATTATTTAGAATATTCTCACCATTTTCTGAACCATTTCATCAACTCCTCCGTTGTTCAGACATGTGGGAAATTCCTTAAGGAAATTTCTACAGAGCTGGTAAAGAATTCTTTGGGGCATTTCGTGTATGTTTTCTCAATTTTCTCAGAAAAACAGAGTCGCTTTTTTTCAACCACTCATACGATTTACGGTACGTTTTTTTATACGAATTCTTAATTCGTATTCGCAACTTGTGTAGAGTGTCTGCACGAATTGCTACGGAATTTAGCGGAAAGTGTTCATTGGGTACTTGGATTTTATTACATATGTACATTTGTAATACATACTTATGTACACGTATGTCTTTATTTATTAAAAAAGGAATTAAAAGAAATATTGTATTTTTGCTTTTTCGTTTCAGCAGAAATGGCTTCCAGCAATTATACCCACACAAAAAGTAGCAGTAAAAGGAGAAGGAAAAGATACACTTACAGACAGTTTACGCAACAACAAAAACAACAAGAACAATACGGAGACCAACACACCTCTTTGACCAACATTCCTTCAACAGCAATAACTGCAACAGCACTACCACCAACATTCACCTCCTGCCTCACCCAAAAAATCTCTTCGACATCATTATCATCAATATCGTCATTATCATGTTCATTCTCTTCAGACAATTCATATTCATGCAGAGAACTCAAAAGAACCACAAGAAAATTATGTGCAACAACATCCACATCGACGTCACTAACGATGACACGACGACATCTTTCCACTGCCTTGTTAAGCTGGACAACGGCATATCGAATATTGACAATCAGCCTGCTAATTGGCATTCTTAGTCCGTCATCAGTGTTGTGCGTGGATCCTAAATTTGATCCGTCTACGCGTATGCGTCTTGTTTTAGTGCCAGCCGATGCTCAAGTCAGCTCCATCATTTATAGGTTGCGTGCAACTGATGAAGAGTTTGACTATCCATTGACCTTTGAGTTTGTAGGCGATGCTTCATCGTCGACGGTTAAGATTGAATCACTTCCATGCACAAAGTACAATTCGGTGTGTCAGGCGAATGTCATATTATCTCGTCGCCTGGAGCCCGGCCGTTATTATGACTTCCAGGTATCGGTAAAGGACACAAAGGGGGGCATGGCCACTCAATTGTGTTCAATAACGGCGACCAATTTTACAACACCTCATGACCTCATCTTTCCCCACAAGCCAGGCATCATTATGATACCAGAGGTAAGTAAACAAACTTGTTCTTCTTCAAAATTTATTATTATTTGCTTAGAATTATTTTTTTGCAGTTCTCTATTTTCCGTTATGCGTATGTTGCACACGAGTTTATGCGGCATTAAAGATTATCAAAATCCCATGATACTTGTTGCAACAATTTAACAGTCGGAATTGAATCTGAAAAGAAGACAAAAAATACTTTTGTGTGATGAATTTCAATGTTATCGGTTTTGTGTTCAATCTAGAATTACTATCTGTTTCGAACATAAAACAGACTTTTTTGTCAAATACTCTTATGCTATTGAAAATTACCGAGATATAGTGAGGGGCTTGGAGTTTTTTTCGACTCTATATATACAGCGCAATTACCTATATGTTAGATCAAAAGAGGTTGCTATCAAAAAACACCAAAATCGGCTAATAAATATCTGAGGTATGACGAAAATATATCAAATTCTGTGTTCTCTATTAAGGGAAGCCAGTCAGTTCAAAAAACCTTAAGTAAATGAAGTTAGTATTGGACATACCTAGCACTTTTTGTGATATATTCTAAAGAACATATAACAGAAAGAAAAAAGGAAGAATAATATGAATTTCTGTTGGGTCGTATTCCATTTGGAGGTATTTCTTTGCTGTTGGGGCCTTTTTTATGGAAATTATTTAATTAATGCGTTGGAATTTATTTTGTTGGGAGTCATTTCATTTCTTTTGGACTTTTTCGTTTTGAGTGTTTCCACTTTTCTTTTAAGTACCCCGAAAATTGAGAGTTATTTTAATTTCCACTTTGGTTGTTATTTATTTTTTCGGCGAGTTTTTTTTCATTTTTCTTGAGAATTAGTTCGTTTAAGAGTTTTTTGACTTACTTCATTTGGGAGTTATTTCGTGATAGCGATGTCAACATATGACCATCAATATTCCATAAAAAACTTGTCCTGGCTTGAAATGAGATCCAACAAGCATATTTTAGGTTTAAAAAAATGTACGAAATCGGGGAAAAAACTTCAGAATAGAAACTATTGTTATTTCATTCAATAACCTTATGAGACCAATATTGTCCACCGCAACGAAATCAGGTTCTCTTAATAAGAACCCAATCAAAAAATTAAAAAAAAAATCCAGTGAAATAAAGCCAGAAAAATTAAATAACGCTCATAGAAAATTTTAAAAACACGCACTTTTAATGAAATTATGCACAAAAAACAATTCGAAATAATGACCAATTTTAGGAAATTTTTAATTTTAAAGTTTTTTAGAGAAATTTATAATTTATAAAATTTATAATTTTAAATTTTTTATTCGCACTTTTTGCCAAAATTAATATTTTACATTTTTAGTAAAACATTAATAATTTTGTTAAAAACAAATTGAAATTGATTATTGAGGGCTATAGCTAGTTCCTATGCGCATTTCACTGTTGCTAAAACAGATTATCAGGGAACTTTACCCAAATGTTTCTTAGAACAACTGGAGATATTATGTATATTGTACTTTCATTAAAGCAAATGAAAAGTTTAAACAATATCAAAGTTGTAACAAGAACTCAATAATCAACCAATTATTTTTGTTATCTTACTTTACGAAATATATTACAAACTTATTTTATTATATTTTAACAAATACGTAAAAGGATTTTCTGCTCTGTAGAATTTTGGACACCGGCTTTGCATAGTCGGCGTTCGGCCGGGCATAAGGATTTTCTGCTCTCTTTACGCCGAATTGTAAAAATTAAATTTTTGAGAAAGCGAAACAAACTGCAATTAAAATGATATAAGACTGAAAATTATTTTATATGAAATAAGCTCTAATTAATTTTTTATCTTTCTTCATTCAAATTCGAAACAAAATAAAACTAAATAAGACCCAAATTGTAAATTTTTTAATTTCATTGGGCCATATTGTATTTTTTTAATTGGGAATAATTTATTTCGTGGCGCCAAGTAAAAATCTTTAAAATGTGTACAAATTTTATTTTTAGGAAAATCAAAGAAATAAAATTATACAAGGTCCAACATCATTTTATAGGAAATTAGCCACAATTTATTAATTTTTTTGCGTTTTATAAATTATAAACGATTTTAGCAGACATTGCAGAAAGTGTAAATGATGCAAGTGACAGCAGTATTGATATTAATTTAATGCACGAAAGTGCATTTCAATATACAAAAAAAATTAATATTTTTAATAAGAATCTTCTTAAAATTGCTTGTCTCGTAAAATACAAGAAAAATAAATTTTATGATTAAAGTGCTTCGATAATTTTCCAACAAAAAATTTGTTAATATGCAACTGATTTTATTATTAAAAATCTCGTACCGGGAAGTTGAAGCTGTAAAATAAAACAAGAAGTCAATAGAATTTAGGCAAACTTAAAAAAGCATTGCTAACGACAAGACTTGCCCAATGGAAAGTAAGATAATTTCTCTCCCGCAGGAAATTTTGCAAAAAAAATAAGACACAAAATGACAACTGATTTATTAAATGCTTTAATTTTCAATTATATATTTATGGAAATAGTACTGAGTATTCTCTGTACGATATTTTACTTTTCGATTTGCTGAATTCACTTAAAAAAACTACAGTTTTAACTTTTTAATTATGATTAAATGAATTTTTATTTAAAGAGAATTTTTATTTCAATAAAACAATAAATTTTCCTTTAATTTTCAGTTGATAAATTAATTTAATTTAGAAAATTAATATTTCCGGGAAGCCCGGAAAGGCGATTTTTTATATCTCGTTTACCGGGAAGTGAAAAAGTCTGGGATATCCCAAAGCCTACTGAAGAGATAAGGGCAGGAGGTTGAACCACATGGGAATGGCTTGACTATATTACGGGCGGAAATCTACGCCTTCCTTCTTTGTGTTTGGGAATGTTTGAGATCTCAGGCAACACTGTGCGGTATAGCCTCGTATGAGGGAAGACGTGGAGTATTTGCAGGCTGAAATATATGTAGGTATCTCTTAATGAAATTGGCGCTTATAATAGGATAAAGATGATCGACGTTCTTTTATAAGTACGAACTCCCACTGTATCATACCACGGGGATATGCCAAGCGGAAAACATTAGAATACTTATAGATGGTATACTCAGAGACCACCACTTCATTACTGGGAATATTGAGAACAAACAATGCTGGTTCGGGTAATTGCAAAATGAGATGCAAGACTGCACAGAAAAATACACAATGTAAAACCAGAGAAAACAAGGTTGGTTTTGCATTTTTCGTTAAAGATTTTGCTTCAGAGTCGCTTCGTGTTAATTCAACATGACCTTACGATAACTTGCAAACAACAGCAGCACATGCGCGTCTTATTGAATAAAAATGTACCCGCATTAAAATAATATGACGAATCAAAATTATTTCAGTTTGAAACAACATAAATTACATATTGAATGAATATGTTTTCAGTATGAAATTCATGTTGATTTAATACGATAAAGTGATTGATCTAACACGAAATTCTTTAAAATTAAACCGATACTCATTAAAATACCACTAAATGTTTGTTGGTTCAAAATAATGCCTTTAATTGAATAACCCATAAAAAATTTAATAAAAATGCTTACTATTATGTATTTACCTAAATCTAAATCACCAGTAGACCTTGAACCATATTTTTGAAATGTTTCAAACCACTTATCTTATATGAAAACTTTTTAAAACCCAATGAAAATTTTTTTTATAATTGTGGAATATTTGTTAGCAGTCATGATTTAAAATGTATAAATTTTATTTTTACACTACTCAATATTGATGTTATCAAATCCAAAGTTGATTGAACGTAAAAACTTTTTATTTTATTTTTTTTTTTGTAAATTCAACATTGCACAATGTTATTTTATAGTTCAAATTTAAAATTTTAAACATTGAATCACAATGAATATATGTATGTTAGCTCTCAATAAAGTCAATATTTTTGCAAAAAAATTGCATGACATGAAATCAACATTGTTTAATTTGGTTTTACATTGATGTTTTTTTCTGTGTGTATCCTTTCAAAACTTTAAAGTTAAATTACGTTAAGAACGTTTATTTTGTTACATATAATTTGGGGACTCACAAAGTCTTCTATCTTGTTATATTGTCTTAAAATTTTAAAATTGTTTAAACATATTTGTATTTTCTTTAAAAATAAAAGGTGTGCTATAGTAATATAATTCTTCATGCAAAGGTTCTGTTACAGTCATAATCAATTATTTATATTTTAAGTTTTGGTTTTGAAAACACTATTACATACTCATAATACTTTGATAGACGACAGATTTTTAAAAAAATTTAAATTAAAAAATTTATGTAGTATCAATATAAAAAAATCTATAAGTTTCATTGCATATCACCGAGGCTGCAAAATATACAAATAACTCGAAAAATAGTTTATACCGCGAAAACTCGCAAAGAAAGCGAAAATCCGAAAACACGATTTAAACAAGAATGGAAATGAAAATAATTAGAAAGCACTGAAAGTGCAAAAAAGGAAAACAATTGCCAAAAATTTATAGAAAAAAGTCGCAAAACTGGTTTAAAATTATTAAAACTTAATATTTATGCGTATTATGTTGAACTGTTTAGGATTTTATTGAAATGAATTTTTGGCTTGAGTTCAAATCTGAGTTTACCCATTTCTTCTTAATTTTTAATAAATAATGTTTTTGAATAGATTCATTATTTTATTAGGTTAGGTTAGGTTAGGTTGAGAGGAGGGGACATCAATTATGCCCCAAGTCCGTAGACATACACTTAAGCCAGTAGGTCGGCCCGTTGTGCGCTCCCGTAAATAGAAAATAACAACCCCAAAAACAAAAGAAATCATAGGAACTCAGTTTCGCGAACGAAGTTCCTCAGTGTCCTCCAGTCAATCCCCCTAAGATGGGTTATATCTGGTACAGTATCATCACCAAAGTAACGGGATCTTATTTCGGCGAAAGCAGGACACTGACATAGGAAGTGTTCCATCGTCTCGATGTCCTCCATGCACGCCCTACATTCGTTATCCTCTGCTAAGCCCATACGGTGCAGATGTGCACGCAGGTTGGAGTGTCCCGTTAAGACCCTCATCAACCTACTAATCTCCGATTTGTTCATCCTTAGCAACGTCTTCGTCTTATCCTCATCAGGTTCACCCCACAGGATTCTAGCCATTCTACCTGCTGCTTCATTATTCCACAGAGATACATGGGCGATTCTAGCCCATTCTTTCAACTCAGCTTTCGTCGCACCAAAAGGTTTCGCGTTGGCCAAGTTCACTATGGCGCCATCCCTGGCTCTAATTGCCAGACTATTTGCGCGTTCATTACCGATTACCCCCTGATGGGCCGGGACCCAAAAGATTCGCAATCTGCCATACGTTGAGTAATTGCTAATTACTCTCTTGCAATCTAAAACCGTCCTGGATTTCACCGTTTCGGAATTTATCGCCCTAATCGCCGTTTGGCTATCTGTGAAAATGTTGACGCTCACTGGTCTCGAGTTGCCAGCAAGCCATTTCACACATTCTGTGATCGCCCGGATTTCCGCCTGGTGCACCGTATTATGGTCAGGCAAGCGGAAGTAGAGTTCGGTCTCCGGATCGTCAATAAAGACACCCAGCCCCGCTCTACTCCCTAGTTTCGATCCGTCCGTGTAGCAACTAGTCCCCACAGGCATTCGCACTAGAGTTCCGTTCAACCATGATTGTCTATCAGGTATCATCACCTCACATTCAGCTAGAACCTTTTCCGTAGGTATACGATCAGATAATTCTGCACTGCTCGTATATCCGTCAAGAGCCTCTATTATTTTTCGGTGACCTGTGCCATGACCTTGGTCATCCCATTCACCCATTACTTGCAGACGTCTTGCCGCGACAGCTGCTTCATATTTTATGTGGACGTCTATAGGTCGAACGTTTAATATAGTCTCCAACGCCCTTGTCGGCGTGGTCCTAAATGCACCGCTCACGCCTAAACAACACGTCCGTTGAACCTTCTGTAAGATCCTCACATAAGAGCCCTTCTCCATCGTCGTCCACCAAACTACCGAGCCGTATGTCAGGATTGGCCGGATCACACTCTCGTATAGTGTGTCATTCTCGGATTAAGACCCCATTTTGAGCCTATGGCTCTTCTGCACAGCGACCAGCATCTGTGGGCTTTGTTAGCCCTTTCTTCCAGGTGATGCTTCCATTTTAGTTTCCGATCCAGGATTACACCAAGGTATTTAATCCTATCAGATATTGCTATCGTTTTATACTGGAAACGAGGCGCATCAAAATGTGCGACCTTCGTTTTCCTTGTAAATAAGCAGATCTCCGTTTTGTCCGGGTTCACGTTCAGTCCTCTCGGCTGAGCCCAGTTATATGCCATATGGAGCACCTCTTCGGCCCTCCTACACAGCTGGTTCGGACTCCTACCCCTCAGAAGTATTATAACGTCGTCTGCATAACAGACGGGTGTCACCCCTTCATCAGTTAGGGTCCTCAGGAGACTGTGAATCGTGGTAACCCATAGTAAGGGCGATAAAATACCGCCCTGTGGTGTTCCACGCTGCACCCTGTCCCTGATACTCACGTTATGTGACGTGCAATTTATCCATCTATTCCTTAGCATTCCATCGATCCAGTTCATCTGCATTCGGTCAACCTGGAACTGATCTAAGGATTGGATAATTGTCCTTGTACTCACATTATTAAAGGCGCCCTCTATGTCAATACTGACAGTGAGCGTATATAATTTATCCTCAAAGGATTTCTCGATGTAGCGTACCACCTCGTGCAATGCAGTCTCCACTGATCTGCCCTTGATGTAGGCGTGTTGTTTGAACCTTAGTCTGTCTTCCGGTATCCTGCTCTTGATCATGTTATCCACAAGACGTTCCATGGTCTTAAGCAAAAAGGAAGTCAGACTAATAGGTCGATAAGCCTTAGGATTAGCATAGCTTGCCTTGCCCGGTTTAGGTATAAAAACCACCCTTGCCTCCTGCCAACTCTTTGGAGTGTAAGCCAATTTTAGGCAAGCATTGAAGATCCCAGTCAGATGAGTTGAAACCAGGTCCACCTCACTCTGTAGGAGCGCCGGAAATATGCCATCCGGTCCTGCTGCCTTAAACGGTGAGAAACTTTTTATCGCCTCTCTAACCATTTCATCCGTAAAGATAGGCGCATGATGCATCACAGTCCCACCTGTATCTCGCCCCCTTTCGGGTTCCGCTATTCCAGTAGGAAAGTGAGTTCTCATCAAGAGCCTTATGGTTTCCTCCATTGTTTCCATCCTCCTACCCGTATCGTCCACCAGTGATTCGGTCTGGATATGAGTTTTCGACAGAAACTTCTTTAGCTTCGATACGTCGTTAACGCTATCAACCTGTTCGCAGAAAAGCCTCCAGGAATTGCGTTTTGCCGTCCTTATTATTCCTTTGTATTCTCTGAGCTTTCTCCGATATTCGTCCCAGTATACTGCCAATTTTTTACGCCTTGCTCTGTTAAAAAGTCTCTGGACATCCCTCCCAATATTTCGGATATCCCCCGTCATCCAGGGTTTTTCTTGGGCGGACCTCCTTATTCGAAGGGGACAACTGTCCTCGAATGACCTAACTATTGCCTGCGTAATATGCTTCACATTATTATCAATGTCCCTTTCACTAGTGCAGCTATATATGGGCTGCCCTAGTCGATTCCTAAGTAAATTTCCGAATGACGACCAATCAGTCCTAGTCTTATTTCGAAAACTTATCGGATTCGGCGGTGGCCGTGTTATTCTAAACATTATATATCTGTGATCCGAGAAAGAGTGTTCATCAAGAACCCCCCATTCCTGAACCTGATCGATAATATTATCCGAACATATTGTTATATCTAATACCTCCTCCCTAATTCTATTAACAAAGGTGGGTTTATCACCAATGTTAAGTGTAACAAGGTCGTTAGTATTCATAAACTCTACTAGGGCCTGGCCCCTACGGTTACAGTTAGTACTACCCCATGCAATGTGATGAGAATTAGCATCACAACCTACAAGTACTCCCTTACCTTTTTGTCTGGCCTCCTTCACCAGGTGTTGCAATTCCGACGTGGGTGGTAGCGTCGGCGAATCGAATGGCAAATACACTGAAGCCAGGTACATGCTTCCATCGCCTTGCCTCAGCACAGTTGCGTCCGATGATGACAACTCTGGGGAAAAGAGAAAACATAAGTTTTTATGGCATAAAATACAAGTCCTCGGACGAGTCCCAGTATTTGCATAAAAGAGTTGGTAATTTATATGATTTAATCCAATAACCCTGTTGTTAAAGGTCCAGGGCTCTTGGATCAAAGCAATGTGGATTTTACCTTTATTAATTTTGACCATCAGGGCGTTGGTTGCCGTTCCGCTCCGATGGAGGTTTATCTGGATGACCTCAATCATGGCCCTCCAGTAACCGGTCTTCTTGGGAGTTGGAGATAGTGTTGGTCTCCCCCTCCTTACTATTTGGCGTTGATTTTCTGCCATCGTCGGATTCACCTTTGACCCCGTCCGTATGTTTCTCAGCCATGCCGATCGGAGTCTTACCAATTTTGAAAAAGACAGCTTTGGACACAAAGAAAGCCATACCCTTCGTCTTGGCTAAACTGGCTAGGGAATCCTGGTCTATGCCCACAACTAGAAGAGTACCCTCTGGGTCCTCTTCCCTGTGAAACACCTCCCATTTTTCCACAGCCAGCCCAGAATTTTGGTTGCCAACTACGTTGAGTATGCGCTCCGATGTGAACTTACTGCCCCATCCTTTGACATAAAACGAAGCCTTTTTGAGCGTCGGAATGTCCTGCCTTTTCACTAGTTTCAGCTTTGCGCCGTCCCAGGGTGGGGGTATTTCATCCACTAGTTTCTCGAGGGTTCCAGCACAGGCCAGAGATGCTAAGTTAAAAACCAGCACACCCCTCTTAAACTCACAGCTCATAATTTGTATGGGAGTCCCGTTCTTTGACTCAAGGACGTATTCCATTATTTTTGTGTTGACCAGGTCTTCCAATTTTTGTTTCTGGTCTTCGGGTATTTTGCCTGATGGAATTCCGGTGTCTATAACTGCATAGCATAGATCTTCCCGGCGTTTCTTTCTGGCTACTTTGGCGTAAGACGGCGGCTCCTTGCCTTTTTCTACGTCCAACTTCCTCTTCCGCATAGGCTTCTTACATGAGCCCTTGTCTTTGACGGATGAGGTAGTCGACGTGCTCGCCTTCTCTTTAACCGTTTCAGCCCTACCACCCTCATTCAAATGATTCTGACTAGAGCCTCTTTTGATGAGAGTCCGGTTAGGCTTTTGCGGTCTCTGGGAAGGCGGGGAGCACTTTTTCTTCTTAGGCGTTTTTCCAGTGTTCTGCTCCTCCGGAGATCGAACCCTCTTATCTGCCCCTTTGGAGGTGGACGGAGAGTTCAATTGGTCCTTTGGGGCATCCTGTGCTTTGCCCAATATGTTTAGTCGGTTTAGCTTCTTCAGTTTCCTGCGTTGAGCTCCCGACTGCCTACTTTTCTTGGTAGTGAGCTTTGCTATGCTTTCACTAACCTCATCTACCAGTTTGTTAATATTGCTATTATTTTTTAAAGATTCAGATCCGGCATCCCCACCTGTTATTAAAGGTTGTGGTGGCATATAGCCCCCACTGGGAACAACCGTCTCTTCATCCTTACCTTTGTTGCCTTTGTTTCCATCGGCTATTTGTGCACTTGATACAGCAGCAACTACAGGGGCCAAGGCACCCACCTCTGTAGAAGCAGTTAGCTCGCGATCACAGGATGACGACGGCACATGACTCGCGAGCAGATCAACGCTTGCCGCCGGTACTGGGTTTATTACTCCCTGCACCGTAACTTTTATTTCATTGTTTTTATTTTCCATTTTTTAATTTTTTGCCAATTTTGGTCCGCGGGGAATCAAAATTCCCAAGGAAGGGAGCAAATTCCCACTCCACACGAAACAAGACCTATTTGAAATAGGTAAATGCCCCCATTCCGGGAAATCCGTGGACTCCCCAGAAATGAGAACATTTCCCCATTCCCAACGAGACAAGTCTCACGTGAATTAGGAAAATGCCACCCAACCCGCCCCTTATCCGCCACCTAGGGACGCGCCCGGTAGAAGATTGGCAAACTCCCGCGGGTTATTTTATTAAGAGAGTACTTTTTATTTGAAACAATTTATTCATCAGACTAGCAGAACGGATCAGTACTGATTTCCAGGCCATTACACCATCTCATCAGCGTTCTTTATTAGATTTTACCAATGTGGACGGTGGATACTAGTGATTAGGAATATCGACTATTTAACCGCAATATTTAATGAATCAGAATACGAAAAGTGCAGCTTATTCATTTCGTACAAGTTAAATCAATTTTGGTTAGTACGAAATTCCATCTCTGATGATTAATTATTCCAAACATTCCATACTCTCCCGCTTTTTCAGAATCATAGGTTCTGAGATCAAGCTATTTTCCATTTTTGTTTACTTTATTTTTGTCACTTGTATCGCTAAAACTGCCGAAATTTTGCAAATTTTGGTCGCTTATCGCAAAAATTATGAAAATTCGCAACCATTTTTGATATCAGATTGAAATTGTTTCCATGTAATTTTTTATTATCTCTTCAAATAGTATATTAGTTTTATAATAAAATATTTATTTGATTTCTTTTATTTTGGATCAGCTCATTTATGTTTCACTCAATCATAAAGGGCTCATTAATTTTTACTTTTCGTTCCCGTTCTGTGACGTTCTTTTCTGTAGAAAATATTTCTTAATTACTTGTTCTGTATCTAAACTTTCGGATGCGGACGATGTATGTAATTATAAAATATATAAATCTCTAATAATATGAATTAAAATAAAGTTTTCTGACTTTTAACACAACATTTGTAATACTTTACATCACAAAAACAAAATGCATACTACTCTTGGCTGTCACTTATGTGAGGTTTTTGTAATCCAAGTAGCCTGGAGGATCAGAAAATTTATATGAAAAGCAATCCAATTTTTGAGTGATTTCCATACAAATTTTCTAAACGTCCATGGTACTTGGATCACAAAAACAGCACCTTAACGTTGAATTCTATTTTCTACAGAATAGTCCATAACAGAACAAAACGAAAAACTAACAACAACCCACACATACTGTTTTTCAATTAATCAAAAAAAAACAGCTGGTCTGGTACAGAACAGAACGTACAAACTAATTCTGCCTTAAGAGATCGTTCAAAACATTCATATTTTTTTACTTTTTCAACTTACAACATAGCATTTTATGATACCATGTGAATCTTCCAAATATTTATAATTATTCATAACTTCATTTTGTTGCAGAAAACACGTGTACTTTTTAAGTACTGAGAATAAGAGATCCAAGAAGACTGGGCGTGGTACGTTCATTCGCATCTACTCGTATCTCTACCTTTAAATCATAAAACTCATTTGCTGTAACCTGCTGTATAGATACAAATAAATCGCATTTATATTCATAACGTTGGTGTTTAGATGATATAATGCCTTTTTATGCATATTTCGATACTTACTTGCAAGTACTCTTAACTACCAAAACAATTATAGTTATTCGAACTATTCTAGACAGGCTATTGAATAACAAAAAAAAGAAAAAAATACGCGTCATACTCTTCGTGATAAATTAGTAATGATAAGTTTGGTTGTGATAGCACTTTAATATTATTTTTAGCGGCTAAAGACCTTTTAAGGCCATTGATTCAATTTCTAGTCTTGAGCTCAAAATACGCAAACGGTACAGTAACTCTCATAAGTTTTCGAATTTTTCCATATTATCAAAGAAAGTTATATTTTTTAATTTAATTGTTTCGGTATTGATTATTTGAATTAACAAATTGAAGCGAATTGGAACTCAAGCCACATTTGATAACATCAGCATGTATGACGAACAATATTGATATAAATGGAAACGATATTGTTTCCGAAATGAAAAATGAAATATCAAACTCTCACAATATTTATTGTGTACACAATTTTGTTAGATTTTTACCATTCAACCAAATGGCTACAAAATTATGCAGGTCACTATACACACACAGTAGTTTTTGAGTGCACTTGAGTTGGTTGAAGTTGTAAGTGGCACGTTTTGTTTGTATTTAATATTCCTAAACGATACATTCCCATCGACTAAATCAATGAAAACGTTGAAACAATCCAGTCATACAATTGATTAATTATCTGTTTTTCATCATTTTCTTTCTAACCCTGTTCTTTTCTGCTTTGGCAACTCGCGGAAGGAGGATTTTAAAATGTAATACAAGGAATTGAAAATATGCTTCAGCAAATCTAAATTAATGTCATAATGAACGCCGAATGTTTGTTTCTTTAAACAACATGTGCATTTTTGCAATGTTAAACACAATCGCACTTTTCTGCATCTTCCTATTTTTGCGTTGTTGAGTTCGAACATTCAATAATTTTCTATTACAAAATATTGAAAGCGTTGTGGTCATGCATATAATTTATTTATTTAGTCAAATCCATCTGCCACTTAGGATTCTGAGAAACTTGCTGTAAAAAAATTTAGGGTCAAAAATGTGTAAAAATCGGCAACAATTTTCCTCGTATTTTTAATATTTTTTTGTTTTTTTCATGTTTCTGTTTTTACAAAACCTAAAATACACGAAAAATAAAGTGTATTTATTAAGGAGGAAAATATGATTTCCTTTACTTCGTACACGGAAGACATGAACGAACTCGTTCAAATCGGCTTTCGGTGTGTAGCTGTTATCGCCAAGTATGTCTGAGGCGTCCACTTCTTCGGGTGTCTAGCGGGGGCCAGTAAATAGCGTTTCGTATTTTTCGTATGTAGCGGCTTATAGAGCATTTAAGTCGCAATTTTGGGCATTTTATACGTCACAGACTGTTATATATGTCTGATTTTGTACGAATGGAGAAGTAGTTAGATACTGAGTTTAGTTGGCCATAGAAACATTTAATTTTTTTTTTAAAGAGAAGTAACACTCAGGCAATTAGTATGCCTACCAACCCGGTAACACACTTACCTTCTTTGGGAAAGGAATAGTGAGAGACGACAGATGGTGAAAGTGAGAAAGCTTAATTTTTACAACTCTGGTATTGCGCGTTGTGTAGTTTTTTAGATCAGTGTTGCAGCGCCTCTGATGTCAAGTAGGCGCATTAAATGTGTTTTAAGCTGTTTAGCCATTTTATTAATTATTTTACTTCGCCGGCGATTTTGTTACAATACCGACGAAGGAGGGTGCTGTGATGTCCGCTAGCATACACCAGTATCAATTGCTGCCGATATGCCTTCGTCACTTAAACAGTGCATCAACAACAAATACAATGGCATACTAATGCACATCTGAAAAAATGTTGGATGTTATGACTTGCCGGAAGCTGGGCTCGAACCCACGTTCTTAGACATTATTTTGCTTTGTAGTCAACGCGCTAATTATGCCACCAAGGTGGTAGAAAGAATCTACATATTTGCGCAATTCTGAAGACATCAGGCTAAATTTTAGCAGAACAACTTTCAATCATATAATATAATTAGCGGAACGGGCAGTACAGTTTCACTACACTACAGCGCCATCATCAGCGTTTGTCTCTCTTTTTGTTTCTATCACCCTTTGGGACGATGCTCCGAGTAAGGGATATCAAGTATTTAACTGAATTATGCATCAAGCTAAAAGATGAGAATGATATCAATGCTTTTATATAGTACTGTCCGTTCTGCTAATGTAATTAGCTTCTCCTCATTCCTTTTTTATAATAATAAAAATATATTAACTGTATTTTCCAAATTCAGTCGTCGAACTCGAGCCAGATTAATAACCTTTAAATAAACCAATATAAAAAGCTCGAAAAATAAAATGTTAAAATGTTAATTTCAGCCAATTTAAAAAGCTGCAAAAATTTAATTTTTAAAATTCATCAACATAATTTGTATTGATTTAAATTATTATTCTATGAAGAAGGAATTATTTAGAAACACGTACTAATTTGCAAGAAATATTAAAGCGCACCAACACGGGTAGCACTTAAAAAACGTGGCTTTTTTGGAGGACTACAACATTTTCTCGTTAGCACTACAATTTTACGATGGAGCTTTTGGGTCTAACCATCAACGCTTAAACAAATTCAAATAACAGTAGCAAAGAACAAAGGAGCAGAAACAAAATCAACACAATTGAAAAAATCGCAGAAACCGAGCACAAAGTTTTTTTATTTAATTTAAAAAAGGGCGCATGAGGTAAAAGAAGTGTGGAATGGGTTACAAATAGTGTGATCGACTCGGTCTTTCAACCGGCTTTTAAAACGGATTTTTTACAATATGTTGATTTTTCGAATGTCGAATGGTCCGGTATTTTCATAATTAAAAAACCGGCGCAGTCGAATATTTTTCGATTTGTACATTTTTCCAATAAAATTCGTTTTTAGTATAGCATTTTCAGTTTAAATTAAACAATTTTCACACTAAACAAAATCTTTTTCAAATTAAACGAAACGTTTTTCAAATTAAACGAAACCTTTTCCAAATTAAACTAAACTATTTTCAAATTAAATGAAACTATTAAAATTAACTGTCTGTTTTTGGAAAATGAAAACAAAATTGTGAGCGATAATTTATATAAAAAAAAAATTTCGTATTTTATTGTTGTTTTCAATATTAATTCTCAATCACAACTTTGTTTTCATTTTCCAAAAACAGGCAGTAAGTAAAACATTTTTCAAATTAAATTAAACCTTTTTTAATTTTGTAGGAATTTTTTTGCTTTGCATGATTTTTTGAGCCATTACTGTGAATTCGCTGATATCGGCTGCACAAATTTATTTTGTACATTGAAATTTTTACCACCTTACTCTCCTATGACGAACGCGATAGAGAAGGCATTCCATGCCCGATCATTATTGTGCAAACTATGTTATGGATCATCCAAATTACTAAAGCAGCGAGTGGACTAATTTCACTAAATATGACTTAAATGCGAGTATATAAATATGTATAATATTTTTAATTATGATTTTATTTTTTTTTATTTAATTTGAAAAGTATTTTACTTAATTTGAAAAAGGTTTCGTTTAATTTGAAAAAGGTTTTGTTTAATGTGAAAAAGGTTTCGTTTAATGTGAAAAAGGTTTAATTTAAACTGGTAATGCTATATATTAAAACTTAGACGAACAGAAAACGTTCGTTGAATATCCATCCAGTTTTTGTCAGTCTAAAAGTGTTTTTTGGCAGGGGCGAATTAAATGAGTCTTGTGGTATCAAACTCCATATTT
Source organism: Gymnocheta viridis (assembly GCA_956483585.1). Lineage (NCBI taxonomy): Eukaryota > Metazoa > Arthropoda > Insecta > Diptera > Tachinidae > Gymnocheta > Gymnocheta viridis. The sequence continues at coordinate 74,012,422 of OY101440.1, forward strand.
AAAAATTGGTTTTTAGTTTTGTTGGCATATTTGATATAGAATTAGACATTTATAGAGAACCAAAAACGAATAAATGAACGACGCCTAAAAGTTTTGAATATTTTAACACGCAGTAGTGGAAACTTCTCCAAAAGCGAAGGGGACTTAATTACCTTCAGCTGCCGAACAAGAGCAAGAAAATATGTAAAATCCAAAAAGTAAAATCATGGACACAAGCAAAACTGAATATTCAATAATGTGTAGTACCAAAATAAAGAGAATTTTTATGTATTTCGAAAAGACAATCATTGAAATTTGTATATCTCATACTTTGTGTTTCAAAAGTATTTTCTTTCGATTCGAAATTCATAGTAATCCCCATCAGCTTTTGATATTAATCGAAAATACTTACTTAATAGTAATGTGCTGTTCATAGAATCCAAGCAATCGACTTGAGTAGATAATATGTATGGAAACCACTCGAATAACTTGGATTCTATGAACAGCACATAAGTATTTAGAATTAATATTAAAAGCTGATTTAAATTGTATACACATTTCTCTACATACATACATATGTTTATAAATGTTGATATTTTCTTTGTCGATATTGTTTATACATTCATATGTATATTTTTTATACATATAACTCCTTGATTGCAATGTAGTCATATCTAAAAAAACTCGTTCGTCCCCTCAAGAGGGGAGTACACAAGATATTTGTATAAACTTTTTACACAAAATGAGGAACGATACGACGAACATTTCTGCATTCTTAACTCAAAAATCACGTTTTTTAAGATATGACTATGTTGCAATAAAGGAGCGATATATAGTATACATATGTACATATATAAAGTTAATTTTTATGTTTTACCTTTAATTTTTATATTATTTTATAGTATGTTAATGAACTGTCAACTCTTTCATTTTAATAAAGCAAATTAAAATCAACACTTTTGTATAATTATTTTCTCACTAAAAAAACCGTCGAACAATTTTTCCTGAATTTTAAAAACCGTAACCGGCTTTTTCAAAAATTCATATATTCGAAACCAGGTTTCTGGAAAATGTCAAATAATCGATCACCCCAGTTACAACTATTATTAGATATTGTCAATTTATTTGAGAAATAAAGACCTTGTGTAAGCTGCAATAATAAAAATGTTCATATAAATTTTTATATGACGGGAATTTGCATACAACCAACAATAACTTAAAAAGTTGGCACAGATGTTAGGACGCGGCATCTTTCGGAAGCAGTAAGTTGTTACTTTCTGCCGCGTATGTTGAAATTAGTTAACTCTTTCTTATTTCTTAGAGATTATCTCATGTCCAATTCTGTTTCAATCAAAACAGGAATTTTGTCGTAATATAAAAAAAATATTTGAAAAAATAGTTGAATTCTACATTCTATCAACTGGACCAAGAGAATAAAATACCGAATTCATTAATAACTTTTGTAAATTCACAAGTCAATAAATTCAAAACAGGGGTGTAAAGATACGTTAAGACATGAAGAGTATTTTAAGAACGGCGTTAATAACAGCAACGGCAACACGTTCCCATCCCACCAACACCATTTCCAAGATGCAATTATCCTTAATTATGATGAAGCACTTTTATTATCATTTTTTTTCATAGCAAACGCAAAACTATCGAAATTAATAAAATTGAGGACAGGCTGACTAACTTAATTATTGACAGACGGGCTGATATAACAAGAACCAGACACAGTATAAAAAAAGCCACATACTTGAATTGATAAAATTACGAAAAAGACGATAAAGAACATAAAAAAGTTGTTAAACAAGATTAAAAAATATTAAGTGTTGTTTGAATAATTCCATACAATACATCTTTTCTTTCACATCTTTTTTACTGACTGCCAGCCCACACTTATTTACGTGCGTTAAGTAACGTCAAAAACATTTATTACAGAAAAAAATATAAAATTATTCTGACTGGTATTGTGCAAATACGATGCCTATTGTTGTTAAATTGTTAACAAATTAAAACCAATTTTAAATAATTACACACATCATAAGCGTAGCCAAATAAGAAGATAGATATTTTGTACAGTAAAACTTAATTATAACGAACATCAAGGAATAAGTAGAAGTTATAAAGCGGTTGGTAATAAGCGTGATATTCAAAACATATAATTTTAAATTCTTAAAGTTATAGAGAACAAAAACAAAATCATGTTTATTACAAATAAAGCACACGTACCTAATAAAATCTATATAATATTTTATTTTTTTATAAATATTGTTTACTGCCCTGGTGCGAAGTGCTGCGTAATATAATATCGATGTCTAATAAACTTCAAAACGTCAAGTCAAAAATTAATTTTAATACAGTGTTAAGAGGGGTATTTCATAAAAAAATTGATAAAGAGACTAATATTATCCAAATCTATTTATAATAAAGAAACGCACAGACGTATTAACAGACATCCGGCAAAAAACACAAACTAAATTAAACAAGGGAGTTCCAGCATAACGAAGATTAAGAAAAGGTTACGAACTGATGACCTCACCTTTTTTAAGCCATCTGAAAATACAAAAGTAATCACTTGAATCATTTCCTTTTTCATATCGCTGTAAATGTTATAAGTATCACTTCTTCTTTCTTTTTGAAGTTTAAAAAAATAAGTTCAAATTAATGAAAAAACAAAACGAAGTTTCAGTAAAAATATAAATATTACATAGAAAAGTTTACCAGAAAGTTTAAAATTCACGATGTAAGCGAAATTTCTCAAAAAAGAACTTTCGTAGGAATCAAAAAGTCGCACTCTTAACTAAAATAAATAACAAAAATTTTCAACCTTCAAATTCTATAAAAAGTCAACAAAACAAATAGAGCTAAGAAAAATATTCTCAAAAAATTATAATGGTCGCGTTCATAAGACGTAAAGCTGAAAGTCCACACCACGCCCATATTAAAGTCATTTTATTCTTTTTAAGAAATTATATAGTTGGAAAAGGCCATATATGTAACTATCCATCATACATTTTTTTCGCTACATTTAGTCAACATGTTGTGCAGTGATACCAACTCAGTTGTTTTACCACTAAATTTAGTGCTTTTTATTTTTGTTTAGTGGGAAAAATTAATTTTTAGTAGTTACTAGTTTTAGTCAGTAGTGCTGTTGATAATTTTTTGTATGTAAACATATAATCGATTTCTTGTTTTTATGCTAATCAAAACGTAAATATCATTTAAGCACTATTTATACAAGGAATTAAATTCATGAATAAAATACATCTTTAATTGAATTTTTCGTTATAAGCAAGCAAGTTTTAGTGGGTTTTTAGTGGTATTTAATGGTCCATTTGGTGGGATGAAATTCAGAGTGTTGCTAACAATGATATTGTGTTTAGCTCCACAAATTTTGTTTTGTCCATACTTTTTGGTATAAGCCAAACTAATTAATTTAGCAAATTTAAATTATTTCTTTTGCAGCACTTTTATTTCTTTTCAATTGTTCACATTAATCAGCTGTTCTTATCGAATTATTCATCAAGCCGTTTCTAAGTCGTATCTGTTGGGCTTAACAGTTGACAACAGTTGAGCTCAACATCTATGTCTATGAAAGCGACCAATGAAAAACTTGCTGAATTGAAATTCAAACAAAATAACTCTAAAATGCCTTAAAAAACTAAGACTGAATTTTCATTCCAATTTTTAGATCTCTTTAAAAGTCGCAACGTATTTTATCGTATGTTTGTACTTTTAAGCTTCTTGCTTTTATTCCATTCAAAATTGTTAAATACCCGCGAAATTTTGTTAAATACCCTTTTTTTAAAAAGGGGGTATTTACAGTGGTTTTTCCAATTTTTCACAGTGACTTTTGTGCTTTTTTCTACAGTTGAGAAATGTTTTTAGTTACAAAAATTGGCTACTTCCTTTAAGCGCTATAAGTACTTTTTAACGAACCATGAATTTTTTCCGATGAGGTTGAAAGAACATTCAGTTTGATGAATTTGTTTAAAACAAAAATAGGGATCTGCTTATCTTTAAATTCAGTAAATATGTTACTGCATAATAAATACGGTTTAAAATTTGGAAATGCATGTTGTAGTAATTTTCAACTGCCTTTAAATGTTTGTAGCAAAATAAATTCGAACGAATCATATACAAAATCTCAATATTTTATTACAACTGTTTTGTGGCGTGATTGCAAGCAAAATAAACGAAAATACAATAACAATCGTTGAAATCCTATCATGAATTTCATTCGACTTTGAATTCCTCTTTTTTAATCGATTCCTTATTATTTAGAATTTACAGACATTTATCCGCTACACATCGCTCCTTTAATGCAACATGATCATACCTTAAAAACCCAAAACTTTTAAGTTACTTAAAAAAAAAATTATATTGAAGTTATTTCTTTATATGTAAAAAGTTTTTGAGTACCATATGTATGCTTAATGCAAATCAAATGTATACCCACTAAAAAGCCAATACAGGCCATATACATGCATACCTGCTAACATTTTTATTATTTCACTTTTGATAAATGACTACAGTGCAATTAAGGAGCGATATGTACATACATATACTTTTAAGTTTTGTCTAAACAAACTATTTTACTTATTTTATTTTAATTTTTTTATATGTACCTAATGTATATGTACGACTACCATGTACATATGTATATCTATCTATTCTTTTACTCGTTTTTGTTTTGCTACGTTTTTTTAAGTTTTATTAAATGAATGAATGAATTTTATTTTAATTAATATGTTAATAAATTCTGCTATTTGATCTCAAGTCATTTATTTATTTTAAAGCAAAAACTTTAAATTGTATTAACTTTTAACTTTTTTATAAATTGCTTAATTTTTTTTGACATAACTAAAATTTTTTTAATATTTTTTATGCTGCTTTTTTACGTTTTTTTTTGCAATTTTTTGCGCTGTTTCCCTTTTTGGAACAGCTTGCGGTGCTGTTGTTCTTTCTTGAGATACCAACACTGGTTGGAACGATGAAAATGTACATACATATGTATGTACAAATGTGTTAGAATTTCATTGACTGCAAATTGAACTCTTACTACCGTTTGCTTCTCTGTATACACCTCTTGTCAACGAAACACAATTGTATGCAATATAATAATCATGGAAAACTGCATCATGTAAATTTGTCTTAAGTTAAAAAATAACTTTTCCAGGATTATTAAAAGCTATTTTCAGCCTTATAGTAAAAGATATTTGGCACAGCCGAATAAACATACATACATATGTATATATATTTTTTTAGGCAAATTGGTGCAAACGTCTGCATTTCGTTATAATCGAGTTTCAGTGTATTATTATTAATAAAATTTCGAACATTAATCAAGGTTTCATTGTTGTCTTTTTATTGCAGGATGCTAAACGTGGCACCGAACTGGATTATGTGATTGCTCGTAAAAATCCATTATTCCAGAAACCCGTCTACCTCGAACTATGGGTAAGTCGCTATTTTCCACAATAATTCATAAAACAATTAGTGAGCACTGTTTTGAATAAGTTAAAACTTTTTTTCTTTTTTTTCAGGGCTCTCCCCTTTTTGCCATAAGACAAAAAATTGTTTCTCCTGAAACAACAGAAGGAACTATATTTTTATTGGGACCATTGGATTTTGAGAAACAAGCCATGTACCATTTAACCATATTGGCGAATGTAAGTAAAAAAACATTTCAAACATTCAGCCAGCCGTTTATTTCTTTAGCTTTTATTGCGTCTTAAACCAAAAGTAAAACAGCTCTTGAACTAGTTTATTGTTCAAACAGCCAACATATTTGCTGCCTAGTACGGCTTGTAACAAACCAAGCCTTTTTTTTAAATGTTACAACAAATCTCATACGAGTACATTGTACTACTACATACATACGTATATATGTACATGATATAAATAAACTTAAATGTATTCATTCACCTCCACCTTCTATTCCATGTGATCAGCATTTTAAAAGAATTAAATAATTGTTGTCGATCACATTTTTTTAAAATGTGGTTGAACAGCATTCATGATGATTCTTAATGATTCTTAACTCCTTTCTGTTTGCAGCTAAAAGTTCGCGGTTGAAAAAGAATTGTCTTCGAGCTAAGCCGCAGTATGATCTTTAATAACTCAATTATATGTAAACAAAATTTCACAACAATCTTAAACAAAGTTATATACAAAAACAGGCGCGGATCGAGCTCAAGCTTTTGGGAGGGACATTTTAAATAAAAAAGATAAGATTTTTAAATTTCTCTTTAGAAACGCATCACAAATGGAGGATATTTTATACGTTTTGGACAGGGAAATATCTTACACCCTCCATATCCTTGTAGAGTTTTGTAAATGAAAAGACAAAATTAAAAAAAAGATATTCAAAGCACCTTACAGAGTGTAAAGACATGAACTTCTATTCTTTTTAATAACGTCACCGATTTTGCTCGTAGGAGTCCAAAATCATGCCTAAACATGTACCAATCAAACAAAACTTTATTTCGAGTTTTTGTGTAGTTACGTCCGTTTGCACTTAAAGTTCCGCTGAATTCAAATCGCTCTCTTTTCGCGATATTCACGATTTCAAATTTGTATGCTAAAGTATCATATTTTTATACTTAAATTACTTAGAATTAAATTTTGATATAAAATTATTTTGTGGGAATAAAATTTACAGCGCTTTCTTACTTAATAAAAGAGTTGGGACAAGTCAAATTCAGTAATTGTAATAGTAAAAAAACATAGTTTTGATTTTGAAATGAAAGTTGCTAATCATAAATAGCGCGAGCGGAAATGGTAACTTTGAAAAAAAGGTGCACACAAATCAGTTTTAACAGTAGAGAGGTGTTGAAATTCTAATCAAATCGAAAAAATCCACAACAAGCGAAAAATAAATACACTTTTGCGAAAATAAGAAAGACGTGTGGCACTTGGGGACTGCCGCGGCAAAGCTATTGCATAGCATTTTTTATCAACTTATGCAATTATAATTATTTATTTTTTTTTATTTATGCAGTATTGTTTGTTTTTCTTTGATATTAATCCAATTTTTTTCTTTGATATTAATTCAAGTTACACTTTTTGAGCGTGGTGAATTTCTTGATTCGGTCGCCGCCCTCAAAGTCCGCGATAAAAGGTATGCAATAGCTTAAAAATCATTGTCATGTAATATTGTAATTATTCAGCCGAATAATATATGTTAAAAAATATAGTTTTTATGGTAATTTAGCATCAGAACTTTAAATCGAAAATATGACGATTACGAGCGCTATATTTGAAAAACAACTAGCACCTTTGAATTCAGCATATTCGAGTTAATTGTTCAAATATAAAAATTTTAAATTTATGCACAGTGTAATTAATAAAACTATTTGAGCATTAAAACGTTTTTAACATCCAATGGTATTTATACCACTTTCAAAAATATATAAAAATATAAATCCACATTTTTGTAGATATATACTTCTTTACAATAGAATGAAATGGAGACACTTAAGTACACGAATAACCAACTTATTAAGAAATAGCTTCTATTACAATAAAATGGTGATAGAAGTGAAATGCAAAACACTTTGAAAAGACAACAAAAGAAAGTAATATCTTAATGCACTAATGGTAGCTAACACATAGTTAACACGGTGGGTCATATGTGAAAAGTTTGTACACATCGTGTGAAGCTTCTCACATACCGCTTGTGTCACATTAAGAAAAAAGCTTCCGATAAGATCCTGAACTTGTGATCCGGAAGTAGGTCGAAATCGGATCATGTCTACATGGGCTTGTCATTGGAAGAAGTTCTCTTTTTTGATGCCTATTCATCGGATTCAAAATCATGCTCGGAATGTTAAACTTATGTTAAGAAATAATTATTTTATTTTTGGAAATGTTATATGTACGATTATATGTTAATCGTCCCAGAATGTTTTATACATTGTGCATGTTGGTATTACAATATGAAGAGCATCCTTATTATTATTTAATTTTTACCCTGGTGTTTTTATGTGTAATGCTTGTATATCTCAGTTTTTCAATTAGACAGTGCTCTCTGTTTACATAACCCTTCTGCTTTTGCGTGAGCTTAGAATAATAATCTATTTGTTGTAAAAGTTAGACTTGAAATTAAATGTGAACAGCAAAAGTGAGAATCCATGACAAATATACATCGTGTAGACTGGCTATATTCAATGTTTGGTGTAAATGATCTTGCGAGAGAGGAAATATAAAATAACGTAGCTTTTTTGTGAAATTTAACGGCAACTCTGTGTATTGTTGTCGGATTTCACAAAAAAGCTACGATATTTTGTATTCGCACTTTCGCAATAGCATTTACACCAAACACTGAATACCGCCACTGTGTACACTAAACTTGCAATAATCTATGCAATAAAAACAAACAAAAACTAAGAAAACTTTCTGAAAAGATTGTACGACATTGAATGTACATACATATTTTACTAAAATTACCATAAACTCATATTTCGAAGTTTATTGTCGAAATTCGCAAAGTCACCCTATCAGTTTCATCGATCAGTTGAAGAGTTAGTTGTTTGAAAAAAATCTTGCTTATTGTCGCTGTTTTTGGTATATTAACTATTAAAATATCTTTTTGGATTCTGATGTTAGTTAACTTAATTATGAAATAGGAAAAAGTCACAACTATCACAAAGCATTCTATAACATTTCCACTACAATCCAAGTCCCAGTCTTTATTCAAAAGAACCGCATCAACCACTATGATAAGGATTGATAAAGTTTTCCTTGGATACCTGCTATGGCAGTACATATATGTACATATGTATACGCCGGTTATGATTCTTGAGAATCATAGTTAATTTAAACAAAGTAATTTATAAAAATGTATTCAATATCCCGTTTGACAAAGTTTTTCTTATAAATTAGTTATTTTCATTTTGCAACCTTGGTTTTCTATGCATGGAATTTATTCCTTTAACGCCCTGTACAGATCTTAAAATCACAGCATGAATACAAATAAAAAAGCAAGGCTACAACAGAAACCAAAACTTAATTTCTTAACACCAGATCGCTAACGGTTTCGCAACATTATTGCAAGTTGATTCGTTAATAAATCGAAATAAATAGACACATGGCTACATGCACGCAAGTTGAGGAAAAAAAGGTGGAGGGAGTCCTTTAAAGCTTTCATTCTGTTAAATAATAAATAAGCATAAATTGTATCGTCAACAAAAATTTTAATGGAATAGCGATTTCATCTCACCAATGTTTAATTGCATATCGGAATTATGGACTTACCTATCGTGGTTTTTATTTTACTTTGGGTATAAAAGTTCTTGGGAATAAAAATATAGAAGGCTAATATTAATGAAATTCAGATTTTGCTGCTACTAAAATAAAGAAATAAAAATATATCGGATGACCGGACAAGTATCTTTTTATATCATATGTTATTTTGATAATAAGAGATTTTTTCTGTCCAAAATATTGACGATCAGGCAGTATTATACTTCTGCGGACCAAACTTAATCGCTTAACGCTTAAACAACGTTGGGAAGTGTTGCAAACTTATTATGACAAAATTATTATTTTGCCCAAAAATCATGTAATCAATAAGATTGGTGATGGCGATTCGCATTCGTACTGCAATTTTATCCCTTTTCTTGCAGTGCCGTTAAAGATCGATGTTATGCGAATAATCCAGAAAGGTTCCACACCCTTAGGGCTATTATCATCCGATCCAATCGTTAGTTGGAGCCAGAAATCGACAACAAAATCTTGGAAAATTGGAACAACAGGATAAGCTACTGCAAAGCGTCAATCTGACGAAATTGTTAATAATGGGAATTTTTTTCTAATAAAGCCATAATATTTAGTTCATTTAATTCAATTTTTAAAAAGGACCACCTGGTGCATTATGTAATCATTAGTGATGATTCTTTCGTTGATTTCCCCACTAAGATTTAACTCAAAAGTTGCATAGTCTGCTTAATCGATATACTATTGCTTAGAAAGTAAGCCACGATGTCAGCATGTACCACTTACATTACACTTACACCGAAAGCGAAATTGCACTTGATTAATGGAACCACTTAATCATACTGATTTTGTAAATGAAAGAATAATGCGTGTTCAATTAAATTTAGTATATAAAATAGGTTTTTTTTATTTGGATTAAACTACTCACATATTAACAGTAAAGTCCCTGATTCACTATCCTACACGAACGCACGTTTCATTCACATGAAAATTCTACATAAGTCTGACCGACTTTAAAAAATCGCTACGAAATGGCGTTTTAGGTGCGTGTTCATATTGTTCAACAATAATGATGCACAAACCTTTCTTTGTTTTTTTGTATATACTTACATATATGTACATGCAATCCATTATTATAAAAAATACTTTGCTTTCGTTGTTTTAAAAATAGAAAAAGTTAATATAAAATGTTAACGAATGAAGAAAAAGTTCAAATATTATCATCATTGGTGCTGGTTAACAATAAATGCTACTCTGATCGCACGAAAACTATAATTTTATGAACATTTCCATAAGATTTCCCAAATCGCACGACTTGCCAAAAAATCTGTCGCACAGTAGCATTTTTAGTCCACACTATCATATTTTTATAGCAAACATGTCATATTTGGCAGATCGTACGATTATGTAGAATAGTGAATCACGCCCTTAAGTGACTCCCAGGTAACATCGTACTGGATTTGTAAGCAGTGCATGATATATCAGATTCAGAGTTTTTATATTGTAAGATTAATCTTTTTTGCAAGTTTTTTAAGGATGCTAAAAGTTTTTAAGATATTCTTCTCAAATAAAAATTGTTGAAAATCATAAGATGAAATCTTCATCTTCACTATATTCTTCATTATTTCAAGATCTGTATTATTACTGTTATTGTCCAGAACTATAACATAAAGTTGAAGTTCTTTAATAGTTTTCCAACTTTCTCCAAAATGTTTTGATAAAAGGGTTGCAACACCTTTTTCCTTTTCCGCAACAGTTCTGTAATAATTCTATTAATTGATTTTCCACGTTTGGGGTGCGTTTGTTTGTTTTTTCTACAATTAATCTTCCCCTGTAGAGTAAACATTCCTTTTCCAGTTTTTTCTATTATCATTCGCTTTGCAGTTTTAAATATAAAATGTAGTTAAGCTGGTGCTTTCACCATAGAAGATAAAGAAGTTTTACAATCATATTGAGGAACATCGCTTTCCATTTTTCGTACTGTACAAAATTCAGTAAAAATATCCCAGTATTCACTTGTCGTTATTATTGTATCTCTTTTTCAATATTTTTTTCCAATCCTCCCGAACAGCCTATCTGGAGGAATGAATGAGTGTCCCACTACAGGATAAGTTATATTAATTTGTTTGCAAATTTGTGATTCTGACAAAAAGTTGGCCAGCATTCCTGAAACGGTGATATTTTTGTTTTGATCTGGGCAACCATCATACAACAGCTGTATTTCATGAATATCTATCATGAATAGGATTCTGCGTACTTGTGAAGTTTCCCTCACATACACGATTGTCTACTGAAATGTGCGGATTGATCTGGGACACGCGGCAAGAGAAGGATTTTTGGCAGTCAAATGAGAGTTTTATCACTGACGGACCTTCTTCTTTTTCGAGCATTGAGTAAAATGCTTTATGTATTTGCTTATGTACTGTATATTGAGCCAATAGTTTAACCTTTCTTGGTCCTGAAGACAGTTCTTTTATTTGTGATTTAAAACGAATACATTGCGAAAAAGCATCTGGAGCTTTGAAGCTTATATTAAACTTATAATTAAACATTTTAAGAAAATAGAAGTATTTTACTTGTAAATCAAGAGCAACTGACTGGTTGTACTCTTTCCATAAATTGAATCCTTTATTAAACTTATAGTTAAAAAATTTAAGAAAATATGTGTACTTTACTTGTAAATCACTTCCGGTGTGATTTCTTCTGACTATAATAAGAATCAACGAAGTGCAACGATTTTATAAAATTTTGACAGAAAGATTTTTAAATTAAAATTTCTGTGATATTCTGCCACCTCTTCTTCGTTCTTTAACGGATTTCTGATCATAAAGATAAGTTTAGCCGACGTTTTTAACACGAAATTTTTACATACTTATGGCCTTATTCACAAACGATTAATAAAGTTATTGTAGGTTTAATGTTGGATTTTGATATGCGAATACCGGTTTTAATGCACATATTAACTTTGTTAATCGTTTGTGAATAAGACCATTAGTATATTAAGAAATACTTTTGAGCACACAAACCCTTCGAGCTCTTTCTACGCTCAATAGTTAGTTACTTCTCATTATTTTTGCGCACTCTACGTTTTATGGGAATTCACTGAGATGTATGTTTGAAAATGAAATGATCTTGTTGTATCTTATTACTTGTACTGTAAATACCTTGATAGAATAATAATTGTTATATAGATTTCTCGAACAATTTTGCAAATTCTCCTTGCTGTTTATAGAACTTTCCTGAATGTTATATATCCGTTATTTTGAATTTTATTTTGTTGTTGTATAATTTAGTGCTATCAGTCTTACACTCACGGTTGATTAAACTGTACTTAACCATCGCACAGACAGGTATTTGGCCCTAAAAGTCGCTCAAAAATATTTTTTTGTAATTTATAATTTTATATTAGTATTTTATTGGATTTAAAGTTAGGTTAAGGTATTTCAGTGTAGAAAAAGGCAAAAAACATAATTGTTTACCCCCATATTCATAAAAATTTTGGAAAGTTAATGTTGGTTTACTGTACGAATTTTGTATGGGAAAACCGATTTTAATGCACACATTAACTTTACTAATCATTTATGAATATGGGGGTTAATGTTTAAACATATGTATATTTATTATTATTCATCTTTATTAATTTGGTTCCTTATATACTAGAATTCTTTAACTAATTTAGGCATCACAATTAACAGGTAACAGTTACAGACAGCTAATGATAAATGTGTTTTTCACTAATCACTTAAGTCTAATTATTATGTTTGGATAATTATCAAACTTATCTCTTTATTACTTATTTTATAGTTGTTTTCTTAGGCTACCTTATTACAGAAATAAGGAATATTTTGTAATTAGGAAAACCCATGAGATTCTTGGTATTTGTATAGCATAGATATTAGTAGTAAAAAAAGGGAATTTAATAACATCTGCTGTTAGGGGTAACCCAAGGCGTTTGGGTTTTGCCACATTATTTTTCTTTCCTTTCCGTACACCAATTGTAGTGGAACAACAGAACTCTGAAATATATTGGCGTCGGAATCTGTCTCACTCTCAAACTTCATTTTGTGCTGCGTTTGTTGTGACCCATCACAACCCCATTTGCTTATCAGCACGAATGATTCTTTTTCCGCTGTTGTCAATTGTTTCAGCACCTCCTCGCCAAGATGTAACAAGAGTCGTTTGGTCGTATGATCCATCAAACTTTGTACCCTGACTTCAGCGCAAGTTTCAGTAATGCAGTGAATTTCAGGATAGCATTCCTTCTTCAGTTTTTGTAAAATAGAATAACAAGGGTAAAACCCTGGATTTGAGTCTCTTACTACTTCGTATTGTGCCTGCGTGAGTCCCGCTTCAGCGTACATGAACAATGCACGTAGATGTACCAATTTTGTTGAGGCTTCTTTGTCTTTATCAGCGGTACTTTTCTTAATGGCTGCAGCATATGTTTTTTCTCAACGGGGGCTTCTTGTTAGGACTTTTACAATTTTTGACGCTTCTACTTCGCCCGTCTTTCGTAAGTTCATTTGTGTTGCATATCCTAATTCTTTCAAGTCAGCTGACCGAAAATCTTTTATTTTTCGTCTCTTACTGCCTTCACTTAGTTCTGAGAACGTCTTTTGAGGCCTACCGGGACTTAATCCTGTAACAGTGGACACAAGGTCACTCATTATTATAGTTAGGGTCACAATATGCTTTAAGTAAATAAACAATAGCATTTGGGTTTTACATACCTGCTTTTGGAAGCGATATGGTTCCATAGAGCCACTCTCGATTGTTTTCTAGGAATCTGGGCTTTGTGTTCCGGGCATTTGACCATTTCTGCTTAAATTCGTGTCATACAATCGACAATTTCTGTTTCACTATAGCAATGTTTGGACCATGTTCAGAATAATGATTGAGAACCTCTGACTCCATAAATTTCAATTTTTCGTTGAAATTTTTAGCATCTAAGCGTTCCATAATGGCCCATAAGTCGTTTCTGGTTAATAAACTCATTCCAGAAGAGCCTGTAATAGAAAATGGCATTTTATTGAAATTCTTGATTAACCTAGTTTTTAAAACCCATGTACTAAAAAAATCGCTAAAAATGTAAGGGTGGATTGGGGTGGCTGTTTTTTGGTTTTTAAATTTCTGGAGGATCTATTCTACAAAATAGTATCAAACTTTAAGCTCCGAAATGATCAGAAATAGTATAAAACCTTTGTGATATGTTAAGATGTGTGTTTTTTTTTGTCATTTCTAGAGCTTAACCATTAAGTGCAAAAAAAACTAGTAAATAAATGGAATCAATGTAAAACTTAAGTTTTAGATAAAATACATACCTGCTTGTACACAATCCGTGATAGAAACTAGCACAAAATCCACTTTATCACCATAAAATTAATATTTGAAAAAAGTAAAGTTTTTAACGTATCGAACAATCACACGACCACGTTTAGCGAACGGTAACTTCCGACTGACTTTATGCAGCTGGTGAAAGGTTCAAGGGCGCCATGTTAGTTCTATTGTTTGGAGGGTTTACCTGACTTTTGAAAAATAACAGTAAAAAGGGTGTAGTGCTAATATAAAAAAAATGCATTTTGAGCGACTTTTAGGGCCAAATACCTGTCTGTGCATCGCTTTATTTTCATGTTCGTTAAATTTGAATCTAACACTCCCGCTCACTTCAGCCTGTTCGTCCCTAATAGGCACATAATCATTTGGATCTTGAACTGTTATATTTCTGTATATTGTAAAAGACATCGTATAATCTTTTTATCAATATATAGTGACCATCCCATCCTTAGTACCAAATCCCAATTCGCCAGGCAGTATCAGCTCGGTTTCGAAGACAATCTTAGTTCTCAGTTTTTCGTTAAGTTGAGTCGTGCACAGCTGACCTGTATGCTAGTAGAATTTGGGATTGTCTTCATCTAGTTTCTTTATTCCATATATCTCGCACATTTCTTGAAATATTGCAGACTCAGAATTTTTACCCTGCTTAGAATGTCATTCTATTGGAACACAATAGCGACAAGCCCAGTTGTTTACAATTGTTCTTGCTTCCTTATAATTCTGCCCATTTACTTGAACAAGGCCTTAAGCGCAAGAACATAACGATTTCCGGCTTCGCTGACAGGGAAAGGACATGATACATCGCTCAAATAGCGCTCCCAAAATGTACTGCTGCAGCTGTCCAGGAATTCTTCTTACCGTACCTTTGGCTGCAACGCGTTCATATATCAGCCCAATAAGATTTTACGAGTCGGCTTTCAGCTGATATCTTGCTGTATTTTCCTGTTCGTTAAATTTGAATCTACATTTTAATTTTGTAACAATACTTATTATGGCTCACGAGATAGAATCCTGTGACAGACGGACAACCATCTTACGAAAAAAATAGGGTTTCGTCTTAACATTTTGTGTTTGGAACCCAAAAAAGAGCACTGACTGAATGTGAAAATAATACCAAAGTCCAAGTTATTGATAGGTGGAATACCACCTCGTTTATGTTCAACCTGGTAACTTGGCAATAATTTTTTAATTAAGAGTATTTTTTAGCTTTCTAATATAGAAAAAATTATGGGTAAAAATAATTTTTGCAATTTATCAGTTTGGCAAGTCATGAGATGGTCATGGTCATAAAATCATTTATTTACTCTCATTTTCGGACAGGCCGATTTGGTTTTGAGTAGAATATATTTACATGAAACATTTATTTGAATACCCTTCTTTTCTCAAATCCGTCTAAGCTATTTCATCAGAAATTAATGTTTGTTTGTTGGCACCCTTTCCCAAAAACAACGTGGCGGCAACTGTTCTTAGTGAAACCGTCAAATCGTTTAACGAACTAAGATTACTAACACGTAACAAAAATAAATAAAATCTTTTGTAGAAACCTTAAGCTCGTAAAAATGGAATATGGATTTTGATATTAATAATTTTATGTAAGATGTTGGGACATGTATGTATGTACCAACAAAGTTTGTGCATGTTAAAAGTTCACATTGGGTGTTGTAAATAAAGAAAAACGTTTGCACCACTCTACAGCCAGCCAGGGCAAAATGTTTGTGTGTTTGCCTTGTGAGGTGTTGTACTTGTTCGTAACATTTATAGAGACCGATTGGGTCAGTGTGAAGAAACATTTATTGTGCAGTATATAAATTACGATTACTCGTACTATTCATATTCCATACTACTCGTATTTCACAAGCATGTAGCAACCAGTGAGTAGTTACGTAGAATTACTTGTTGGTGTTGTTGATGCTTTTGGAAATTTGGCTTGATAACCTCTTACTCGGCATTAAATGTTGAAAATTAAATTTTTTTAATGTAATTTTGAGTACTTGTTTCTTTGCAAATAAAGTACGTGCATGTAACTGATGCCTTCTAATAAATTTTTATCTTTTTCAAAATTTAGGGAAAAAACGGAAAAGAAAGTAACACTTATCTGCTAGACCGCAAATGCAATTATACTAAAACTTAACATAAACATAAAGATTACAAACTTTAAAAATAGGGGTTAAAGTAAAATGTTTATGAAGAAATCGAGACTACAAACTTTTTTGTTATAGTATAAGATTATTGTTTTATAGATATTAATATGTACATACATCTCACATAATTTTGTCAAATAATTGTGTAATGGAAACTTTTTGCGGAACATTTTCTGTGCGAGTCAGACTTAGGGTTGGACTTTTTAAAATTTTACTTTGCTTGTATGCGACTACAATAAACAAAAACTGGAAAAGTAAAAGATATTTACTGCAAAACATAGTTTTATGCAACTGAAAGTGGTTTAACTAGGCTTGAGTTTGTTAATTCAAATTATGATTTCTTTAGAATTTGATTTAAAGAAGTATTATAGAAAAATCTAATTAACGTAACAGCCCTGTTTCCAATGGCTGCAACACCATTTCATCATCGTTCGCAAAATTGTTTCTTCCACTTTTCTGATGAATGCGGATAGTTAGAACTATTAAAAAATTTAACGATAAACAATATCAGAACTGCTAACTTCTTCATAACAGTTTTATTACATAAATCAATGCCGTTTAGCACGAAACTACCATCTCCATAACACAGCAAAGCACAGTTTATGGATGAACTATTATTACTATCCCAATAAAAAAATATTAGGTTTCTGGAAGTAAAACCTTTCGACGTTTTTCAAATGCTATATTTTCAAACACTCACTTATTCTCAATAGTTAACTTTTTAATAATATTATGAACACTATAAATACTATTCATCACATGATTACTTGCAACCATGGTAGAATAATACAGGTAGTAGCGAAACGTTAACGAAATCTGTAAATATTTGTTTATGTATTACCAAATCACACCCACACTACTAAAAACACATACTTGAACATTTGTTTACAAATGCAAATAAGAAAAGGAAAAGAAACAAAATTCTTTATAGAACAGAAAATGCAACCAACCACACATGTGAATATATAATTATTTTCCATTTTACTTTTGTGCTTTTTGACAACTTCGAACTTAAAAACAATAAAAAGCAGTGTTAAGGTCATACTTGCCAAATGTTTGCCGAAAAAAAACTTGACAAATAGACAAGGTAAATTTGCATTTTCTTTAATTCCAATATTTTTTTTTAAATATGGGTTCGCATTTATTAATAATAATATAAAAATAGCATTTTGCGGAATAATTGACTTCATTTTGTGATAAAAAAAACAAAGTTAAATCACACTAACCCTAAGCAAAAGTAGTGGTTATGTGTTTTTGGGCAAATGTTTGCCAAGTGTGACCGTACCTTTATTGCAGCTTCGACACTACCAGTATTATTCTACCATGCTTGCACCTTTATTAAAATCTAATTCACGTAATCATTTTTTCCGCTCTTGATTTTATTATTTTTAACTAATTTAATCTATTGCTTCTGAACGCTACTAATGTTGATGAAAAATCTTCTTTGTTGTTGTTTTTAAAACCATAATTATATAATTAATGTGTTTCTTGTGTGTTTCTTGGGGAAAGCCAGCTAACATCATCTACATTGAGACCAGCATTTTTACTTTTGAGGCAATAATTACCAAATCGTTTAAGTATTCTTGAATGGAATTGTAATTTTTTGAATTTGTATGGAAATTTCGTTCGATATCGAATTGATGTTGTTTTGCATATAATACAGATGAATGATGCGTTTGTATGAGTAAAAGCCTGGGCAATTTGTCCATCTATTATTGAAAGCACTAATTGGTAGTTTGTTTCAATAATCTAGTGTTGAAATTTAAGCTCTAATAATATTTACTTTATACTTAATGGTATCTATCTGTAGGTCTGCAGTATTTAGTAGAGGATGGTGTTTAATTTTTCCAATTATACTTTGTTTGCATTGTACTGGTCGAAGGTTTCTGAGTCTACTATGTTCTTTATTAATCGCAATAGCACAAATGAGACTATGAACAGATCTGTGTCCGAAATATATTTACATAAAAATTGTTTATATTGCTTTTGTCTAGAATATCCATCGCATCCCCATTTACGAAAAAGAGTTAACTTGCAGTTTCCATATTTCTTCAACTCACTTCCTATGAATGATTGTAGCAACCATTCTGCTGTATGATCAAGTAGAGCTTGCAGTTGTACCTCTGCAGAAATTGGTATGATTTAATAGATTCCTTCGAAGGCCAATAGTCCTTTTTAGCTGTAATTATGTGATGATGTAAATTGAGCACTTTTCGATCGCTTGCAATCTGAGCTGAGTGTACTGTTGTTTTGTTAACTTCAAATCCAATAATAATGCATTTGTGAACTGTTTTTCCGCGTTTGGTGTTGAATCCGTTTTGTTCTCACTGGACTAGCGGAAATAACATTTTGAATGATATCCACTTTTGTTAGTTGCTTCTGTGATCGCAATTGGTAAAGCAAACTATCTTTAATGTTTTCACATCCGATTTCTTCATTTATATTCTTTAGTTTTCGTCTCATAGATCTATCGTATCATTTATCTAGCGATTTTTGTGGTTTTCCACCATTGTTCCGAAGTTATCTGGATAATTAGTTCACCTTCTAACAATTTTGCAAAGCACATATAAAACTTACTTTTATTCCAGTCAGCTTCTATGTAACGTTTTTTCAAGTTTTCGACAAAAGCTGGTCCTTTTTTTGTAAGTCCAATTGTGTTTCACTGCTGTAAGAATTTAAGTTTAATTTTATTTGAATGAAGCTTAGAACATCTTCCCCATTTTTGTTTTCAAAATATTCTTCAGCCAATTCCTTAAAGCTTAAACTCTCCATATTTTTGTTAAGCTGAAATTAATGTATTTACTAAAGGGCTATAACATAATGCTTACAAAAGTTTATCAATATTTTAGAATCAAATATTTGTATCAAACTAAAATTTATTTCTAAATTATTCTACTTACATATATACTCAATATCAAAGCTTTAAACTTTTGTACCATATTCGGATTTAAATATTAATCTCAATTTTTCACTTCAAAGATATATACAAAAATAAGTTTTCCATTATTCCTTTTATTTTTGCAAGGTAGAATCTTGTTCTAAGGTAAATTTACTAGCAATTTTTTTTACAAAAGTATATATAGACTTAAAGAAGACAGTTTCATCTTCCTCTGGATGGTTTTGGTTTTTTGATCCCTCTTGATCATCAAAGCTTATACACTACTTAAACTTAAAATTTTACGGAAATACGGGAGTTTTAAATATATTAAATAGCACCCTAACTACAAGTTGTGCATGTAACATTTATTAAAAACAACTGTTTACCCAACATAAAACACCGAAGCCCATTATCGACAATAGTTTTTTTAGCAGCAGATAATATGTTGTCATTATCGTGTCTAATGAATCTATATAATCTGTGCAAATGAAATTAATGAGATGCTTTGTATCTTACATACAAGTGTTGTTAGTTTGATTTTCTTTATCGCGATCACTTAAGAAAAAATAATACTTTAAACATTTTTATGTGTGTTCCCGTCTTTCCTCAAAACGTTCCAGGTTCCATCCAAATCGTGTTCTTGTTTTCATTCCAAATCGGGTTATAATTTTTTGTAGAGGTTTCGGTAATCGTTTGTTTTTAAAATGGTCCTAGTCAGCTGGCTAATGCATCCGATCCTGGTACTGGGGTTGACAGCTCGGTACCAGGCTAGCAGAAAAAAGGTTATACCGCCTTGGGTCGCTCTAAAGTACATCGTTTTCAATGCCAGGGGAAACCAGGTCCGAAATGGTCAGAGTTTGAAGTTATCATTGTCGAGACATACAATAAGTCTATTGGTTTTATTGCGCCAATTACTCGCTATGATAAATCAAGGATCATCGATATAATCGGAATATATGGGAACTCGAGAGAGTCACCCCTTGAAAGGGCTGATTGTCCACAATTTCTGCAGCAGCTACTCAGTATATCCACGGAGCGTATCACTATCCTCAATCTGTGACGCGTCCGTCAGCACTCAGCTATTCTTCCCATAAGCCAGAAAAAAATTACAATAAATACTATATCATCCGCAACGGCGGAACTTTAAAACATTTATTGCATTCTCTTTCCAAAGCTTCGTAAGTCGTATAAAAATAAAAATATAATATCGATGCAAAAGGGCCATATTTCTTGAGCATAGCTTAAAGGAAACGTAATAGTTTATTTGTAATCAAATTAGGTTTAAGAAAAAATAGGATAAATATCTCCAAAATGAGCAACTACATTTGTGTTATGTAGCGATTGGAAGTAGTTGCTAGTTTTCAATTTTCATAAATCCCGGGTTAATAATACAAATTTTAACAAAATGTAAGCAGACTCTTAAAGCTAATAAAAATTTTTTCAAACCCAAACTATGCAGTTTTTAAAATACCATAATCTAAAATCTTTAAGTCTCTCGGCAACAGCTAGGTTTTAGTTGTAGACCCATACATTCTTTTGGTAATTTTTTAAGAGTTTTCGGTAAGTTTCGATTTCACTATACGCCTGTCATATTTTTCTCATCCATATAAATTGACCCACCCTAATGTACATACATATAATGTTTTTAAGAAACAAGAACAACTAAAAATAAACGAAAAGAACTACTTAGGCAGGAAGCATTTTATGGGTGTGTTAAAGTAATAAATATTGCAATTTGTGTGACAAGATAAATGCTAATTCTTAAAAACGTCTTTCTAACTCCATTCACTCGTTTCGACCAAGCAGTATTCTAATGCATAAATAAATAACTCAACTCCATGAGAACAATTTGCATTCCATATACATACGAGTACGCACTTGCAGTTTTATCATGATAACAAGCCGAAATAACAAAGTATTTCAAAAGCAAAATTTATAGCAACTTTTAATTTAAATGCATCCATCTATCTTTTAGCTTAAAGCAATATTATTATAATTTTAGTACTTTATAATGATCAATATATGAAGCTGTTTTCAAAAGCGGAATTAACTAAATCGTATATGTTTGGGGCATTTGTAATAATATGATTTATAACGATTTCAAAATAACAAGAGTGTGTCCATGTTGCTCGTACGAAGCAATTGTATCTTTAGTAAGCGAACAAGTCGAGGTCAAGCCTGAATAATTATTAAGAAACAGATTCGTATTGGTGCGGCAATATAATTGATGATTGAACTCTAGGTGAGCCCCGCTCCTGTGATTACAGCTCGTATATAATATTTTTCTTTAAACACGTAAGGATGCATAAACGTTTTTTAAAACAAAGCCTGAATCTCTACGCGTTTTTCGGTGAAGAATTTGTATTAAAAATAAAATCAAATTCATAATATTTTTCTAATTTTATTTTTGTGTGTCTACATATGTACATACATACTCGTATTGTGTAAATATTCATAAAAATAAAGCAGCACCAAATTGCTGCTGCTGCCAGTAGTAGCACAAATAAAAAAATTCAAACTGCTGCTGTAAATTATTATTATTATTATTAATTTCGCCAGTTTCAGGTTCAACAACTTCTCCATCTCCTGGAATAAACGCATCTTGGTCGCTTGAAAAATGAGCGCTTGCTGCAATAGATTCAGGACCAAAATAGTCCGCAGATTTGCACCTTGGAAAAGGCATATTATTCTTACCACAGCCTGTACAACAAATTCGGTATAATTCGCTACATTGATTATTGTATGATATGAACGACTTAAATACTATTTAGAGAATCTACTAAAAATTGTAGCCTCACTTTTCTTATACTCGTAGAAATATTGCACACAAAACAGCAGTTTTTAATGTTAGCTTTGTAAAAAAAATTAATTGTTTAAAATATTTTTGTCATGACGACTGATAAAAGCCGATGCCAAACTAATACTGTAGTAATTCTAGAGGAACCCACGTTACTTTGTTTGAATATATTCCCACTACGTGGAGAGCGTTGACCGTAGTATTCATTTCCAAAATGCCAAAGGTAACCCCAAAGTATTATAGACCAATTTTCCTGTTTACCGTTTTTATTAACAGGAGAAAGACTATTCAATAACTACAGCCGTCAGAGGACTTCTCTTGTCAGAAAACGGCTATAAGGCACAACACGACTGACAAAAGGGTGAATCTGCGGAATGAGCACCACTTAATGTCTTAGGTATCATAGAGAATTCTTTGAAACCCTTTCCGTACAAAGAAAAATACACTAGAGATGTGTTTTGGTCAAGAAAGTTCTATTGAATAACTTTACTTTTACAGACCCTTATTTTAATTGATTTATATACAAACTATTAACAAAAAATTACTTTTTTAGGATTTGTATGAATGTTTTAAAGAATAAAAATGATTTTTAATAGCCTCATATGATTTTTAATTAATTAAAGTAAAGTGCCCTGGAGACGATAAAAAACACGTCAATCAAGCAAGACGTACAAATAAAATCGTCAATTATCATTTGTATCTTGAACCTTGTACCCGAAAAAGCACGACTGCACGCACACACTTAGAACGTTGACGTGTTTTTTTATCGTCTCCAGGGCACTTAAGTATCGTTCAAAATCTTATCGACATTTTATTACCTCTAAATGAAAATATGCAGTGTTGCATTTCTTACATCAGCTGAAAGCAGTTGCTGCACTAGTTATGAATTGTGAATAAGATCTGTGAACTATTTTTTAGTTTCTGTTTTATTAGTTTCGACTTTGGTTATGATTTCTGAATATGCACTATTGAATTTTAAGAGAGTTAGCTTGTAAAAACATAGTTTGACGGTTCGAATCCTAAGCCGTACTACTCACACATCTATAAAAAAATATTGACTTAAGATAAAAAAAATAAAAACTTATGTATAGACAAACACACATCTGCTTACGTGTCTAAATATAAATAATCTTCAAAAATATGATCACGACGTTTTAAGGTCATGGGAATGTATTCGAACAATTTGTACCATGAAGCCCGTAAGGATGTATGTGTTTGTTTGTGCTAGCGTGCAATGGCTTAAACGATCGCAAATTTTCGGCATTCTAAGACGTTGAACCCACTTATGTATGTAGATCTCGTAAGATAATGAACCGATTCGTTTCGGTACTTTTTTCATATAAACTTTAAGCTACTTGGCTTAATCAAATACAAAATATAATTAGTTTTTAAGATAACAAAAAACTAGAGTGCCTCAGGTTAATTAAAATCGATTGATCCGTTCGAGGGATATCGCTGACGAAAAATACTGCAAAAACCGCTTTTTTAATATCTCCAAAATTTGTTGCCATGTTTAATTTAAATCGGGTAAATGGTTCGAGAGATATCGTTATCGAAACTTTCGAAAGAATTATTTTTAAATTACTCCAAACTTTAAGATATTCTAGGTTCTTGTCCATAAATTTAAGTTGAATTTCGATAATTCTTTTTTAATTAGCAAGAAGCTCAATAAGATCAAATGTTTTTAATAAATGTTTTAAATTTGTTTTTCCAAATGTTGTGACAGCATTGTGTCTACATTTTAAGTTTGTATATCCAGTACTGTAAATTTAAATGTACAGCATTGTGACAACATTGTAAACAATTTTCGGGGGAATATCATTTGTCGTTATCACATTAGTACTGTGATTACCTAGTAAATTTGTTTGAACAGAATGTTGTATCTTCATACCACCGTAACAACGCCTTGCTGATTGTCTTTTTCCACCTGGGTAGGCTCTAATAGATACGCCATGATTCAGATCCGCAGATACATATGTATGTCCGATCATCAATTCCATCCTTAAGCTA
The DNA here is from genome assembly GCA_956483585.1 of Gymnocheta viridis. NCBI lineage: Eukaryota > Metazoa > Arthropoda > Insecta > Diptera > Tachinidae > Gymnocheta > Gymnocheta viridis. Next base: position 74,036,783 of record OY101440.1, read on the forward strand.
CAACATAAACAAATGTTCCAACTTCCTAAGCCTGAACTTTCTTATCATTTCATTGAATTCCAATCTAAAAATGTTTGTTACAAATATTTATTTACATAAATGTTAAATGTTACAAAACAACTAAATAATTAACTAATTGCATTTTAAAATTCAATTTCAACGAAGATTTTTTTTCACTTTCCCTTTAAAAAGCACACACATACGAATCCATACATACATAAATGGCAAAAAAAAGTAAGCTTGATCATTAAATTTTCAATAATGGTTAAGAAAATGCATTAAGCTGAAATAGAAATTATTGTTTTTTACAGCCACTAGCATTTTTAGATAAATTTAGAGACTGAATTTCTTTGAATAGTTTCGACTCTTTGAAAACAATTTTCTTTTGGAAATGATATTAACATTTTTTTAATAGAAAAGCATCTACTTCTCCACTGCTCTGCAAATGGCCTAATCTCGTTTTATGTGGATTGCGTAATTTTTCATCATCGTTCATTAGGTCTTGTGTCTATTTTATAGCAGACCAACTGGATATTGCTGCTCTTGTTTGCCACTTTTTTTAAACAACAAATGGAACTGAAGCTCATTTAATACACGTTCACTGATACAAGGAGGAGCGCAAAATAGTTCAGTCCATTTGCCGTTAAAATGTTTCATTGTATTGGCCACTCAGTAGTGTAGTATTTGAATTTGTATTGTATGTAGTGATGTAAATGATTATAATTTTTAACTTTTTAAATCGTATTCAACACTGCTTCACGTTACCAGTTAATTTGTCTTCAATATTTTTACAAGCAGGAATACAAGCCCCAAATACACAAATTATATTTAAGATGAAAAGTTATACAACTTTCTTTAAAAATTATAAATCAGAGTCCAAACTTGTAAAAGACTTTAATTTTGTGTCGTTAGCAAATGTTCTTTATGCAAATTTCTTGTTTTTATGAAATGATCTCATAGTTTCATGTAATTATCACCAATCGCTTACATTTAATTTTTTATTGTGTATTGAAGTCGATTGGCACATTGTTAGCTTTTTTATGGTCAGGTTAGCAGCAGAGTCTGCTAATGTGCAGTATTGGCATCAACAAAGGGTATAACAAAATTGGATATCTGACAATTTTCCAAAGAACAAGGAAGAGTTAATTGATTTCAGCACACACGGCCGAGTATATCAAAGTTATTTTTGGCGGCCGCAACACCCAATCACAAGTGTTCAAATGTATTAGATTTCGGTGATATGTGCAACTTAAAAGATATTTATATAAACGAATATGAAAATTTTAATTATTCCAATAATTTTTTTTAATAAAAATGTTACGAGCTTTAGACTGAGATAAACTACTTTAATCTAAAGAATAATTTACGAGCTCCGCGGGACCATTGTACAGTACAGAATTATCAGCTCACTGATTTGGGACTCAATTCTGACAATTGCACTTGAAAGTAGCCCCAAAAATAAAAACCTCTTTATCATTCGTTTTGTCAATTTGCTTGCATTAACAATTAAATTATAATTATAAAAATGAATGTTTGTGGGTATGAACGTATATATGTATGTTTGTCGTTTACAGAATTGTAAACGGGTCGACTGATGGCAACGAAAATTTCAGGCTAAGTTGTGGATGGTCTGTAGATGGCTTAGGTGAAGATTGCACGAAATCGGCGTAGGGGATAGGGCGCCCCCAAAAAAGCCATTTTTAATTTCCCTATATCTGTATAACTACAATAGTGAGACTTTCCAAATTCACTGTGTGTGGTATTTAAAAGAAAGTTAAACGTCCAGAAAAATCTCGAAATATCGAAAGGGGTGAAACGAGTACCCTTCATAGGAGGTAATCATAAATTTTCTTATATCAGTCCAAATATAAGAGTGAGGCTTTTTAAATTTGATGTGTGTTACTTTTACAACAACGTGAGATTTTTAGGAAAATCTTGGAGATATAGGAGGAGGTAAACGATACCTCCCATGCAAAGTAATTAGTAACATTCCCGTATCAGATCAACTACAATAGTTAAGCTCACAAAATTTTATGAGGTTTTCTATTAGAACAAATTAACATTTATTTCTCATACAAATTGGTCACTCAATTCGATTGCTTGGGTTCTATAACCAACACATAAGCATTAGAATATTTTTTAACCAACATCAAAAAAAGATGGAGATTATGAATTCGTGTATATTTTTATTACTTCTGTTTGAACCAATTTTCAAAGTATTTTTTTTTTTCGTTTGAAAAGTTTTGGTCGAAAATCGGCCAGGCGATTTGCACGGCCGAAATATTGATTATAGTATAATTCCACCAAATGCTCGAAAGGGTTTGCTTGCATTTAGCTTTGTATAATTATTGGTTCGATCTTTGTAATGAAATCGGGTCTTTTGCAGGGTTATGATTTGCTTAAATAATATTAGAAATCTCCAGATTTAACAATACCCATTGTCGCCACTTTTACACGCGGAAAGTTTACTTTGTAAAGTCTTAATTTACCAGAAGAATTAAGATTCTTCAAAATCAACTTTCCGTATCTAAAATAGTGAAATTCCAGAAGTAGGATATAAAAATCAATCATTTATACTTATAAATGTTACTTGTGAATTAATTATGGGTGTAGTAAAGCACACCGGGAGTGGCTAGTAAATCACAAGTATTCGTACGGTAAACCGAGATATGGCCGTGTGAGTATATAGAGAAAGAGTGATAAAAATCCACCTTGAACAAAAAAATTTGCATGGCCATTAAATTATTAATGCAATCAACTTGACAAAACGAATGATGCAGAAGTTCTTATTTTTGGGGCTAATTGCACATGAAATTCTCAGCGTTGAGTCCCGAAACTTGTTTTTCTTATTTTCCGATATGTTTATAGAACATATTACATACATTTGCACATACATTTCTCTCTGATCGCTTTGTCAAATAATGGTAAATAATTATTTTAGCGGCTTAGAAATATACCGAACAAATTATCAATTTTGTTTATATAATTTTATATGTATTTTGTTATTGAATGCTGGAAGTACAGTTCGTTAAGCGAAAATATTTTAGTATGGTGAGCTTTGTGGACCAGCGGAATCATTGGACCACATGACTTAAAAAAATTAGAGCCGTCAGAACGTTACAGTCGATGGAGAGTGGTGTAGAGTCGTGATTACTTATTTTTTGCAAGCATGCATTGCTTGAAGAGAAATTAATTTCACAAAAATGAATTCCTAACTGGGTGCATTTTAGCTGCGATATTACGTAATTAAGTTTTATTCTGTGGGTATTGAGTGCTTGGGAAAAGGCACAATCATATTCCCGGGAAATTTTTGGTCGGGAAATGGAAAATTAAAAGTATACATTGTTAAATTGATTTTAATTTGTAACGTGCTTTTTCCAAACTAATATTTTACTTATTGAGCAAAAAAAGTTATTAGAAATACATTAAAATTTATTATTGAGGGGTATTAGCTCTTTAGCAACATTTCATTTATTGTTTGTCTCTACAAATATATGAAGACATTTTGATAAAGATTGTTTAGTTTACGATATTAGAAAAATTATAGGGTGCTTTTTTTAATTCCGATACGATATAAACTTTGAATTGGCAACAATGCTTTCTTTCACATCCGATTTGTAATCTTACAGTTGCTTTTTGGTTAGTTTGGTTAAATATTTCATAGCGAATAAATTCACACTAGACTACGCTTACAAGTTGTTGTAATATCAAGTCACTTGTCTACGTCAATAAACCAGAGACTATTGACCACTTGAAACACAACGTTCGGTGAGCTATTGGCGAAATACAACTGGAATTATAGTTAAAAGTGCATAAAAATTAGACATCCGGATTGTGCCATTATTATTTAATAATAATATTTATTTTAAGATACCAATAAACCATTTGCTAATTTCCACTTGATAAATTAATTTAATGTAGAAAATTTATATTTTCTGGGATTCCCGGAAATGCGATAGTTTTAATTCCCGCATACCGGGAAGAGGAAAATCTTTGAAATCCTAAGCTCTTGTTGGTTAGGTACCCACTTCACATAAAAATTAAAATTTTAAACATAAAAGCGGGGGTTTCTGGAATATTAGTAGTACATATAGTAAGTATAATAGATTAAATGAATTTAATCTGCACAAAATATCCTTTGGGTCGCGGTGCTTATGGCCTTTACATAATAAAATGAATTTAATAGGCACAGAGACTCGATAGACACACATTATCTTCGAAAATCTTATTTTTATGAAGGATGAGTTGAAGCGTGATCAATTTAAATGGAAATAACCTAATTTGGCCTAAAAGTACATTTTAATATTTTATTAAAATTATTTTCAATGAAGTATATATGGATGTATGTATGTCGACTGCATATTTATACGTAATGCCGAGCATGTCGTTGCATACATGCTGTGAACATCAAATTGATCGAGCGAAAATGTTGAAGATGCTTATTATGTTGGTTGATCATTTTCAGTTACAAAACAATTAATTTATCGTCATAATATTATGTATTGGAGAATTAAATATTGTAACCGGTAGCATTTTAGATCTAACTTTTGCAGTTTTATTTAAAATAAACCAGTCAAAGGTAATTAAAAAAACTTGCAAAAAAGAAAATTCAACGTCATCATCATCACAAGAACACTGATCGAGCCTGTTACAGCGAGAAGAAATTATTTTTTTCTTTCACGCATGTTAACAACAAGTTACAACATCATTGTACACAACTACCAGGCGAACATAAAAATTCATCAGTTGATTGCATGCGCTCAAAAATGCATTCATTGCATTTTTCGTATCTGTGACTGGTTTTATATGCATATAATTTTCTTAACTCAAATACTGTGTATGATGATGACGTTGATTGTTGTTCGTTTCTTTATCGCAATGCATTCGCCAACTTGTGTCTACTTCAAATTACAGCTGCTTAAACATATACAGACATACACAGTATGAAAACATTGAAATTTGCAAATACACACATACGTACATACTTACTAGGGTATTCATTTTAATCGACTATAATTAAACAAATAATCGAATTAAGGCTTTTAAATTGTTCGTACAATGGATTAAATCTATTACATATATCGTTCATGTTAGACATATGTATATTTATATACTTTTAAGAATTACCCGAGTTAATTGGGAAATTTTTTTAATTACACGTTGATTATATATTTTTTTGTGTAACACGTTATTAGAATTTTATAATTTTCAATAATAAAAGAAGAAAATTACAATAATATAAAATATGTAGTGTGGATTAATAATGTGATATCTGCGCAAAGGATTTTTTAACTTCAGGTGAAGAAGATATATCTGTATTAGGATTATCGTTAAAAACTAAACGTTTTCTGACGCCAAAAAAAACTTCGTTTTAATGAAAATATACGTAGAGTTAGTGAATTAATTATTGAGAATATCTCCATAAATATGTATTGCATGAAGAAAACGGGCAGAGCTTTTTTGTAGAGAAATCAATTTGGTACTATAACTTGTTATATGGACAAGTCCCGGAAACAGTTCACCAACCAAAATTGTTTGAAATTCATTCAACTTATTTTTATGGAACATTAGACTGGATATATAATTTTATAAATAAAATAAATATATTTCGATATTCATTAATGCACAAATTATTACCAAATCCTACCCTATCTCAGATCTTCTAATTTCATACAAGAAATTAAAAATTTTTAGGTATACATATCATTAAGTTAGGCTCGATCGAAAGCCATATCTTTATACATTGAATTCACTTAAACTTTACTAAAATATTAAAATTTAACAATAGAATAATATTAACGTGAGTCACGTAGCGTGCGTTATTAAGGGTCTATTGACAAAAAACCAAGGAATTTTTGGCTGCAAATAAGTTATCTTTGAATTCTCTTATATTCATCTTTTTTTAGGCACTAGATTTTGTATGCTTTATTATAAAAAATTCTCTAAAAATTACGAAAACACACTTTAAATTTCAATACCGTTTTTTGTAGCGTGCTTCACAAAACTTTGTGATCAATTATTTCTCAACAAATACCAGCTAAAAAATTACTTTTTATGCCATTCGAAAGTACACTTACTCGTATATCCTACTAGACACCATGCACAGTCGAATTTATCATTTTTGAAAGACCAAAAAATCACTATATATTAATGCGTACGAATGTAGCGTTCGTCACACAGAATTTGCCCTTATCTGAATCAGAGCATTGAGCGTCACGTAAGCACTAGGCACCGTTGCCACTTTCTGTATTATAGTACAAAAACTGTACTATTTAATAATATTTGTATTAATTTTTGTACCATGTAATTTTTGTACCAGTTTTGTATTTACTATTCTACTAATTGCAGAAAAATAAAATTAAAACAGCAAATTTACCAAAGTATATTTATAATTCCTTTCATATTCTCTTGGTATTTTAACTAATTTTATTTTTCAAATCAGAATCTCCAATGTTATACAAACTATTAAAATAATATTAAAAAATTTTAGAATTTGTTTTTGTTTTAAATGTAAATTGTACGAAAGAACGAATACGTGTGACATCAAGGGCCTGGCAGTTAAAAATTAAGTTATAAAAATGCTTAAAATTTCTTTTGTCTGATTATATAAAACAGATATTATAAAACAAAAATAAAATGTATATTAATGTCGCTGCACAAGAGACAATTTCATTTTGTTCCGAATCAGAGTAAAGAAAAATGTATATCGATTATTGCACAAATTAAAAAAAATCAATTTTGATGATGACCTTTAAAGATATAGTAGATCCAAAATTTGCACAATCAATTGAAATAAAATCGTTATCAAATTTTAAAACCAGATTTCCTTCTGTTGAAAAAGATTACTGAAAATTAGACAATGAGTGGCATGAACATGCACTTTTGGACAACAATTTGTTGACTTTGTTGTTGAAATTTATTGGACAAAAGTTTTTAAAATAAGGAATTGTGCTGATGAACTCTCTCTTCCCAAATTTAGAAACTTTTTTAAATATCTTCTAATATTACTATTTTCTAATTCTTCCGTAGAAAGGCTTTTTAGTAAGCTAAACAATATTAAAACGGATTCGAGAAACCAATTGTCACAATTGCATCTATTATTTTTAATTATTTTTACGAAAAAGGGAATTGAAAAAATGGGGGGTGCAAATTATGAACCTACTAGTGAAATGCTAAAGAAACTGAAAAAAATAATTCTTACTTTTTATTGTAGAACAAAAATCAATTGATACTTTGACGGTACAAGAACAGTGACCAATGAAATAATTTGTATGTATATATGTATATAAAATAGATATATGTAAGGAAATAAATGGGAATATATGTCTTCATATATGTTCACATTTCAAAGTATTTGGGTGTTAAGAGATACTTAAAAACATTACGATTTCATCAAAAATATATCTTAGACCGCCTTCAGACACTAGCTATTTGTGCTGGTAAAAGAATATCTCTTGTGATTTTCATCAAAAGTAAGGTTTTTTATGGATGCATATATTTACTATATGTAGTATGTAAATAGGTACATATAGTGCAATTACAGAGAAATCTCTTAATTATTGCCAACAACATTCACAGTTTATTATTCATACAAAACAATGTTTTTGTAATTAATTTTGTTATAACATGAACCAAACATTTTTTGTTTCAAATCATCCTGAACCATTTATAAATAATCAATAGATTTTTCACATATAGTAGATTCCATTGCACATACATACATTCATTCTTAAAGCATTGTGCTTCTAATTAGTTATTTTACAAAAATCGTCGGGAGTTCATAGAGAAAGAAACATGCATACTTAAAAATATTATATCTTTGTTTTTCTCTCGGTCTCTACGACTTTATGAGTTTATTTTAAAAGCATAAATTTTACTTATAGACACATTGTTCAACAAGTTTTATTTTAGAATAAAACATTTGAACTGATGAAATTAAAACAAAAAACTGCACGAAAAATGACTACTTTGCAGTGGAAGTGCATTAAAATTTTTTGGAAACAAATCAGCTGGTTGTAAACCGCTGTCTGAGTGACACAAAATTATACAATGACATCGCAGAGGAAAACTGGAATTTATGTTTTGGGGATAAACATCCCGTCGCGATCAATCAAAAGCATGCAGCAGAGAAAAAATCTTAAAATTGTTTGTTTCTCTTTCCAAAACAGCAACTGACTTATTTTAACATTTGCGTTCGAGCCATCTAGAAAAGGTCATTGCACGCGGAACTTGGGCATCAGAAGTACATAATACATTTTCGGTAATTTTTGCAGGCCTGATCTGACATATTTTACAAAAGCATGTGTATTGAAAAGTATCACGTATTATTATTTTTATTATATATTATCTTAGCTTAATGTTTTGAGATTTCTTAAAAATTTAAGTAGGCTTGGCTTGAAATCGGCTACAAACTTCCAACAAAACAGGTCTACGAACTATTTTTAGCTATTTCGAAAACTACATACACAGAAGGAAGGCCAAATGCTATGGGATTGTTATTTATATAGGAAAATAATTAATTTAAGGAAAATTTTTATTTAGAAAACAAAAACAAAATTATGAAAATTAATATTGAAAACACCAATACAAAAATATAAATTTGTTTATGTTTCCAATATAAAATATCACTCATAATTTTGTTTTAATTTTTTAAAAATTGGCAGTATGCCTGAACTTCGATTAATTAATCGAACGATTAACTGATTAAAAATTAACCTGATTAATTGAATACCCTAGTGAAAATATTTAAATTTTTATTCGACTTCCCGTTTGAGGCATCGTTCGCATTGAAGTTATGTCAGTGAAACACAAATATTTTGCTAAGAAAGGCATCGAACACATTATTTTGATAACGTGGAGCATAATGTGATCATGTTTTTCCGAATATGGCCCCTTTTGCGTTACAATGTGACGTTAAGTAACCCATCAAACTATTTACAGTTCAATGTAGAGGAACTACACTTCTTAACAATTGTAGCACGTCAATATTAGGTGCGTTCGAGTACCCAAAAGTTTTAAAAATTTTTTTACTAAATTTTGCTACATTTTACTAAATTGCGTTCGTTTACATAAAATACAGTAAAAGAGAATATAAATTGAGAGCGTAAAGCGCCAGTTCATGGCTGAGTCTTTACAAATTTTCTTTTTGTAAAATTCAGTAAAACCAAAAACTTATGACTCAAAAGGTAAAGCTGGATTCACCTATAAAATTGTACGAACAATAATTTTATGGGTGAATTCAGCTTAAACAAACAAAAGTAAGAAAACAAAAAATATACAACTTGTGGTAAAATTATTTAAAAAAATAAAAATTGGAATAATAAAATAATAAAAAATAAAGAGTGAATAATTATGATTAAGCCATTTGTGCAGTAAAGTGTTAGTAAGCCAAAAAAAAAACAATTTGACAGCTGACAGTTTAGGGTTTGTAAAAATGAAGCGGTATACGGCAGAATAACGTGACATTTCATTGAAAAATATCTCAAAAAGAATGACTTTTTTTTCTATTTAATTCAAATCTTGCATTAATTTTGGGACACCCTTTATTTGCATTTTAAAGAAAATAAATGTTCTAGAAACCATTTTAAATCATATAGCTGTGAAAGTGCTAAGTAAATGCTCACTTAGCGCCGCACGTGTTTTCTTAAGGTAGTCAATAGCAAAAACAAATAGTCATATATTTTTGAATAAATTTAATCAGACTCAAATTAGCAAAATCAAAAAAAAAAATAAACATATGGAAAAGATTACAGAAAGTAATTTGTTTATAGTTTCTTAAAATATTCATGTTATAATTAATATTGCATCCAGGACCAGCAAGAAAAAGAGTTGAGTGGTCAGAAGTATAAATATATTTCAATACTATATTTATTTGCCATCAGCTGTTTCCTTAATCTTCTTAACTTTCAAAATTTTCGGTTCACGTACTTTTTTGGGGAACAGCTTTTTCAAAGTAAGTGAGTAAATTTGAGAGTAATTTTGACAGTTTATTCAGTAAGGCTGCGTTCAGACTTTTTCTTACTTTTTCTGCTTTGAAATTTTATTGAATTTCACACAAGTCATGTTTGGTTGACGACATTTATTTGCAAATACCTTCAGGCTTAAAATTATGAATGAGAGAGCAAAACGTAATGACTCCTCGTCTCACTCGCCAATAAAGTAGGAATCATGTCAATAAGAAATGACGTGTGTGAACGCAGACTAATTCATCATTTACTGAATTTTACTGTAAAAGTAACCGACCTATTGATAATATTATCTGAAATTAAGCCAAAGGAAAAGCATGCGTAAGAAATTTTTTAAAATTTTTCCGATTTTGATATATTTTTGTAAGAATTATTTATTTGGCGAATTTTGCTTTAGTGTATACACAGAAAAAAATCATTGTAATATCAACTAAAACAAGGTTGATTCAACTAGTTTTGTTAAAAATGTTGTTAGTTAATTTAACATGATATTAAACTAAAATAAAAGTAATAGTTATCCACTTTAAAACAACTGGAAATCATTTTGAATTGACATGTTACGCCAATTGAAGAGATTGTCAGGTCAAAATAACGTTGAGATCGTTATTGAAACAGTATTAAGAAAATTCATAACAACATGAATTTGATGTTGAATTAAAATAAATTAAATGTCGAATCAACTATTAAGGCATTTAGAATTAATGTTACAGCCATATAGAAATTACATGAAAAGATGTTAAAATTACAGGAAATTCCAAGTTAAATTAACATGGGGCCTATATAGAAGTAGCATTTACGCAATGTTGTTTAATAATGGGACAGTCAGTTAGTAAAAAGCAGTTAATTAATTTGTTTTATTTTTATTCATTTATAAACACATACTTATAGCAAATTCATTTAGCCAAATATTTGTTTCTTAAATATATTTTACGATTATTAATTGGAAAAACATGTGATCGTGGGAACCTTGTGCCGTATTTTGAATAACTGGAATGTTTACTATAATATTTCGTCACTAACAAGATTAATATTTTCTCCTCCGGTTGCTAATTTTTTCACAAACCTTTTTAAATTATATTATCATTGTTAACTGCAGACATAATAAAGAATTTAATTCACTTAAAATGTATAACACTTCACTTGTGATACGTAGTAAAGCTGCGATAGAGTGAAACTTGCTGTTTCTTTAATGCTGTAAAGTAGCGGTGTTTTTTAATTTTTTCTCTTTTACAACGAATTAATTTAATTTCAACATGTTTCACGTTGTTTCAACACGTTTCATGTTTTTGTAAGATTGATTTAACTTTTTTGACATGTTGATTTAACATAAGCCAACGTTTGTTAATATTTAAAATTGACAAAAGTTCTTTCAAAGTATTCCAATATAATTTTTAATGTTTATAACAATGTTGATTTTACAATAGTTTATCTTGTTTCAATATATGCAATGTTAATTTTATATGAAAAACTGTAATTATTACTTCATAAACGGAATTTAAAAAATTTAACATTGATTGATGTTATTTAAAATGCACAATGTTATTTCAATGTGATTAATACTAAATTAACCATTGCAACCATTGATTTAACTTGAAACAATATTAAAATTAAATTCAATTGGATTTTTTCCACATATGACAAAAATGACTTGATATTAACATTCCTGCATGTTGATTTTACATTGGGTTTTTTTCTCTGTGTACTGTCAAATTAGCATTTTACAAGTATAAGAATCAGCAGTAATAGCTTTTACCCGTAAGCTTTCCGATACCATTTTATGCTCGAATTAACATTAAGTGAGCTTGAATATTCACTGGTACATAACCTTATTTATAGACGTTTACTAGTACACTTGCAGGCAATTAGATTCCTTAGAACCTGTTTATTACCGGTTCTTTTGTATAGAAAGAGTACCCAGATCGTTGTTCTATTACAAAAAAATCTATCAATCTTCAAGAGATGCCATAGAACTACTTCAAGTGCTAGTAAGCATCAGCACTAGTATTTTCTATAAAAATCTATGCTTTCTATTATAGTAATAGTAATTAAGGCGCTAATGACAAAATTAAAAGCAAATCAACTGACAATTTTTGCATTCTTAATGATACATAAATTGTAATCAAATACCTATACATACCTTCATTATACAGCCGAACTTCCCTATAATGAATATGCATGGGAGCAGAAAATAGCTTCATTATATAAAAACTTCAGTATACAGAAATTATATTTTCTGCATTTTTATTTTAATGTCTTGTTTTTTTAAATATTTTATAAAGTGCTGGGAAGAATTCCTCACTGCTTAACTATATATTTTTTCCTCCATCTTCAACTTTATTAATTAATAATATTTTTTTTCAAAGGAAATGATAATTCACTTGGGCCCAAATTTAGTTAGCTAATGATAGTTGTTAACCAATGACATTTATATGAGAAGTCGTTAGTTAAATCACTGTCATTAGTTAAGTAAAGGCTGAGAATATGGGCCTTAGTCATTTTTGTTCACTGAACACGGACAACTACTGTCTAAATTGTTAGTGATGGGACTTTGTTTCTTTTCGTTGTTATGTTTTTCATCTTTCGGGAATACCCTATTTATATATTACTTTATTCTCGTCATATAGTGCTGTTAGCATGCGTAACGGAAACTTTTCTGAATTAATTCATTATATGGAGAAAAAAGCGGAAGAAACTCAAATTCACATCTGAAAAATTGCTTCATTGTAAAGAAAAATTCACTGTCTGGGAAATTCACTGTAAAGAGATGAAAATACACTAACATTGGAACGAGAAAGCTGTGTTTTTGAAATGAATTCATAGCAAAGAAAGCTTCATTGTATAGAAGCTCACTATAAAGAAGTTCGACTGTACATGGTATTCCATACAGATGAAGTTAAATTCATTACTTCAATATCTACCGGTATAAACTAATTAAACTGTAAATTTAATTACCAAAGTCATTAAAAAATCTCCACAGATAAAAAAAATTGTTTAATTTATATAAGTATTTACATATCGCTCATTTGCTCATAGAACGTCATAACTAAAAAAACACACTATTTAGAAAACGAACAATAGTTTTTAATTTACTCAACGGGAAAATAAAAAAAATAAAAAAGAGGTCTGTAAACAAGATATTTCTATAAATATTTTGCACAATATGAAGAACGATACGGAGAATAACTTTGCATTCTTAACACAAAACCATGTTTTTGTGTTGTGGCGCTGTTTCAGAAAATTATGATATGTATGTGCATATGTACGGGTACATTACGCTCACATCTAAAAGATAATATCGATAAATATTCAACTATAAAATATTATCATCTAGAGCTTAAAACTGCTTGAGAAGTGGAGTAATACAAAAAATTTTCACAATTTCTACTTCCAATCAGAATAAATACATACTTACATATGTTTCATTATTAAATGTTTAAATGTTCTCTTATCTGACATTATATTTTTTCTTGCTATTCCCAAAATTATTTATTAAACAAAAAGTATTTTCAAAAATACACAAATAAAATTATTTAACAAAAAGTTTGCGTCTAATCATTCTTGAAGTGTAATTTTGCAAACAAAAATAAAATAAAAAAATCAATGAACGTTGTTAATTGTCAATAACGGTATCAGTCGCTTATTGTTAATAGTTCGTTAGAAGCTGATGAAAGTCCTTATGTTAGATGGAATGTAGTAGAACATCATTTTATTGTAAGTTTGTTCATCTGATTCTTTTGCCAGTTTCAATCAAGTCTTGCACATTTTTGTAATTTGTAAGTACTGCTCTATGCGATATGTGCTCGTAGCCTCTTATAACCTTACATATAATTCTTATTCCGATCCAATCCCTGTAAGTATTACAAATGAATGGCAGCCCGACATATCCAAAATTGTATATAGTTCTGCTTGAGATCAGCGATTATTTTTCAGTTGCAAGTGCATATTTTCCAAAATTCTCACCAAATCACCGTGTATGCCAAAAAACAAATTTTAAGGAAATCGTCTTTTCAGTGTTGTCAACTTTTGAAAAGGCACTAAAATTTAAAAAACGCATATTTTTCCAAGTTAATTACTAAATCTCATTTTTTACTTTTCGTTTACTGAATTTACATGAGATATGTAAGAACAATATGTACACGAGTTCCAGAAACAGTTCACCAATCAAAATTTTTTGAAATTTATTCAACTAATTTTAAATATTTTTTTAAGGAACTTTAGACTGGATATATAATTTTATAAATAAAATAAATGTAGTTCGATGATCATTAAGGCACAAATTATTAACAAATCCTACCCTACCTCAGATCTTATAATTTCATACCAGAAATTAATAATTTGTGGGTATTCATGTCATTACTTTAGCGTTAATGAAAATGGCCCGATCGAAAGCCATATTTTCATACATTGAATTCACTTAATTTTTTGTTAAAAATTTTTGTGTTTACTAATCGGGAAACGTTGAAATTAGGTATACGAATTAGATGATGTATGCTTTATTATGCAAATTTCGCTAAAAAATTACGAAAACACACTTTAACTTTCCAAGTAATTTTTGCTAAATCTTGAACAATGTCATTCTAAATGGCACGAATTAAAACAATTTATTGGCCAATTCTTTTAATTCTCTGTTAAAATTGTTATGAATAACACAGTGAGACAAAAAACATGAAGTAAAAATTCCTGGGATCTTATACTATTTTTCTGGTAGGTACCGTTGCGTAAAACAAACCCCTGTTTTTGGAATTTTCAAAACACCCCCAAACAATTTAGAGTTATGGGTAAAACCCCAGATTTTCATACCCGTATGCATTTATCACTCTGTATCTTAGTTGAATACCAACCGATTTGAACGATATATATTTTCAGTATGTAATATGCATCGCTAAAATTTGTAACATATCCTCTTAAGCAGAATTATAATAAATATTCAGATATAACAAGAATGTTCATTGCCGCTCATATTAAAAAAATTTCTGATATCACGGCTTTATTTAAAAAAATTGGCATAGAAAGAAAAATAATGGGATACGTTTTCGTAAATGAGATTTCTTTTCAAACTTTAGCTTTTAGCCTTTTTTAAAAATCGATTTAGATATCTCTTTTTTTTCTCGAGCTCCTGGCAAGACTGGTGGTAGCTTCCAAATGAAGAGATGCATGCCATGCCGATATATCGGAAAAATTAAAGTTTGTCGATATTTTATGCCGATATTTTTATTGTCGCTACAACAGTACTTTCTACTTGTTTTTAAAGTTTTTTATGAATAAGCAGTAGTTCGGTTCTTAAAATTGTTTAACTATTTTCAATAAGAGAAAATACACATGAAAAAGCAGAGCATAAAATCAAAACGGAATAAGAAAATAATATCCTTTAATTTCGCAGTTTCATTAGATTAAAAACGTCTTTTTTTTTTAAAGAGAAGTAACACTCAGGCAATTAGTATGCCTACCAACCCGTAGGTGTGTTACCTTCTTTGGGAAAGGGATAGTGAGAGAGGACAGATGGTGAAAGAGAGAAAGCTTAATTTTTGCAACTCTGATATTGCGCGCTGTGTTAGTTTTTAGATCAGTGTTGCAGTTTTACTTCGCCGGCGATTTTGCTACAATACCGACGAAGGAGGGCGTTGTGATGTCCGCTAGCATACACCAGTATCAATTGCTGCCAGAAATGTTCAGCGACCAGTGTGCTATGCCTTCATCACTTAAACACTCCGGCAACAACAAATACAATGGCATACTCTAATGCACATCTGAAAAATGCTGGATGTTATGACTTGTCTGAAGCTGGGCTCGAACCCACGTTCTTAGACATTATTTGCTTTGCAGTCAACGCGCTAACTACTTCAGCCAACAGCACCCTCTTGCTCTTTTGCCTTTGATTTAACTTTGCGGGTATTTGGTATTCTTAAAGAAACCGAGGAAGATGAGAGTGTGCCCACCCTAAGCTGTGGGTGGGCACACTCTCTATATCTAGACACGCAGATTCGCTTGATTATTCGCGCAATGACATCTCCTACCCAAATTTGGAGAAAAAGATGCAGAAGTACTTATGATTTCAAATGTGTTCTGTCGCATTTGAGTGACTGTTTTCCATTCAGGTCTCGTTCAACCAAACTGCCATTTAACATTATGCAACTTTTGAATGAAAATTAAAAAATTACTCTACTTGAGTTTTGTTGATTTTATCTTGAATTCAACTAATGTTAATCGGTATCGATTTCTTCGATATTTTTTTGAGTATCGGTATTGTATCGGCAAAAGGCGTATCGAAGTATTTCTAGATCTTGCAATTCACTATTTTGAATATAGAAATTTTTACTTTACCTTTACCGGAAGACTTTTTAGCTTAACATTTGTAGAGTCTATGGACGAAAGCGCTTAGCGGGGCAGCAACACCAAAAGAGAATTGAAAAAAAGTTAAGCAAAACAAACCTGAACTTACCAGAAAATACGCATTTAAAAAAAATGTGTTTGTGATCTTTTTTAAGAAACCGGTAGCCTTGCTTGCAATGATCATGATCTATTATAATCTCATCATACGACATCGAATATGACGTTAATTTTGTTGTTGTATTTATGATTTTTATTGGTGATAAACAGTTATTCTAAATTGCTGTATCAAATGAAAAAGTATAAATGAGAAACAAGAAAAAAGTACAAGCAAAATTAAGCTGAACTAAAAGTATATATGCTCTAGAATCGTATTAGTTGGCGGTTGATTGCGCCGTCTGATGAAAGAAACATTAAACTATTTAAACGTGTACGTATTTACTGTTCCATTCTAATTTACAACTGACTTAAGGCATTTGTTATTATCACAAGGTCTTAATGATTCCACAAAAACAACATGTAATAAAATGTACATACATACATATGTACATATATATGTACGTACATATGGATGTACAAATGAATAAAAGTAGGTATGTACATGGATACATAAAAATGTGTGTACATTGTATGTTCGTAAAGAGTTTTTCAATTATAGTGGGTCAGTGTAGGGAGTCTGTGCTTGCCAGCATCAGTAATTTATGTTCTCTTAATTTTATTCAGCCGCTGATATCAAATCAACATGGCAAGTTACGCAATTGACTGGTCTACGTTAATAGAGAGTAGTGATTGAAAATTGGAGCAATGTGCGAAACCGCGCAGACATACATAATGACATAGTACCAGTGTTGCCATATTTTTTAAAAAAATCTTCTAATCGAACAAGAAAATCTTCTAATCGAAATTTTCTTGCATACAAAATCTTTTTCAAGCTTTTGCATAGCTTTTATCGAGGGCTTTGAGCGCGGCGACCGAATCAAGAAATTCCGTAACGAAAATAAAACCTAACACTAAGTTTGTTTCTTAAGTCTTTTCTTTTTTAAGTATATGAGTCGCCTAGCGTATGTTAACCCCTAAAGTATGCTATTGATTTCATTAACATACAGTATTACCAGAACAGATTTTTACATGTAGGAAAACACAAAATGGCGTACTTACGAGCAATCGTGGTTGATAAAAAATGAAATACACAAACAAACAGATAATTCGAAGGATTTTAAGCGGTATTTTCCAGATATTTAGAGGATATCAAGTCTCAAACTTATGTTTCTTATTTAAGTTACCATAAACCTATAGTTTCAATGATAAAAATTCCAGAATATCCTACATGTATTGTAAGATAATAAAAATATTTTAAACGATATTAACTTCTCATTTATTCAATAAAAGAAAAAAATTTGTTTTCTTATCGGTCACCACGCTCAAAAAGTGTAACTTGAATCAATATCAAAGAAAAAACGTGAATTAATATCAAGGAAAAAAATCGGCAGTCCCCGAGAGCCACACGTCTTTTTTTATGTGATTTTATTGAAATCAAATTCAGTAAAGCTTTTTTGTGGACATAAAATTAAGTAGCATAAAATATTTATTGCATGCAGCACATATAAATAAATCATGTATAGGTTTTAACTTCAAGTTAACCGTTTTCAAATCAAATTCAGGTATTAAAAAAAATTCAGAATGTCGAAATAAAAACACATTCAGTATTTTTAAAACCAAATTCGGCATTGTAAAGATAAAAATGAGGCTTTTTTCAAATGATTTCATCTGTAAAATACGGAATTTGTTTTGGAAAATTCAAAACTTCTTTTTTAAAAACCTAAATTTGATTTGGAAAAGGCCAAATTTGAAGTTAAAATCCTATAATTATAGTAACAATGTATTTACATAGAATTTTTTATGGTTACATTATACATTTCTTTATTAATATTGCCATTTATTTTTTTTTTTTGTTTGTTAAAAAATTTGTACAATTACGATCTGATTTTTTCAAAAAGTCCTTGGGCCTTAAAATATCACACAATGTTGGTATATATTATTTGTTACTTAGTTTTTTCTTATTGATTTGAGAAAAAATTCTTTCGCCAGCAGCTGTTGCTAATGGTATTCATAACCTGGTGACGCGCAGTGTATGTATAATTATTAACATAAGTTTTGTTGAACTTTTTAAAACAGACATATTCATCTTTTACAATGGACTAAAATATTTTTAAATACAGAGGTTAACTTCTTTTCACACTTTTAATGAAGTAAAGAAGAAAATATGTAGTTCGGTTAACAGGAACCTCAAGTACTAGACCGAAAGTGCAAAATATCATACATTAAAAAATCTTTTTTCAGCTAAAAAATCTTTGTCTTTTTGGCACCTCAAAAACACTGTGGTAACACTGCATAGTACCTACCTACATGGCCTACATGCTTATAAATCACACAAGCTTGTTATATGTAAGCCAAACCAACATCGACCCACCCTCACTGGAAAACCTTTTATACATTTCATCTGTGTATTTCCATTTGTTTGCTGATATTATGTGCTCTGTGTGTAAACCGTCAGCACCAGTCTTCCAAAGTAAAACAAAAAAAAGTAAACTGATGGGTTTGTGCTTTTGCAAGTGTATGAATAAATACTTTTTTGTTAATACATTGAGAAAAAGATGTCGGCTTCCGTTTAACGGTGCTTTAGTATTAATAACTTTTCTTGAGATTGCAATCAGAATAAAGATCCAAAAGCTTCTGTTGCTGTTATTCATACAATCAAGTTGTAATTGTTGCTGCTACTGCGACGAATGTTGCTACAACATGATGTGTATTGTGTTGTAGCTAAATCTGCAAGTTGTATCTGTTTTAGTCATTTGGTCATTCTAATGTGCTGTTAATTACAAAATGTCTAACATCCAGTTCCGTGCATCCAATGAAAGTCTACAAGAATTAATTAAATTCTTACTTCACAGCCAGACTGATGAAAGAGTTTATTCGTTAGTCTTGTAATTGTTGTTCTAATGAAACCAGCGTCTGTAAAACGTTTTTCTTTTCAAAATAGGTATTTACTTATCATTGAATAAACTGTACAGAAAAAAAACGATAAGGTTCAAGTTAAGGTTAAAGTTTTCAAAATAAAAGTTTTGTGGGGGAAAAATAGCGAAAAAAGTTTTTTTGAACGTCTCAATATAATTTAAATATTAATAAATAAAATTAAACTTTTGAACAAAATGGGTCGTACTAAACACCACAATATAGAATTTTACATATTTAACTATAAATGAAGCCGTATGGGAAAATGCTTATTGTGTAATAAGGTAGGATCACAAGATTGCCGCAACGCACCAATTATCGGTATATTTTGTATGCCAATCGTGTGATTTCAAAATTTATTGTCTCCTACGTCAATCGAGAACCATATTGTGCTGATTATCCGCAATCAAATGCAACTCTGCTGCAGCAAACGTGTGAACGTTTGATAGGCAACGATGCGCCAATATAAATGTTAAAAATGTACCAATATTTATTGCGTTCTCGTGCGGCAATCAAAGTAGCCAATACGCGGCAATTTATTTAATTAGTTTAATTTTTCGTGTGTGCCAATTGTTTTGTGTACCATAATTTAAACTTATTTGAAGTGTTAACCATGAAATGCAAGAACTTGTTTTCGCTTTGAAAAAATATATTATTTAGACATAGATATAGAATTAATGCAAAAAAAATTAAAAATTTTATTTAACTTAAACTTATTATGTGTAAAATACATGTCTTAGATTGTATTTATTTTACTGTAATAAACAGTGAACGATTAATAATGATTTAGGGGCCAATTAAAAGCCATGATGCAGAATTACATCAATATGCTAAAGAAAAAATTTGCACGTAAAACAAAACAAACTAAAAACTGCCATAACAGCTGTTTGTTGATGTTGCCGCAAGTTAGAACAATCGTATGACTGGGCTGCGGCAATTATTGCCACAAATTCATTCTTCGTCAATCTGCGGCAATCAAATTTTTATAAAATGGGGCAATCATGAGACTGCAGTATATTTGAATGGGACAGTATTATTATTGTGCACCAATTCAGCACAATAATAATTGGGTCTGATTGGTGTATTTGCAGCAATCGCGTGGTCCTATCTATAGATTGCTAAAAGCAAACATGGGCATCGTCAAGAGCTATTACTCCTCATAATAGCGAATATATTATAGCTAAGGAAGACATTGGACTCACCAGATCAAAAGGAGTTTGTGAAATCTACCCATGCGAAAAACGAACAATGAAACATTTCAAAACCTACTGCATCCATGGACTTATGGATTTGGAATAAGGTGAAATTCCAAATCGTTTAGCGTGGCTGTAAATGATATTAAGGCGCCAAAATAACGTAAAAAATGAATGTGTTTGAAATTGGATATATAATTACAATGTGAGTCAACATTTTACTCATCAATAAAAACGTTGAAGTTGTTTCAAGTTTTGCAAATCCTTTCCAAATTATTCCGTAACGACAGACAATGAATAAAATATCTTCAAAAATCGCAGGTAATGCATGTATCATCTGAAAATTTTTAATATAATACTGCCTGTCCCACGATGTCACACATTTTCGTTCGCAGGATTTTAAACGACTATCAGCTATTTTGCGCCCTACTAAAAGGTTCCAGCACGAAAGAAAATGAATACGAGTGATAACGTAACCATTTCAATATAAATTTGCGTCCCACTAACAAATTTTTCAGTCATTTGTACGCACACAAATGTTAACAGTAGGCATTTGTATTTTAATTGTCGACTGACACAAAACGAAACATTTTTTAAATAATTTTGTGTTAATTATTGACAAAAACATAAATAGTTATCAAAATATTCAAAACCAATTCAATATTAAAATAGAGCATATGAAGCTATATTTATGTATATATATATATATGTATATAACATACAATTATATTCGTTGCAGTGTAAAAAGGGCAACATTGCCCCAACTGCAGGCGTTAGTTGGGTACATGGAAGAAACCCCGGAGTTTACCAGGGGGACTGTAGTGCTTGGGAGCACAAACACGTCAATAGAGGAGCAGTGGATAACATTTTCAATAAATATAATTATTTCACACACTATTTGTTTATGTATACATACCCTGCAGGAAATGGCAATAGTGAAATTATACTGATTATCTATTGACGACGTCACCAGTACTACCCCAACTAGTGCTATCTACTATTGACATTTAACACAGGCATGTCCTACGAAATCTACCTGTAGGCTGCGTCAGTACTGACTAAGTAGTTCTTGTGGGACCATTTGGAGAAAATGTCAATAGTAAGATTGTACTGACTTATTATTGACGATATCACCACACTGTGGGAAATGTCCGTAGTAAAACTGTACTGATTCACTATAGACGCTGTCACCACCTGCAGGAAGGTTTTTCCTTATATGTATTTAAAAAGTTTTTCAGTACCATATGTATGCTTAATCCAAACCAAATGTATACCCACTAAAAAGCCAACATATTTTTAATATTTAAATTTTGGTAAATGACTACCGTTCAAAGTTATTAATTTAAACACATCTCAATGGGAAAATAAAAAATATTCACCCCTCAAGAGGCGAGTAAATACTATATTTATATGCATTTTTCATAAAATATGAAGAACGATACGATGAATTATTCTGCATTCTTAACTCAAAAATCATGTTTTTTGAGATATTACAACTTTGCAATAAAGGAGCTATATATATTGAATTTAAGTATATGTACGATGTATATTCTTTTACTCCTGTTTTTGTTTTGTTACGTTTTTTACTTTTATTAAATGAATTGTGATTTTGTTTATAAGTTCTGCTATTTGATTTCAAGTCCTTTATTTATTTTGAAGCAAAAACTTTGAATTGTATTTTGGGTATTTATTTTAACTTTTTTATAAATTGCATAATATTTTTATGCATAACTAACACTTTTTTAATATTTTTCAATGTGCTTTTTACCCTTTTTTGTGATTTTTTGCGCTTTTTACCCTTTTTGGAACAGCTTACGGTGCTTTTGTTCTTTCTGGATATACCAACAATGATTATTTTAAATAAATTTTAATCGTGTCACCAAAAGACATAAATATTGACATGGATACACTTAACCCCATGCTTCCTTCAGGGTATATTTTATTTTTAGTAAAACTTACATGTGTATCAGAATGTTTTTTTTTTCATTTTATTTCCTTTTTTTACAATTTTTATGTCATTTCTTTTATTTATGACAATTCATAACTGGCTTACGTTCCAAACGTAAAGCCAAGCGAACGGTAAGTCGAAAAATAGTGGGACGCTTTTTTAAAAGAAAATGAGTGACTGCCTTTCGTTCTTTTAGGATTCCTTTCGATATCCTGGGACAGGCAGTTAAGGATCAGATGTTTGATAATGTCTCAAGTGGAATATCGGAGCTTTTGTCAGTTGTGCTTAGCTCTGCAGCACTCACCGTGCGGTTGGCAGAAAGGAATGTATTCTGAAATAAAAAGCGATAGCCGAAGGATGGCTTAGATAACTCTAACAGATGGAGCTCTACGTTTTAAATGATCTTTCACGGAATCAAAAGTATTTGTTCAACCAAATAACATGATTACAACAGACATTGACTATTTGAGGAAAGTTTTAAGCCAATTGCCGATGCTCCTATTTTGTTGCAATACAATCACCTGGTATGGGAGATCTTTTTCGAAAATGGCTCGTGTGTGAAACAGAACTTGAAGATATTTCAAACACCAGCTAAATTGCTAATTTCCTAGTAGAAGAATTAAAACAGAAAAGAAGCTGTCGTTGGCAATAAGATATTAATAACCGCTTTATATATAGAGCAAAGGTTTTGCAAAAAAGGTCTACCTACCTTAATATGGTAAAATAAGTGCAATCGAAACTATTTTCTTTAATTTACATACATACATACAAGCACGCATTAATATATACATATGTATATGTGCAAAAACGTATTCAAATTAAAATAATCTGCTTTTGTAGTCTCTGTTATAGATTGTAAAAAGTCTACAATAAATTAAAGATAACTAGAGAGATATAAACAAGTGAAAGTATGTCAGCGATAGACACTGTTGAAAATTGTTATCAAAAGCATTAAATGTGTCAAATTAGGTGTGTTGTTCCATTCAAGATTCATTAGAGAAATTGCAAGCATGAGACAAATTTACCATTTAACGTTTATATTTTGGTTTTAACAATCTGAAAGTTGTGAAACTCCCATCATGTCAAAACTTGCAACAGGAGCACTAGCATTACCTAATCCAACACAGATCTCCGTCGAAATCAAATTCAGCGCTTTACCAATAATATGGACCAAAAGCGGAAGAAATCTAAGTACTGAAAAATTTGTTGCTGCTCACAGTCAACAATAAATCGGTTGTTTATTTATTGTTATTGCAACATTGTCCTTAGTATCATAAACATGTTATTTTAAAATATTAAAATGCAGAATAATTTTATTAACTTAGTTTTGTACATAAAATATAATGAACAAGTTAAAACAAATACAAAAAGACACGTTTTTGTAAAATTTTTTCATGTACGAAAAGTTTTCTTTTTTTAAGGTTTTTTTTAGCTAATCTATCACTGATGATTTGGCACAAGCACCTTGTATGCTGACTAGCGAAAAAATTTCAACAAACAAAACTTTTTGAAATAAGATATCGAGGAGTATCCCGAATAATACATTTACTAAATATTATATGTACA
Organism: Gymnocheta viridis; assembly: GCA_956483585.1. NCBI lineage: Eukaryota > Metazoa > Arthropoda > Insecta > Diptera > Tachinidae > Gymnocheta > Gymnocheta viridis. The sequence continues at coordinate 74,060,794 of OY101440.1, forward strand.
AAATTATATTTTACTTTAAAAATAATGGTCTTATTCCACTTTATTTTTAAGGGGCAAATTACGGCATTCGATATCTATCAAAATTTTTTTGAATTTGTATGGAAATTTCATTCGATATAAAATATCGTAATTTTTTGAATTTTTTCAATGAAAACTTTTTATATAATATTAAGATATCTTAAAAATAAAATTAGTTTTTCGAAATTGATTTTATTACTTTCAAGGTTTGGTCTCTCTTATAATGGTCACTAAAAAGTTGTTGTGAAACTGAAAGACAGAGGAGAAAATAAGCAATTTCAAATGATATATAACATATAATATATATAATACATATTAAAATTCTCTATTTCACCAAAGCAACTGGTTCTATTAAACCTATTAAATATTTTAAGTATTTAAATTTTAGTTGAATGAATAAATTTTTATTCAGATTCAATTTTCGTTTTCAATTCTATATTAATTAAGATTAAAAATTTGCAATTCAAGTATTTGCAGACATCATCTACATGCATATTTATCTAATGAATTAGAATCAGGTTTGTACGGGAGAGAAGCAATACTCTCGCTAACAAATCTGATTGAAAAAAACATGATTTTTATCCAATTCGAAGCAGGACAATTAAAATAAAACCTTTTTTATTACTGATTTGAAATTCCTTGCAATTTTCAGTGAGAAGAGGGTTAGATAAGCGTATGCGTTGTTAACTGCTTCAAAACCCTAAATAATGCTTACTAGGTTATGTTGAAGTGCTTGTAGATAAGGGGGAGTCTGAGTCTGTTGTTTTTCACAAGGGCGGAAATTTCAGGATCCGAATATTGTTCCGGCTATAAAAGTAGATTTTGATGCCAGTCGTTGATATAACATTGACTATCGCCCTGGAAATCGGGAAATAGTTAGTTTGGGTTCACACGAGAGTATTCAATAATGTTAGTTGTAAAATGATTTTACAAAAACAGAGCAAAAATATATCAAGTAACTTAGAATAGATATGTTTAATATGAAAATAACCTAAAATAAAATCAGTTAATTCAGAAACCAGAGCGATCAATAGGGTCTTTGGATTCTCGAATCGAACTCTTTCAGGTTCTTACTCAGTGCTGGATTTCCGCATAGGCCCGGGCCTCATAAAATAATTGAAATATTTATGAAAAATAAGACTGATATGAATTGGCCAAAAGATTGGAATAATTATAAGCAAATTAAAAAATGATATATGTATGTATTTTATTTCCGAAAACGTGTTCAAATTAAAAAATCGGTCCATTATCTATAATGTTGTTAAGAAAAAGGTAAAAAAACTCATATTTTATGAAAAATCACCAGGATAACGTTATTCTTCCAGCAATGTGTATGCGATTCATTTTTATTTTAAACTATAATCATTAGAGTTAATAGAATTTTTATTCACAA
>OY101440.1:75462707-75620207 GCA_956483585.1 Gymnocheta viridis
AAAAAAAAATAATAATAATAATAATAATAATAATAATAATAATAATAATAATAATAATAATAATAATAATAATAATAATAATAATAATAATAATAATAATAATAATAATAATAATAATAATAATAATAATAATAATAATAATAATAATAATAATAATAATAATAATAATAATAATAATAATAATAAAAATAAGGCTTATGAAGTTTTGGGAAACCACACTACACATACGAGACGGAAGCAATAACATCATATCCAAACCAATCAAAATACAGCGTGGTATATATCAGGGAGATTCCCTCAGCCCTTTACTTTTCTGCATAGCACTAAATCCGCTGTCCATACTACTCCAACAAAGCCAATACGGATACAAACTTGGCCCGGATACCAACAAAATCTCGCATTGCTTCTATATGGATGATCTAAAAATTTATGCAAGCACAAAACCAAACCGAGACAGCCTCCTAAAAATAGTTGAGATGTTTTCAGTTGACATAAAAATGAAATTCGGAATAGACAAGTGTAGGACACAAAATGTCATAAGAGGAAAATATGCATCAACTACGAACTTTACAACCACAGATAATGAGCAAATCACTCCACTTTCAGTAGGCGAACACTATAAGTATCTCGGTATTATGCAGAATATTACCATTGATCATAAAAAACACAAAGAAATCGTCAGCAGGGAGTTCGTAAATAGACTCAATCAAATATGCAAAAGTAAGTTAAATGGGCGAAATCTAGTAAAAGCAATAAATACCTACGCTATTCCCTTGCTCACGTACACATTCGGTATCATATCATGGTCGGACACGGATCTAAATAATATGGATATAAAAATTAGAACAACCCTAACCAAAAATAAATATCACCACCCAAGAGCATCTTTAGAAAGAATTAATATCCCCAGAAAATTAGGAGGCAGAGGTGTAATAAGTATAAAGTTGTTATGTAGTCGTCAACTATATAACCTTAAAAAATATATTATAACCAAAGCAACAATATCCCAGCTATATAGAGATATAATAAATTAGGATGATAATCTTACGCCGCTCAACCTAAAAAATAGTACTAACAACCAACCAACCACAATAGAAACCCTTATACAGAACTGGAAGTCAAAACCACTACACGGAAAGTACCCAAACATGATTACTAAACCATATGTAGATAAGATAAAAACCAACAACTGGCTCATGTACAGCAACATCTTTGCTGAAACAGAAGGCTTTATAACAGCTATCCAGGACGGAGTAATACCCACAAGAAATTATAGAAAATATATAATCCACGACCGAACGATAGCAAACGACAGTTGCCGTAGGTGTGGTAACAGCCCGGAAACCATCCCACACCTGCTCAACAGCTGCCCAACATTACTCCAAAGCCACTATAAGCAAAGACACGACAATGTTGGGAAAATAATACATATGAACGTAATAAAACAACTACAGATCAACGAAATAACAACATACTACTATAAATACAACCCCAAACCAATTATAGAAAATAGCCACTACATCATTTATTGGGATAGATCAATTCTAGTCAATAATCCCACCGAAACGACTATAGCAAATAGACCAGACATGATAATCATAGACAAACAAAACAAAATAGCCCAGATAATAGATTTTGCAATACCATACGATAATAACATACAGGAAACTATAGCCACAAAAAAAAAATAAGTACATACCATTAGCTCAATATATCAAAAACACACAAAATTTGGCTGAAGTAAATATACTTCCAATTATAATAAGCTCAATAGGAACGATTCCTGAGGAAACTACCAGCGCAATAAACAGGTTAAACCTGGATTTAAAGATACTCACGGAAATGCAAAAGGCAATTCTTATTAACGCAACAACTATAATGAGGGAAACAATAGAATAACGGATATAAAACTTGGATTATATCCCCACAGAGCGTAACCTTTGGTCTATGACCCGGTGCGTGAATTCCAGCTCAAGCTGAGAATGTATAATTCAATAATAATAATAATAATAATAATAATAATAATAATAATAATAATAATAATAATAATAATAATAATAATAATAATAATAATAATAATAATAATAATAATAATAATAATAATAATAATAATAATAATAATAATAATAATAATAATAATAATAATAATAATAATAATAATAATAATAATAATAATAATAATAATAATAATAATAATAATAATAATAATAATAATAATAATAATAATAATAATTAATAAGAAGTCATAACCAATGACTATCCGCAAGCAAACACCGGCACTCAGAAGAGGGATGGCCCCATTGCCAATATTACGGCGACCGAGGCAGCGCAGAAAACACCTACTTGCGGAAATGAAAATGTGACTGAGGGGAGCTCTCCTCGCCTGGAGCTGATCCAGAAGATGAGGAAGATGGAGGAGGACGCTATCTCCCAATGCAAACGTGTAATAGCCGACATGCAACAGGCTTTCAACCGGCAAAAAAATATAAGCAGCGAGGTCAAGACTGGGGTAGCCAAAATGTCCGAGCTACTGGACGTCACGCTAAATTATAGGCGAGCGTGGAAGGCGGCAGAAGAGGAGAGAGCGCGTTCGAACCACCACATGAAGGCCGTTAATCAGCAGATAGCACTCGCTTCAACTCCTGTAACAGCAAACCCGAAGCGATCGGCTACCAGTCCGGCTGTCCCTGAAACTAGCAAGAAGGCTAGATCAAAAGAGCCTAGCGGAGAAATTTTGGAACTTCCCGAGAAAGAAGGAGAAAACTGGCGGACTGTCCCCAAGAAAGGCAGCAAGAGAAAGGCAAACGAAAAGCCAAACCAACCCAGCAGGAAAAATAAGGCGCGACCACAACGCACAAAACCGGAAGCGGTAATAATCAAACCCAGTACGGGTCACAGCTACGCAGAAGTGCTAAAAAATTTGCGTAGTAAGATAACGACCGACGACTCGTTTAAAATAAAGTCCGTCAGGAAGACACAGACTGGAGCCATCCTTTTGGAACTTGGGAGAGGGCAACAGATAAAGCCTGATTTTGTTGAGCAGCTGAGGAACACCATACGGGACGCAGCCTCCGTCACGGAACTGAAGCCGAGAGCTACGATCGAGATACGGGATCTGGATTCGCTAACACTCGAAGATGAGGTGGAAATAGCAATCCGTAAACTGCTCGCTAACCCAGAGGAACAGATGCAGACAAGAATCACGGCACCAAATGCAAGGGAGCAGGTACGGGCCTTCGTCACCCTGCCAAAAGAAAGCGCTACAAAGCTCATTGAGGCAGGTCATGTCAAAATTGGATGGATTCGAGCAAGAATGCGAGAGTGCGAAGACATCAAAAGATGCTATCGTTGTCTTGAGGTGGGGCACATCCAAGCCAACTGTTCGGGCCTGAACAGGAGAGACATTTGTATTAGATGCGGGGAAGCAGGGCACAGAATGAAAGACTGCAAGACAGCCCCCAAATGCGTGCTTTGCGTGGACGCCAAACGCGGCCGAACTGACCACCTGCCAGGTTCAAAGAAGTGCCCACAAACAAAGAAATGATGAAAATACTGCAAGCAAACATGCACAGAAGCCGGACGGCAGATGCTTTGCTCGAGCAGATTGTTGTTGAGAAGGAGGTGGATGCTGTCATCATCAGTGAGCAATACGGACGAATACCGCGAGGATCCTGGTACGAGGATGATTCAGGTACGGCTGCACTGTGGCTACCTAGTAGCAGTAAGCTAGCGGTTTCGCAACACGGAACTGGCTTCTGTTACACGTACGTTCAAACAGAGCAGTTTATACTAATGAGCTGTTACCTTACCCCTAGTGATGGAATAGAGCAGTTTAAGGCAAAGCTAGACCTGATCGAAGATAAGGTTCGTGAAATAGGCGGAGCCTTTATTGTAGCTGGGGATTTCAATGCCAAAGCTGTAGAATGGGGAGACCCAACAACGAACACACGAGGAAGGTGCATTCTAGACATGGCTGCCAGGCTAGGTCTTATAGTGGCAAACACTGGCAATGACACTACTTTTAGAAGACCAGGATGCGAACACACTACGCCGGATATTACTTTGGTGACCGAGAACTTGGCTTCAACTGTTGAGGGATGGGAAGTGCTAGAAGACTACACTGGAAGTGATCATCAATATATCACATTCCGGATTACATGGCGAACAAACACCGCTCCGCATCCCAAAAGGAGTGGCACACGCAAGTGGAATGTAACTAAAATGAACACGGGCACACTTTTGGATACTTTTGATGAGGTTCCAGTAGCAAACACTGTTAGTGACGCTGACGTTTTGGCAGATGTCATGATGCAGCGCATAGTCCGAAGCTGCAATGCATCCATGCCCCGTGTAACGCAGCATCACAGAAGACAGTCTGTGTACTGGTGGACAACAGAAATCGCTGATCTTAGACGAACCTGCATCCGCGACAGGAGACGGTACACTAGAGCAAGGAGAAGTGGCGAGGCATTGATGGAGGCAGCAGAGTTCAGGCAATCCAGGAAAGCGCTGAAGCAGGCGATTATCAATAGCAAGAGAGCAAAATGGGAAGAACTTCGGAGCGAGCTGAACAGCAACCCGTGGGGACTTGGCTATAAAATCGTTACGAAGAAGTTGAGCGCAAACTCAGCCATCCCACACCTAGAGGAGGAACACATCAACAACATCGTGGAAAACTTGTTTCCCACTCACCCCCTGTTGTGCGAAGAAAGCGAACCCCATAATGAAGATATGCCAACGCCCTTCACTGAGGAAGAGCTAAAGACCGCAGCTAAAAGCTTTAAAAAGGGTAAAGCTCCCGGCCCAGATGGGGTACCAGCTGAAGTACTCACACTTTTAGCCGAACACCGTCCGGGGACGATGCTCTCAGTGTACAACGCTTGTATAGCCCAAGGCATCTTTCCAAAACAATGGAAGATGCAAAAGTTGATGCTGATTAGCAAAGGCAGAGGCGACCCAACGCTGCCGTCGGCATATCGCCCTCTTTGCATGCTAGATAGTGCCGGAAAGTTGCTGGAAAAACTACTGCAACGCAGATTAGCAGAGGCAGTTGACTTGGCTGGTGGATTATCGGAGAGGCAGTGTGGCTTTCGACCTGGCAAATCGACGATTGGTGCCATTGAGGATGTAGTAAGAGATTTTGTGTGTGCCCAGCGCAGACGCTACTATCCAAAACGTATAATCGTTTTGGCTACACTTGATGTGAGAAATGCTTTCAACAGCTTACGATGGGCAGATATTACGAGGTCTCTGCGAGAAAGATTCCGCATTCCGGGGTACCTAATGAAAATTCTCCAAAGTTACCTAAGAGATCGTAAGCTCATTTACGACACGCCAGAGGGCCAGCGCGTCAAAACCATTACATCTGGAGCAGCTCAGGGATCAATTCTGGGTCCCGATCTTTGGAACCTGAGTTACGATGAGATACTCCGTATCGGGATGCCTGAAGACACACATCTTGTAGGATACGCAGATGATATAGCGGCGGTCATCTCAGCAAGGGATATGGATGATGCCAGAAGGAAACTGAATCAAGTCATGATCAGAACGCAAACATGGCTCGAAGACCATGGTCTGGAGCTTGCCAAACAGAAGACCGAGGTTATGCTGATGACAAGAGGACATGTGCCACTCGAAGTCAGTATACAAATAGATGACGTTCCCCTGGTCACGAAAAAGGCGATAAAATATTTGGGCGTCCAAGTAGACAGCCGGCTCACATATTGGGCTCAAATACAACACGCGGTCGCAAAGGCAGCAAAGGTGACAGGCATGCTAAGCAGGCTAATGGCGAACATCGGCGGGCCAACACAGAGTAGGAGAAGGCTGATTATGGCAACCACGAATTCGATACTGCTATATGGCAGTGAAATTTGGGGATATGCGCTAAAAGCAAAGAACAAGCGCAAAGCGATGGAGGCTGTACAACGCACAGCGGCACTCAGAGTTGCTTCAGCCTATCGCACAGTTTCGGGTGCAGCAATTTTTGTCATAAGTGGAGAAATACCCGTTGACCTCCTGGCACGTGAGCGGAAAGAGGCATGGGACTCTAGAGGAGAGGATCCTAGTATCAGTGCTACAGAGCGGAGATCCCAAACCATTCAGCGATGGCAAAATAGATGGAACTCTGAAACGAGTGGCAGATGGACGAGAAGACTAATCCCCAATATAGAAAGGTGGACGCAAAGGGATTTTGGGGAAGTTAACTACTTTCTGACCCAGTTTCTTTCAGGCCATGGATACTTCCAGAAGTACCTGTATCGCATGGGTAAAACAGGAGACCCTAGCTGCATCTACTGTGGCTCGTCAAACGACGATGCTGAACACACGTTCTTCAACTGTATCAGATGGCACGCTGAGAGAGTTGCATTGACGGAGCAGATTGGCGAGCTTACTCCTGTTAATATCATTGATAAAATGCTCGAATCCGTGAACAAATGGAGTGCTGTCGGAAACTACGTCGAAAATATCCTGAGAAGGAAAAAAACACACCTCGATGCATTACGGCAAAACGAGGCCCTGCAAACTCAGGCCCATGCGCCAGCAATATCACGCTGAACATAGACACGACGGACCCAGACGTGGGTAAATAGAGAATAGTCCTTACTAGGATAGTGTTTTCTGGGCCTTCCCGAAGTAATATAGAAAGCAGTTCCGGGAAGGCACTCTCACCAGAAAAGGAGGAGGGAATGTTTTAGTGGAAACACCACTCAACGCAGTTGACGACGGTCACTGTATGTGCGAAGGCATTTTAAACCCTACCTCCCCCGTCAAAAAAAAAAAAAAAAAAAAAATAATAATAATAATAATAATAATAATAATAATAATAATAATAATAATAATAATAATAATAATAATAATAATAATAATAATAATAATAATAATAATAATAATAATAATAATAATAATAATAATAATAATAATAATAATAATAATAATAATAATAATAATAATAATAATAATAATAATAATAATAATAATAATAATAATAATAATAATAATAATAATAATAATAATAATAATAATAATAATAATAACCCCCTCGGGGATAACCCTTGACGCGGGGAGGGGGCTTAAACGTTTATTTCAACGAAGCCAAGAGCTATGCTGACTCAGGGACACCCATGTCAGACAGGTCAAAGTGGAGAAATACAACGCAACTAATTATCCCAACCCATTTATAAACATGGAGACACGCAACGTGAATAGATCAGATAGAATGCCGCTGCCCGAGGCCGTCGGGGCACCACCTGGAGCCAACGCTGGGGGTGACAGCATGCAAGCCGTTGGTGGTCAGTTGCTCGTGGGAACAACGACCGGGATACCCGAACAAGTGAACCACAACAATAGCCCAGAACTCGAAAATCAACAAACATCACAACCTGCTACACGACGTGTTTTGTCAAGGACTACCATGGCAACCACAGAAGCAGGCCTACCTAGGCAACGTATAAAATGGACTGTACAAATGAATCAATGAGTTATACGATGCTACTTTATTTCAACAAATATGGAAACGGAACTGCATGTATATAGGGCAAAAATGAGGGAGCTGTTTCTGAACCAATTCCCTGATTTATCCAGAATCACAGAGCAAAATCTTGCTGACAGAAGAAGAGCAATAATGGTAAAGCAACTTCTTTCTATACATGAAATTCAGGACATCAAACAACAAGCATCAATTATCATCTCATCAACTAGGGAAACAACTGAAGATCAAGTTGATGCTAACCAAAACGAGCAGCCCGTCGACAACGACAACAATAATCCTGAGGATAGACTCGAGAACAGAGAACCCACTCATCTGTTTGTATCTCAGCAAACACACACCCCTGCTATACCAGAAACAACCCAAACCAGGGAAAACACCACACGCGATACGGAAACAGCAATAACCCAAACACAAGAACAGTTAGAACTCACTCTCGGCGAACAATTTCGCGCAGCCTGGGCACAAAATAAAAACAGTGATCCTACCCGAAGAGATGGAATCCCGAGGATCTTTAACAACAAAAGAGTGAATGAACTAACACACATCGTTAATCGTGACATCTTGCCCAACTACCTCACAACTACCACTAGCATACAGGATCTGCACTGCTTAATATACGTGGGCGCAGTAGCAGTAGTTAGAACAATGGGAAAAAATACAATAAGGTGTACAGATGCTCAATCAAGAAAAACCACGCCTAAATTACCAGCGTGAGAAAGACGCCTAACCAATAAAATTAGCTACATTAGGCAGGACATAGGCCGACTCACAGCTTATGCCGACGGAACAAGATCCTGGAAAATTAGGAAGCTAGTGAAAGACATCATTCATCCTGTCCAAATTAATGAACTAACAGAAAGCACGTTAGTGGAAATAAAAGACAAGAAAATCCAACAGCTTGCGGCATACGCAAAACGCCTCGCGAGATACAGAGAAAGCAGAGCGCGAAGATTGGAAAATTCCCTTTTCGAAAGAAACCAAAAACAGTTCTATCGACAAGTAGACCAACCAGGAGGAAATCGATCTGACTCGCAGGTTCCGCCAATGAACGAGGTTGTACATTTCTGGAGCGAAATATGGAGTAAACCAAAAAACATACACCTAGAGAACGAATGGATCGCCAGTGAGGTTGAACAAAGCATAAACTATAGAGAAATGCAAAGCACCGATATCTCAGCTGAAGAAGTTGCGAAAGCGATAAGAGATAGTAGTAATTGGAAATCACCTGGCCCAGACAAAATCCACAACGTATGGCTGAAGAAGTTTACTTCAACTCATTCACTGCTTGCAGAATACTTCTGCAAACTTTTGAGAAACCCTCACGATACCCCTTGGTTCTTGATGGCGGGAAATACCTTCCTCATTACAAAAGGAAACAACACCTTGGACCCAGCGAACTACCGCCCAATTACATGCTTGTCAACGACGTACAAACTGCTGACAAAAATTCTCACCAACCGCGTTTATAATCATTGCGTCGAGTTCAACATCATGACAGCAGAGCAGAAAGGATGGGCCCGGCATTCAATGGGTTGCAAAGAACAACTCACAATTGACTCCGTCCTAGTTCATCAAGCAGTTAATTGCAAACGCAATCTTAGTATGGGATACATAGATTACAAAAAAGCGTTTGATAGCCTTCCGCATCCATTCTTACTGAAAATCCTTGAGATATATAAAATCGACCCAAGGATTATATACTTTATGAAGGTAACAATGGAAAAGTGGAACGTTAAGCTACATATTGGACAAAATATCAGCGAGACGATACCCATCAAGTGCGGAATCTTCCAAGGAGATGCATTTAGCCCCCTCTGGTTCTGCCTTAGTATGAACCCGCTGAGTAGAATGCTGAAAAATCTCAAGCTTGGTTTTAAACTTAAAGGAGAAAGTTGTGAAACTCTAGTCGACCACCTATTCTACGTAGATGACTTAAAACTTTATACCAGCAACAAAGAAAAGATGCACCGTACGATACAAGTAGTCAAGCGATTCAGTGACGACATTGGAATGGAATTTGGTATTGAAAAATGCAAAACGATCCACATTAAGAAAGGAAAGATTCAAAATGACACCGAAGGCTACCAAATAGATCAACACAACATCATGGCCAATTTGACCAAAGACGACAGCTACAAATACCTTGGCTTCTTACAACTGAAAGGAATTCAGGAATCGGAAATCAAGACAATGTTACGCAGCAAGTTTGAACAGAGATTAGCCAAAATTCTCAAGTCACACTTAAATGCTGGCAATAAGCGAAAAGCAATTAACACCTGGGCTATCCCAGTATTCACATACTCGTTTGGTGTCGTTCACTGGTCAAATACAAACCTTGATGAAATATCAACCTCAGTAAGGACTACGCTAACCAAGTTTCGGTGTCACCACCCACGAAGTGCACTGGAAAGAATCACTCTTTCACATGAAGATGGCGGAAGAGGGATACTCGATGTACCGAATCTTCATTTCTCTCAGGTAAAGAACTTAAGAGAATATTTTAGAGGTCAAATAGAAACGTCGGATTTAATACGCACAGTGTGCCTAGCGGACAAAAACTACACACCGCTCAACTTAAAATCGATACAGATTGAAAAGCCACCCAACGTTTTGACACGGGAAGAACAAATAGAATCATGGAAAAATAAGACTCTGCACGGCGTACACCCATTTCAGATGGAACAAGAGTTTATAGACAAAAGCAGCTCAAACATGTGGCTACGGCATGGGTCTCTGTTCGCAGAAACGGAGGGACTTATGATAGCCATCCAAGACAAAGTAATAGCCACTAGGAATTACCGAAAATATATTTTGAAGGAAAACCTAGAGAATGATATATGTCGACGATGCCAAAACAACACAGAGACCATTGACCATATTATTGGTGGATGCATACGTTTAGCATCGCATGACTACACCGCGAGACATAACCAGGTGGCGAATATCATACACCAAGGATTGGCAAGCCGGACATCGTTCTGTTTGATAAGATGGAGAAGAAAATCATTTTGTTTGATATCGCTACCCTCTAAACAATAATATCCAATCAACATTTAACACGAAAATCGAAAAATATACGTCCCTTGCCGATGAACTTAAAGCTATGTACCATGTGGAAAGAGTAGATATAGCGCCAATCGTCATATCCGCCACAGGCCTAATACCAAAGAATCTTATAGTCCAACTTAAAAAATACAACCTCAACAACACCCTGGGGACTATTCAGAAGTCTGTGATCTTAAATACATGCAACATTGTAAGACGCTTCCTGCAAACACAATAATAAAATAAAGAGAAAAAAAATCGTTAACCACCAGAGCCTAGTCCCTTGGCAAAGCCCGGGACAGGTATTTTCCAATCTCACAGAGATTGAGAGATTTAGAAACTCGATAATAATAATAATAATAATAATAATAATAATAATAATAATAATAATAATAATAATAATAATAATAATAATAATAATAATAATAATAATAATAATAATAATAATAATAATAATAATAATAATAATAATAATAATAATAATAATAATAATAATAATAATAATAATAATAATAATAATAATAATAATAATAATAATAATAATAATAATAATAATAATAATAATAATAATAATAATAATAATAATTTAACTTTTTTTATAATATAGAGACTTATTTATTCTTGAACAAGACAAATTCACACTTTTTTAACAAGAGTGTATGTAGTTACACCTTTTTGCATTACAAAATACATGGTTTTGTATTTACTCCCGCTTAAATTTCTTTACTCATTTTTTATCGTAGGAGTCTAAAGTTTTCCATGAACATGTGGTTTGACAAGACGAAGCTCTATTTTGAATATGTGTATAGTTACGTCCGTTTACATTTATGGTGACGATATGAAGTTAATTCTTATATTTAATTTTCATATTATATTTTATAGTATTTACTGTTAAATTTTTTTTAATAAATCAAATTAAAATCAAAACTTTTGTGTAATAATTTTTTCAATAAAAAACTGTTGACCGGGGTTTCTTCAACTTTAAAAACGTTTACCGGGGTTTTCAAAATATCAAATATTCGAACTATTCGAAAACCGGTTTTGGAAAAATGTGGAATAAACGATCACCTTAGTAGGTACCAAACTTTAGTAACTAAAGATGAATTGTATAATTTCTCATATGGTAAAACTTTCAAAAGCACCTACCAGGTTACCCATTTGGAACATCCTTTTATTTAAGTTTTATCATTTATGATTGAGTGAGGTAAAGTTTTAAGGGGCTAAGCAGTCGTGTGGTAGACACAATATGTGCATAGGCGAACGACCATAAACTTTATTGTTTTATTTTAATTTCTTGAATTTGTTTACATTGTAGTGAGCCAGTTCTTTTTAGCTTTTAACTGGAAATCTTTCCTTTTTTCTGATACATAGATATGCCTACGCACTCATCATGCTTAATGAGAAGTCTAATATATAATCTGACCAGACATACATTCTTGGGATTTAAATAAGTTTTTCAGCTATCGTAAGTTTTGAATATATTTTTACATTTTTAATTTCTTTTTTACGGATAAAATACATACAAAATATTTTGCAGACTGATTTCTTTTTTTTGCGTCTTGTAACTCTTCAAATTAAGAAAATCGATTCAAAGAACATTCACTGGGTGATGTCAGTAGTTTTGACAACCAAAGGCCCGATTTTCAAAAATCGAATTTTCTGCAGGAATCGACATTTTGAAATCCTAGGAAGCTATATCCATTATTTACGATTGTGTCCGTATTGATGGTTGTATGTACACATGTGTTTTTGTTCGTTTGTGGATAATTTCATATGTGTTTGTGCAAACCTCTTATAACTTTTGGATGGCTGAACCGATCGAACCAAAGTAGGCGGCATTTTAAAAAGAGTTTAAGTATAATCTAAATAGATTTTGTGCGATAAGCAGATCGATTTTTAAAACATTCGAAAATAAAATTTTCGAAGAAGAAAAATGATCTAGTTTACAAGATACCATGTAAGGGAAACGGTAATGGGGACCTCGGAAAGGTGGTGTCATTCTATTCACCATTATGGGGAAAGTATGGTGTTTGGTAGAGTTTGGCATGGTGCACTTCTGTCAAAACTTACAAAACTCGCACTACACGAGTTGTTATAGATCTCATCAAACGAGTTCCAGGATAATTCAGGGCTATCGCAAGGCTCCGTTCTTTCTCCCACACTTTTTCTTATTTTCCCAAATGACCTTCAATGTCAAACTTTTAATCCTATCTAATCTTTTCCAGATGACAGCAGCATGTGCCATTCGTTTTCATTCAGTAACAGACCAAGCCTGCCGGAGATCGCGGCAATGAGGCAAAATATGAATGATTCGCTAAATAATGATCGTTTACCAATGCAAAAGTATTTCATTCCATTGCAGCTGTGAATCTTTTGTATCTATGTTAATAAAATGTAAAAGTCAAATGCTTGAGCTGCATGTATTTATTTTTTTCTGAAAGTTTTTTAACTATTTTTAGACATTTTTGTCCGATTCTTTTATTAAAAATATTTCGTATAACAACAACGAGAATGCATATACTATAGTTAGGCATAATTTTCATTAAAATCATGTAAAAACCACCTAACCAACTAAAAATTAAAATAAAATAAGTATAAAAAATGTTGAAGTTAAACAGTTTCATTGAAAAAAGAATAATGTAGGAGTACTAAATGTAGCAAATAATTAAATCAATATAGGGCATTGAACAGACAGAAAAAAATAAAACCGTGGGACGATTGCAACCTCAGTTGACTCTTGATACAAATTTCACGCGCCCCAACAGTGCCTTTTTAGAAGATTCTTGTTATTATTTTTTAAAATATTATTTATCGTTGGCAATGTGCAGATTTTCCTAAATAATCAATTAAAAATTCTTTTTGATTCCCGCTTGCGCGCTTGCCTCTCGATGCTTCCATCCATTTTTTCACCGTTAAAATGAAAGTTTAAAAATATGAGAGAAATAAAAAGTTTTTGGCACTTCTTTGCACTGTTACACAGAACAAGAATCATACATATTACTGTGAAATTGTGAAAACAATTTGTTTCATTTCACTTATTCTTTTCATATGAAAACATTTGAATTTTACAGAACCAGAATGGACCCCCTGATCTTAATATTTCATTTATTACATATTATTACTTCACCTATATCCAACCGAAAGTGAAATACAACTCTCATGTTTGGGGCGGTGCTTCGAAGTCTACTTTGAAGATACTCGACCGGGTACAGGAGATTGCGAAGAAGCTCATCGGTGACAGTAGGGTAGCCAACTCCATTGACTCATTGGAGCATCAGTGTGGGCTGTGTTTCACTATTTTACTACAATGGAATGTGCTCTAATGAAACCAGGGAACTTGTTCCCGAGACCCGCTCATTTTTACGCACAACACGTTCTTCGTTAAGAGCGCATACATTTGTGGTTGACATGCCAGTGGATCGCACTACTCATTACAGAGAAAATTCTTTCTTTATCAGAATAGTTTGACAAGTCAGCTATAAAAACCATGCCATCTAAAGGCACCTTTAGCTTAAAGTTACCGGGAAGTCCCAGGGATGGTCGAGCGTTTTTCATATTTTTTCAACTGATTTTTAATGTTTCTGTGTACTTTGTGCTGCAATATAAATAACTAGATTTTTAAAAAAAGTTATTAAATTTATCATTCGAGACAGGCTCCAAGTGTGTAAAAGTATTAAATATTTGAGTACAGAGTACTCAATACCCTATATATTTCTCGGTACTCAATACCCAAAACTAACTACTCAATACTTTCAAAGATGCATTTCCATATGTAAATACGAAAATTTTTCTTGAAAATGTTTTAAATTAATACAACTCGGTTTTGAGGAAAGTTAAGCAAGCGCCTTCAAATCATTTGCAACAATATATAAGCCTGGTCGTTTAGTTAGATATTTTTACTAAATTATTAAATATGCTAATCCATGAATTATTATGGAGTACGTGTTCTAATAAAATCGAATTTTAACCTATTAAATATTTTTATTTTAAAATAAGAAAACACGATATAAGTATTGAGTAGTTTCGAGTACTCAATTGAAAAAGTATGGAGTAGTAAAAGGTAGCTGCTTCTTACAACACTAGTCTCAACGTATTTTTTCAAAGAATTCAAAAAGATTTGTTTGTTGAGGGTTTCTAGCTATACTATTTATGTATGTACATGCATTTCATTGGTGCTAACGCCAAATCATCAGTAGACCTTAAACCATATTCTTGAAAAGTTTCAAACCTCTTAGGCTTACTCTAAAAAAAAAATAATAAAAAAAATTAGATTCATATCGAATATAATTTGTTTGTTGAGTTTTTTGAATAAGTTTCATGCCTAATATGCTTACAGTTTTGTAATTTTTGAAATTCTCATTTGTTTATTAAAAGTTGTATAAAAGGTTGGAAACGGAATGGCTGGAAAACCCTCAACAAAAAAAACTTTTTAAAAATGAAAGTTAGTTACATTCGATATTCTTAGAAATGTTTGAAGAATTTGTTTATTCTTCCGTCTTTTCTTACGTTTGAAATAATTTCTTCGTTTAGTCGAACCGAATTACTTTTCTGATTCATAGAAAAGCGCTAATAAGTGGCTGTTCATATATTTCATATTTCACACGAGGGAAGAAGGGATTACAAATTTGTTACGGAATTCATAATTTATACTGAAAAAAATGAATGAAAAATACTCACTCATATTGCACTAAAATAATTGTACTCACAGCTCAACAGCATTTCATATCCCAATCTTTGGCAAAGCGCATATAGGATTCGGCACAGCCGACTACCCTTCATAACAAAAAGTGCTGATGGCGTATATATGTATATATAGGGTTGTTTTTATTTTATGTAGTTTTAAAAAGTAGAAGCAGCTGTACTTAAGTACACACATGCATACATACACAATATCACAAGTAAATATTCACTTATTATTACTGCTACCTGCGATAATAAAACAAATACATAAGTATACATTTTTCGGGCTTACATACATACATATATGCATCTGCTTGCAGTAGCATACGAGTTTTATTTTTACATGAAGTTATACTGAGAGATATGAGAGTTCTTAGGCACAAAGTTTCTTAAAAAAGGAGCGAAGAAATATTAAGCTTCTTTCTTATGCTACACACTTAGGTATGAAATTATATAATTCTGTAGAGAAAATAAAATCAAATGGAATTTGATTTTGTAAGCCCCGCAATTCCTACAGAATATCCGGAAAATTCTCAAAATAAGATTTTTTAGTATTTATGATTATTGTTTTCGCCAGACTCAAATATTTAAGTGCATACTATGCCTCATTGTATCATGATACATTTTTTGAGTGCAGGTTTGCGATTTGAGAAAATATGCCTTAAAATTTAAATCTACAATAAAAATATGTATATTTTGAAACGCTCTAGTTTACTCAATAACAAAAATTTTGAAACAAATTTACTGTGACATCCCTTATAGTATTACCTTTCAGATAGGTATAATTAACATACAGTTGAGTTGTGCTCATTACATGATGTTTGACTTCCTCATAGTGCTGGCAAAGTATTGGGTAGTGGGTACCGAGTATCGAGTATTTCCTTTTTTATGGTTACTCAATACTCAAAAGTAGTTACTCGATACTTTCAGAGTTGTATTTTTAAGCAATTTGAGTGGCTAAAATAGTGGATAAAAAATACATCACTGTATAAAAACACAAAGACAACTAGGTGTAAGATTCTTTAATCAAATCAAAACTAAATAATTTTTTTTTGAGAATAATTAAATTATTTCTTAAGTTGTTGTTAACGTTAAACTAAAAGTTAACTTTACATTTATTTTTTATTTAATAATAAACGAAATACAAAACCAATAATAGTTGGAGATATATTTTAAGTTTTTGAAGAAACTACTTCAATTTGCAGATAATAACTATGCGTTACAAATTCAAAAAATCCGTTAAAAGTATCGAGTAGTATTGAGTACCCAAATGAAAAGTATTGAATATTATTGAGTAATGAAAAGTAGTAGAATTTACCAGCACTACTTACTCATTAGCAAAAAAGTGGACCATGGTATGTATAAAAGTAAACATTTTTTTTAGTCGAATAACTTCTAAACTGTAAGCGGAAACCCAAAAGTGTTAGAGACTATTTTTAAGCTTTTTGGGTAGGAAAATCTTACTGCAAAAACTTGTTTTCAGATCAAAAACATCAGCTTGGCATATGTGACTCACTTTGTGTTCTTGTGTCTCCACCTCCTTTAAAGATATAAGGCATCAACTCAAAACTTAAACTTGATACCACCTCCTCGAAATCCCAATGAAATTTATCAAAATCGGACTCCTCGTTTAGTAATAGAAGTTTTGTTTCTATTTTTTTCAAAATCGCGCATTGTGCTTCGATTTAATTACGAGCCATCATCGATGTTGTCTGAAGTTTTAGACTTGTTTCTATTTCATCATTAATTTTTGTAAATATTGCCTCAAATTGTGGGAAATATGGGTTCTCAAATTGATTTAATAGTTCTACTGCTTACCGATGTGATGATGTGTCTTTGCTATTGTTAAAAAAGGTAACAAATAAAATTAAACAACAAAATAAAACGGAAATATATATATTTATTCAACACAAAAGTTAAAAGTTTTTCCTTAATTTTCCTTCACTGACAACCCTGGATCGAAGTATTAAAAATGTAATTTTATGTAGTTCCTTGTTACATATACATATACACATTCATATGCTTGTTTACAACAGCCTTGTTTACATTTCTTTGATAAAACAATATTTGCAATTCATATCTACATATTTCAATGCTTAAAACTCCTATAGAAAATCTATGAAATGAAATTATACATTTGGATGAGATATTTCAATGAAAATTACCAACGACAAAGAATATGTACATATAAAATATATTTGAAACATACATACATACATATATTGGACTATATATGTTCCCTTAATTTTCATATCCAACAATATATGGTTTATATTAAAATTTTTTAGCTGGTAGAGAATATTTTTCGATAAAAGCGTTCCCTGTATAAGTTGACACTATTACCCGCTATTAAATCGAATTAAATATACTTACATATGTATGTACACACATGCATACATACAAATGTTTTTACATTCTATGTACGGAACCATAAAATTATTATTTATTTTTTTCTTATATGTACCGCATTTCAATTTAAAAATGATAATTTCATATAATCTTCAGAGAACAAGTAGTTACGTTTATTTCGACAAATATTTCCTACGTCTGATTCTGTATTAATTTAATATAGCAATTGCCTTAAAAAGGGGCCTGTGTTGGCTAGTATTGTTATATATATGTACAGTGGAGTTCGGTTATAACGGACGTGAAAATGAACTGTTTTGTTCCTTAAATACGAAATTCGTTATAACTGGATTAAATATTTGCTTCTCTCTAGAATCAAAAATATTAATACAGAACATATTTGTCCTCATTTTTCGATGTGTCTGTGAGCCTTGTTACATAGTGTATATTCATCAATTTCACTTATTTTCTATTTTTCTGATCGCCTTGTCAAATGGTTTACCTAAATACATTTGCGATTTGGTTTGTTCGATATATGCGTATAAATTTATGCGTATTTTTATATTAGGTACTGGAAAAAGAGATGGTTATAAGTGAAATTTCGCTACAAGCAAAACCTTAAAAATCTCTATGAGATATTCATGCAAGTACTGGTATTGGGAAGAATTCGTTAACATCGGTGTTCGTTATAAGTGATATCTACTGTAGTTCGAGTTTAATTTTAGAGGCGAGTACTTTGAGTCGCTACAACAAAAATTTATGATAAGAAAAATCAATAGTTAAAGAGAATGGCGATATGGAGGCCCGTTATGACTAAGGTCACTCACTCACTTACTTATCGACACACAGGCATAAAACTAGCAAACACATGTACCCAGCGGTAAAATTTAAAAGGCCTTGAAATTTCTGCCCTTCTTGAAGTCCAGTAAAAGTACTTGATTTTCCAATTGTAATTTTTTTTTGCCTTTCAAAGAAGGACTTTTAATTATTATATTTGAAATGAAAATGGAAGTAGTTTTATTTTTTTATTTATTTTTTAATGCGTGGAAGTGAATCTTTTATCGTTTTCATTCGATATTTTTTGCCGTTGAAAATTTAAATTTACTTCCACATAATTTAATTTAATGTAAATTAATAGATAAATTAGGGGAAAATTGCTCATTGCTAGAAAAAACCGTATTTTGAAGAAAATTAATAAATATTTATTGATTCATAACTAATTTTGTCAGCAGATTTCAATTAATGTTATTATCAACAAATTTAGCTCATATTAGGATATAAATTCCTTGCAATCAACTAAAAATTTTAAATCTTAAATTTTTTTTTACTTTTTCGTCATTTGGTTACTATTCAAAAAATTTTGGTTACATATTTTAGAATCCCTCCAAATGGAACTCAGTGTGGAAGGTTTGCGTAGGGAAAATATGTATCCTTGTTTCTACTAAATAAGGCCTTCTATAAGGCTGCTTTACTCCTCCATTTTACCGCTGTGTATAATTTCCATATGCCTGTGTATGGAATTGTGTATATTAAGTGTGTAGAAAACCCAGTAAGCCGAAATATAGCTTCAGTATAAGTACATTTTCCCTGCAGAAATCATTTCTAATGTTCTATTGAGTATATCAAGATAATTGACTTCACTTTCTTCCTTTTAAAACCAAATGAAGCTTTGTATGCTAAAATCTTTATATTGGTTTTGGTCATGAGCGATCCCTTCATTGAAGGAGTAATTCAAGGATACATTACTTTTTCGAAAATTTTGGTATAGCTCCACGTGGTACAAGTAACTTAAATAGATTTTTTAGGTCATTTGGTATGAACATTTTCACGCGATTAAAAAAATATATTTTATTTTAATATAAAAGTTTTACCAATTTTTAAATATAAAATAAAAACAGTTTTGTGCACCAGAAAACTAGTAATTATTATTAATTTTTTTTTTACAAACGGTCAGACATGCGCGGATCCATTTAAAACTTTTGCGAGGAAAATTTTTAAATGAAACACACAGTTTCTTAAAATGTCTTGATTCTTTTTGGGTAGGGAATAGTACTAATTCTCCTCCTTTGTATATTAAATAAAAATGTTTATTACGCCCGCGAAAAATTATTATGCTCTATTTGACTATGCTATGCCGTTCTGCATATTTGTAAAACTTTTCAAGTCATATTCCTACTTTCAATCTCTTAATGTATTTGTATTATTTACTGGGTTTATTCCAGTAATTTGTTTGTTGTGTTAGTGAGCAAACACTTTCAACTAGACAAGTTGCTACTGAATGAGCTAAAGAAAGAAGGTCTATTTCGTTGCTGAGTTATATTTTGCAACTATTTAATATTTTAGTGTGTTTTTATGACTAGGACGGGAAAGTCGTCATCGATCGCAGTAAAACGTAACGGAAAGTAAAGTAATAGTTTCGTGGAGTATTGTTTAAATTTTATTTTCTTGAATTATTATTTTTTTCTTCAAATTGGCGTGTGTATTTGGAAAAAATTTAAGTATGTTGTTTAAATTAAGTTCGAGAATCATTAATGAAAAAATATAAATTAACACATTAAAAAGAATTAAGCCAACAATTATAAAAAATACAACATTAATTCGTAAATACTACAACTTCTAAACTGTATGTACAGTGACTACAACTACAATAGTTGCGGCAACAAAAGCAGAGAATAGTTTATTCAGCTGTGAATGTAAATAATACAACTAAAATATACATACCTACCTATTTTTGGATATTAACTCTCTTCTTCACTTCGAAAAAAAATAAAACATGTACGTGAGCAAAATAACTAAACAAATCACTTTTTCTATTACACTTTTTGGATAAGTTTTTTTATTAATATTTTTCATCTCATACATAAATTTTTTAATAAAAATTTTATTTGCAATATTTTGTGGTATGTATAAATGTATGTAGTATAATTTGAGAATATTAATTTCATTATAAAATGGAAATGTTATTGAAATTCTGAATTCAATTTCTGAAGGTCTTTTTATGTTTTTTTTAATTATTACTATGTATGTATGTAATTCGCTTTCAAACAAACAAACAAGCAATCGTTAATAAGGTGCACGACAAAAGTATAAGGTAACTTTTAGTCTTGCTGATATAACTTTGAAAGAATCGTATATCGACATTCCGAAACTTTCCGAAATCTTAATTTTTTGGTTATAAAACAGTGTCCAAAATAAAATATTCTTATTTTGCAAATTTAAAATAAAAGGACGTAAAAATTTAATATAAGTCAATTCGTAGAATACAAAGTAAATTCAAACATATCCGTAGAATCATGCATCAAAATATGCAAAAAAGTGGATTTTGAAAAAAAAAATTGGTTCAAGCCGTTAAATGTTAAGGCAACGATATATACACTTATGGTCAAAATAATAAGTACGTTATGTTAACAAAAAAATTAAATTTTTTTAACACAATAAAACTTTTTAATTTTTTAACAAATGTCACATAAAATCAAGTATTTATGAGCGAAAAACATAAAACAACTTCTTCGGGATATTAAAGGTAGGATATTATTGAATAAAAAGTTTTAGGTCAATATTTGTTTATGTATATATTTTTGTTATTTGGTCAGTATCCAGTGTATCCGCGTTTATTTTGAAACTTTTTTTTGCATTCTTGTTGGTATATTTTTGATAAGTTTACGACAAGTATATAATGGGGTTTCATTGCAAGTTTTTTTTCTTCTTTGCTTCAAATCTCCCCAAAGATTTTCAATCGGATTTATATCCGATGACTGACTTGGCCACTCCAGCAAGGTAATATTATAACAAAGCGTGATGAATGCTTCTGGTCATTATCTTATTGAAAGACCCACCGAAGCTGCATGCTTTCTTCCGCATATTTTAAAATATATTTTTGTGCTCAAATCGACCCACGCCATACCACGAAAAACTGCCCTATGCTTCACTTTTGGCTTAGTGAGCATTAGATGCAACAGTCTCATTTACATTTTTTTCCGAAGTAGAGGAACTTTTCTGGCTAATCGCCCAGGTAGCTTGGCACCTTTCAGTCATCGCCAAACAGTACGAGCAGATGTAACACATCCCCTATCGGCTGAAATTTCCCTGGATGATACGAAATGTTTTTTTTACGCGAGTAATAATCAAATTATCATCTTGTTCTTGGTAGTGTCTTTAGCCTTCTGGTTTTAAAGTATTTTGTCCAGATGTTTGGCAATTGATCGCATAGATTCTCCTTTGTTTCTTAACTTTAACAGGAGTCTTCTTACTTTTGGCGTACAGTGTTTATTGCGACTCATCTATCAGTGCAATATTATTTCTTTTTTATTAATTTCAAGGAGAT
Source organism: Gymnocheta viridis (assembly GCA_956483585.1). Classification (NCBI taxonomy): domain Eukaryota; kingdom Metazoa; phylum Arthropoda; class Insecta; order Diptera; family Tachinidae; genus Gymnocheta; species Gymnocheta viridis. The sequence goes on from OY101440.1 coordinate 75,484,595, forward strand.
AATAATTTAACGTTACAAAAAGTAATGGGATCTTTGCAACTCCCTTCTACGTAAATAAGATCGTGCTATTTATTTCAAAGTTATCATATTTAAATAAAGATATAAAAAAGTTACCATAGAATGAATGAACAGATAGATGTGTATGGAGAATTTATTTTTTGATTTCTTATATTCTCTCCCCCCCAATCGGTTCAGTTTTATATAAAAACAATACAAAAAAATTTTATAGCGATAAGTTGTGTTTGAGGGGGTGCGTCCACCCACAAAGTTGGCACAAGCGCATACACTAGAGTGGACGTTATGTATGTATATATATAATAATGTTATATTTGTATTATAAAGTGAAGTTCGGTACCAACGAATTCCTCGGGATGTCCAATTTTGTTCGATATATACGAAATTCATTGTAGCCGGATTAAAAACTTTTATTTATAAAACTGAGCAACGTTGATGTAGAGCACTTTTATTTTTCATCTTTCGACATGTTCATAAAAATGTTACATATTCCTGAACTTCACTTTGTTTTGATCACTTTGTGAAATAATGGTAAATAGCTATTTCAAAGGTTTAGGAAATTACCAAAAAAAATCAGCATTAAGTTTTGGGAGCGGACATTTTTAATGACACTTAAAATGTTTCGAATTTTCTTTTCGTAACGCAATTAAAATTAGGGATATTATTTCTTTTTGAGTGGGGAAATGTGGATCCGCGCCTGGTTATTGCTGTAATACTTTCCATGGGATATTCAAAGGAGTTGGGAGCGGATAACTTGTTCTTTATAAGCGAAAATTCGATATAACCGTATGTACGTTATATGTGAACTCCAATGCATTTATTTCTGTATATAAATAAAATTTAATTATCTATGGTTCGATAATAGTTGTTCTGGAAATCAAAACTGCAGACCGTGGCACCTTCCATATGAAACAAATGATTATTACCGTTTATCTGGAAAAGTGTAAAAGCGTAAGTGAGATACTTGGCATTTTGAGAGAGAGTATAACAGAAAAAAATATAAAATTTTAATTGTGGGCATGGCACTTCCCATACAAAGTAAAGTTTCATTATACAATATCTAGAAAAGTGTAATAGTGTAATTTTACAAAAGTATGTACATATGTTGTGCTTAATATAACAGAAATAGATATGTATATGAGATTGAAAAGCATTGGTATGAACAAACATGAAATATGTTCTTTGAATTTTTCAGTAAAAAATATTCATGATCAGCAAAAATAAATACGTATAATAAAGCACGCATCATTGGCTAAAAATCAGTCTAAATATCAAAAGAAAAAAGCTACGATATCTGAAAATATATAATTTATATCTACAACGATTTTATTCATATCTGAGAAAATATTAAAAATAGCTGAAATTTTAATTTGTTTCAGATTTTTCACTATTTTTTGCGACACTTTTTTATATTATTAGAATAGCAACTAAAAATATCCCTTTTACATAAACTCTAGACTTCTGCCATAAAAAGCAAAATTATAAGCGATAATTGGAACGCCGGGTTTTTTGAACAATCATAGAAAAGTTCTAAGTTTGTCTCTGTCATGCCGATTCTCCTACAATTTGAAAGATTTCGCTAATGCAATTAACTTACAATTATCGGGACTCCCAGGAATTTTTGCAGCAAACGCCAAGATATTCGGTACTGCAACTTTAAAAAATAACAAAATGACCTTGACTAGATTATTTTCTCTTTTGTAAAGTGTAGTCAATGAATATATCGTTAGGTGAAATGCAATATCACGTACCTCCATTTTTTGAATTATACGGAAGAAAGAAAAAACTAAATAAAATAGTTCGAATGGCTAAAGTGCTGCCCTTATAGTTTGGTCTTTAATTTGGCTGTAATTAAAAAAACGTATCTCGGACTTTTGTGAGTTAGCTGTTTTTGCATTTCAGTAACGATACTTTATATATGTATTTTTTCGCATAACTTTGCAAGTTAAACTAGTAGTAGCTCATAATACACACCCAAAATTATCTGAACTACAACTGTGGGCCGTTGCTTCAAAGTCTCGCTGTAATTTTGTTCCACTGCTTAAGTAGCCAAATCTCTTTACTTACATGAGCATCGGCGCAAGGTTTTTGGGTATATATCACTGTTTTATTGTCATGGAAAATGCGTACGATACGCTTTTCATTAAGAGATCATTCATTTGTGGGCGATTGGCCCGTGAACCGAACTACACAAAAAGGTTTCGTTCAATTCGTTTGTGGTCTAAACACCCTGCTGACGTTTTTTCCGTCACTTTCAACATGGGAAAATTCAAATCGATCGTCCTCAACCACTCCTTCTGCTCCTATCCTCCTTTCCATAAAGTACTGCCACACAAAAACAATGTACACACGAACATAAATAACAAATAATTAACCCAGCAAAAACTTTGATGGCAAAGTATGAAGCACATACTTTTCAGCACTTCACCTTAAGTAACATAATACAAAATTAAATGTCTGCTGTCAGTATTGACTTCATATTTTTGAAATAGTGTTGTGTTTTATGTCAAGTTAGCAATTTTACAACGCGCTAAAAACTTGTTTTCGCGACACACATTATTAACAAATATATTTCTTCGCCAGGGGTTGAACTGATGACCATCTGTATGATCTCTATGTTTATTTACTAAGTAAGAAGTTATTGAAATACTATAAAGTAATGTAAACGGTATGTAGTTTGTTTAAGAAGTTTTTGCTGGGAAGTTTTGCAGAATATAATCGTTATAGTATGTGAAATAACAGAAAGTATTAATTAATAAAGAGCTTATAAACTATTTGGCTGACTTAGATGAAACAAAGTGTCAGTCATTGCAGTTGACCTAGACTTTTAGGCAATTGCATTTAGAAACATCCTCTCTTACCACAGGACAGTTCTACAGATGGCCAATGTTAGCAGCAGTGTGTGTAAAAAATCGATCGAATCATGTTAATAGATTTTATGATTTAAAATACAAAACTAAATTTTTTTCTTTGAATTTTTTGTTTCGGAAACATTGTTTTTGTTTTAGTATGTAACTTAAACCTAAATACCTAAATAGTGCTGTACTATGTTCTTACTACCTTTATGGGAAGTTGTAGAGATAAAAAATTTTTTATATAACTTTTTTATTGAAAAGTTTTGCAAATCAAAATAAAGAACATTTCTTGAAAAAATGTTTGCAGAAAAATAAAGTACATGCGTTTTATTTCAATTCAAAGTTGTCCACCTCTAAAAAAGAACTCAATAGTATGATAAATATACAAAAATGAGAATATTTATAAAATTCATGGAGGCGAATAAGATTTTTGAAAAAAAACGAATATGAGATGCGATTTGGCAATCAAGGTCATTTCAACCGGTTCAGTGTTTTAATTAAATTTTTTGAAATAAAATAAAAATTTGTAAATAATAAATTCAAAAATCGATCATTTGTCATTTGTAATGAATTTTTTGCAACAGAAAATAAATTTGATAGAAATTAGAACAAAAATAAAAAGGTAGTACTGATAATAAAAAAAAGATAAATGATTGAATGAATTCGGGAGGGAATGGCGCATATTCAGAAATCATAACTATAGCCTAAACTAGTAAAACAGAAACTAAAAAATAGTTTACAGATAGTTATAGATCTTATTCACAATTCGTAACTAGTGCAGCTACTGCTTTTAGCTTATGTAAGAAATGCAACCCTGCATATTGGCATGTAGAGATAACAAAATACCGATAATATTTTGTACGATACTTACTGTAATTAATTAAAAAGCTTATGAAGTTATTAAAAACAATTTTTTTCATACAAATCCTAAAACAGTAATATTTTGTTCATAGTTTCTATATAAATCTATTAAAAGAAGGGGCTGTAAAAGTAAAGTTATTCACGAGAACTTTTTTGACAAAAAACACATCTCTAGTGTTTTTGAATGTATTAGTTAGTTATCTTTTAGTTACACCTTCACCAATAACAAAGTGCAAACTTTTCGTGCTGAAAGTAACCAACTGTGAATAACTTAAATAAGCACTTGAAAAAGTTAACACTTAGTGGTGATTTCTGAATATGCGCCAATGTCTTTTACAGACCGAAAATTTGGCATAAGTTTTCAATTAGAAGTTTTAAACCCGTTTTTTCCTCAATAATGTTAAGTAACTGTTAAACATTTGGAAATCTATAGATATCAAGCTTTAAGCAGTTTTCTTAGGATACTCGGACCTGTTCTATTAGTTACAAAATGTGAAATCACATGATTTACAAAATTTAATAACACTCAAGTTAGTGTTTTGCAGATCGTACGAATTGTAGCCTTCAATGCTCCAATAGAATATGCGCGAAAAATACGCAAAAAACAGTAAGGCGTTACAATTAACTTTTCAAAATCATGTTATTTGAACGTTTGTGGTTTACAGAATAGACACGTTTTTTATTACTGTCAGGGCTACCATGAAGAATAATGATTGCCCCTAAAATCTAACAAAACTCTTCCACAATTAAGAAAATTTTTAAATTTTGGTTTTATCAGGTCAGAGTGGATTCCTAATTATTGTTATAATAAATAATGGGCTTGCATACATACATATTAGGGATGCCAAACGGGACTGATTTTTTGAATCCCGGGATTCGGGATTTTGAAATTTCAAATCCCGGGATTTCGGGATTTTTCGGGATCCCGGGATTTTTCGGGATCCCGGGATTTTTCAGGATCTCGGGATTTTTCGGGATTTAGAAAATAGAAATCAAAATTTGGTTTTTGTTGATTTTAAATAAAAATAATTTTATTTTAATAAACATAACAAACAAGGCTTATTCATACGGTTTTAAAAAAATAATAAATTCATACAATGGACATATATAATATAAACATAAACATAAAAATATAATAATGAACATACATAAGTGTGTATATATATATGTATGTATGTATTTGCAGTACATTTTTTTTATTTTTTTTTTTATCTTGGACCAGCACTCAGGGGATGACCCCTACACATGCAATGCATTGTGCTGGAACTAGTGGAAAGGGATAGTGATAGATATGAAAGGAGGTTGAAGCTTCATTCGTTCTTTACAACTCTGCCTTTTTTTTTTGCACGTTTATTCGTAGAGCAGTGTTGCAGCGCCTCTGGTGGCGAGGAGGACATTACGAGTTTTAAAGCTGTGTTTTGTTTAGTAGCCACTTCTTTTATTAATTTTATTTTACTTCGCCGTTGATTGTGCTACTCAGTACCAACGAAGGAGGGCGCTCTGATGTTACATTGGAATTAGTATCAGCTGAAGTTGGTACTGTTCAGTGACCAGTGACCATGCCTTCGCCACTGAAACCTTCCACCAACAACTGACACAAAGGCACACCAATGCACATCAGAGAAATGCGTGGTGTTTTTATTTCATGACTGTCTGACACTGGGTTTGAACCCAGGTCCTTCGGTTTGTAGTCAACGTGCTTACTACCTGAGCCAACGCCAACGTTTTTAAAAAAACTTCTTAGAAAAATTAATGCATCCAACGTATCGTCTGTTAATCTGGATCTAATTTTATTTGACATATATGTGGCAGATGAAAAACAACGTTCACAATCAACGCTAGTAGGTAAAACCGTTAACAAGCTATGATAAGCAGCCTGCAAATGCAATCCTCTGTCGCCACCTGATATAAATAAATCGATTTCTATTTCAATGCTTGTCTCATCGTTTGTGGAAGCATTAGCAGTTTTAGTTGGACTTTTGCACATATCAATTGCGTCATTCAATTTTTTTGTTATGGAAATATCGGGATCATGGGTCAAATCTTCAACAAATGACAGATCGGAATCAGAATTACTCGTAGACAAATCATTTACATTTTCAATTTTTCCAAAATGTACAATAAATTTTTTTAGTTCGTTTCTAATTTCAAACATTTCCACATTAAAATCAAAGTCAGACTTAAGTTTAGGATTTTTAAAAAATTAAGTAGTGTAGAATAAATATTTCTCCTCTGCTGAATTCGTTTAAGCAGGGATTTTTCTAGCTCATCGCTTAATTTACAGTCTGTTTTAGATATTTCTTTAATCATAAAAGAGAGGGCAGCATCGGCTTTCCAAAGATTCATATCACTGCGGCACAGAGCTTCAAGCGTTACTTTTACAGGGTTTAAAATTATTGTAATTTGTTTAACTAACTCATAGTCTTCATCCGCCATTTGTTGTGATTTTAAATCAATTAATGCCTTTCTTATAGGAATTTCTAATTCAGAAAATCTTTGGCACATGTCAAATAGTGTGTTCCATCTAGTTTTACAATCTACAATAAGTTTTAGTTCTTTACCTTTTTCCTCCTTCACATACTTCTGTAAAATCTCATTTTTTGTTGGCGATTTTCTAAACATCTTTGAAATTTTTCTTACTTTTTGAATGAGAGGCGCAATGTGGAATCGGTCAGTAAGATCATTTTTTGTTTCTCTTGCACAAAATGCAAACGAATCAAACATTTCGTCGTCATCTGACGAAGATAAATCATTGTCACTGAAGTTACCAGTTGGCTTGTAGAAGACGTCAACTATTGCTAAATGTATTCCATGTGCCATGCAAAGTTGCTGCTTTGGTGTAATCAATTTTCCAATTTTTACCATTGTTGAAGCTCCGTCTGTTGTAAAAGCTACTATGTCATTGGACAATGAAACACCAAAATCTTTTAACCTCTCTTCTATGATTTGTATACAATATAAAGCAGTTGCAGACTTTTTCACCCTTACCAAACCTAGATTATACAATTTATTACTTGAACGCAAAATAAGATTGATGTAACGTTTATTTGATGTTGATGTCCACTCGTCAAACATAAGGCTAAATTTATATCCATCACTTTTAATTTTGCTTATTTCTTTTAAAGTTTTATTTTTGCATTTTAAAAAGTACTCCATAAATTGTGCTTTTATTGTTTCCTTTGATTTTGGAAGTTCAAAACCCCGGGATACCAAGGACTTTCGAAGTTCTGTAGACGTGATGAATACAGAAAAAGGCAGGCCGTCAATAGCAGCCATGCGGGAAATACATGCTCCAAGAGAATCTTCTTGTAATACGGAGTACTTTGTAATTTTTTGTATTTTTTTCTCCGGCTCATCAGTAGCATTTTTATCTAGTTTTACAGCGTGAACCTAAATAAGAATAAGAAAAATAAAATACAGGTTTAAAGTGAGAATATTATAAAAATTTTAGAAAACTTACTTTAAGATGTGTTATTAATCCTTTTGTGGACCCTCCATTAGTTTTTAATATTTTGTTGCATATTTTGCACTTTGCGTTGGGAGCTCCTGAAGAATCACTTAGGAAATAATACCAAACAGAACTTTTGTTGCCACTTTTTGTACTGTGTTTTTCGAAAGACATTTTCCTTTTAATTTTTAAAAATTTACGAACTTTTTAATATATTTTGTATGTATACTTGCTATAATAACAACGATGTAAATCTTTATTTCTTTTGCATATTTAACAGGGTGACACATATAAGTACATAATAATAAATAAGTGTTGCTAATGTTTATTGTATAACAATTTTATATCAAATATAGTATGTAAAAATTTCGGGATATCCCGGGATTTTTATAATGAATCCCGGGATTCGGGATTTTTGAATCCCGAAAAATCCCGGGATTTTCGGGATCGGGATTTCGGGATTGGCATCCCTAATACATATACATATAATTTATTTTGTTAATTTATACTTTATACACAAATTGTCTTCCAATAATATTATCTGGTACTTATGAATAAATTTGGTATACAAAATCTTTTGCAACGATTGAACAAAAAATATCTACTTCCTGTATTAACATGTGCAAATTTGATTAATTTTTTGTTTTGAATAATATTCTGGTACGAGCACTATAAGTAAATATTAATTGATTTATGAAATTTTTAATATTTATTGCTTTTTTAAGTCAAGTTCGTCATAAATCATCATAAATACTAAAAATAAAAAATAGTGGTAATATCGGTCGTTATTTGGTGTGAAAAATCAAGAAAATACTCTTTATACTCTACTCTTATGAGAAGAATCTTTCTTTAAAGTAGGACTAAATTTAAACCATATATGTAAGTGCATTTCTGTAAAATCAGTTTATTGAGTTATGACATTCTTGAAATAGATGAGCGCTATGTTTAACAATAATATTTTGCTGAAGAGTTTAGAGTTCATCGATTTCTTAAAGTGAACTTAATAGATTAAATTAATCGATTTTGCTTTAAGAAAGTTCTTAAATTCTTTTTAACATGAATACATTGAAATTAAACAGTTGCGTGCAACAATTGTTACGATTTAAATTTCTTTGGGTGAGAAAATATAAAAATTTTGACAATTTTTAAAATGCCCTAGCCTAGTGCTAGTAGAGCAGATCTTGTAATTTTTATAACGCTTTTTTATGGTTTCACGAACTAAAAACTTAAATCTAAATATTACAATAGAAAAGTGGTTAAGGTTTGTGAATATGTACGTAAAATCGATTTTACGTAAACAAATCGTTAGGAGAAATATAAAAAATATTCATTTTCGTAACAATTTGTGTGAAACTACTTCCTTCTTAATTTATTATTATTCTAATATTAGTATTTGACGCATTTTTTAACCGCATTTGTTAAATTGAAATTTTAATTTTCACTACTCGAATGTTTGATTCAAATCAATAACTTATCTATTCAAATTATTCATGCACATTTTAACGAAAATTTATGTGAGTTTCTAGGAATCCGATAAATATAGAATTTTTTACTGATACTTTTATAGTGCTCATAAGGTTATTTTTCGGGAATTTATTTTAATTAGCCAATGAATGAAATAGTTTTTCGGATATCTTCTTCATTCGAAATCACTGAAATACATAAATACGTAAAACGCAATTAGTAGGGTTATCAGATTGTTTTTTCCTCTTTCGTCAAATTTAATTTCGAAAATCTATAATTTTTTTATTATTATTTTTTTATTAATTAAGAAAAATAAATTCAATAGAAATCCTTCAAAGTCACCAGAAATAGTAGATATAGGTATTTTTGTTTAATTTTGTAAAAAACAAAACAAAGAAAATTAGTGAACAACTAAAACGTAAAATCTTAAACTAATAATGTGACTTTTATTTTGAATTGAGATCTCAAGTTACAGTTCATTTCAAAACATTCCTCAATGCTTTTTAGTTTCTAAATATTGTTTTGGAGTTTAATTTATTCAATTCTTGGAAAAGTAAAAAAATTGTAACAATTGCTATTTATGTATGTTGATATAATTCGTAGCTCGTAATAAAGCGTCGTGAAGTTTACGTTTAATTCTCTTTCGCTGATGAATTCTAGTGGAACTTATTATTTATAATTCTTAAAAATGTTATTTACCCGCCCAAACTTTTGCCTAAGAGACATGAAAATCTTTAAAGAATCTTTAACAACAACAAAAAGATGAAGTTCTAGAACTAGAACAGGTCGCTACCACTTGGAAACCGTCACCGTCAGAAGGTTCTCTCCACACGCCATATTTTAATATGGAAATATATCTATAAACTTATACATTGACATTTTTAGGTAGTCTATTTATTATATTTTTTGTTGTTGTCATCTGTCAAGTAGTTACAAGATTGAATGCCAAATGTTAAAATGGTGGGATATTGAAAATCATACTTCTTATTGGAACACCCTGTATAAATATGCTACTAACTTTAATTAAATTTATTTGTTTATCTCAAAAATTATGCAAGTGGAATTATTACGTTTTGTCATAATTATGAAGAGATCCTGAACTTGTAATCCGGAGTAGTGCCAACTCCTACTATTTGTAGTGATTTTAAAATTATGCTACAATTGGAAAATTTTCTCTTTTCGGGACATATTCATAGAAACAATTTTTATGAATTCTGTGAGTTACGAAAAGTCTCTTATTGTGAATAGATGAAAATGTGGTTTTAGGAAGTGAATTTAATTGTATTATTAAGAACCATTTTATGGTAAACATGTACAGTGAGACCTCGATTATCCGTAATGGTCGGGACCGGAAGCATTCTAGATAATCGATTTTCCCGGTTAATTGATAACGATTTTAAGTTGTACTTTTAAACATTTTAAATACATACATATGTACTCGTAATTCATTTATTCAGAGATTTTATAAAAATGTTTAAGTAATATAAAAAATTGCAATTTTGGAAAAAAAATATAAACGTTACATAAAGATTTCATTTTACGTATTTTCTTTAAAAATAATATTTAATTTTGTTTGTTCCTTCTTTTTACAATTCATATTTTCGTTAATTTGGTTTTCATTAATGCATTAAACTTGGAGTTTATCTTGCCGCCATGGATCTCCATGAAATCCAGCAATGTACTGGATGCATGCGTTGATTCTCGACCTCAGGTTCATATGGGGCATTTGTCATACGGAGAGACAATTTGTTCGTCTGACAAAACGGCAAGTGGAGAAGCATTTTCATCACAGTTGAGACAAGTTTCAATGTTCTCAGTAAAAAATTTAAAAGAATGAAGAGGTAATCACGGTTAATCGATGCAATAAAATAAAATTTATAGAAATTATTAAAAATTTTCTTTCCCGGATAATCGACGTTTCCGGTTAATCGAATCACGGATAATCAAGACCCCACTGTAATAATACTTGAACTGAAGTCTATTGTATTATTTTAAAAGGTGACTGATTTTATGTCACAGAATAAATTATAACTTCTGTACCATTGGTCAACTCAAGACGCATTTTTCAACCTTTGCAACTTTTTAAAGTGCTAAGTAGTTTCCGTTTTATATACACTACAAATTAAAAAAATTTTCAATGTTTCGGGCTGTTTTTTGATTTAGAAACTCACGATTTTTAAATAAATTGAGTTTTCAGACATGGACTTTTAATTAAAAACGTTAAATTTTTTTATATTTTTCAATATTCATAACCTTCTAGAATAAAATACTGATATTAAAATTAATATTGGCCGAATGAGAATTCGATCATACATTACTACACAGTTTACACTTACTGTTTAAATAGCTGTAAGTTAGTTGTTAATATAACTTCCTGAGAAGTAGAAAATACGCACTTATTGACACTTTAGAAGCAACGAAATAGTAATTCATAAAATACTACTACTTGTTTATACGTACATACATGCATATACTATACTGTGTGTATGTATATTTATTGAAGTCATAATTTTTTAATTAGAGTTCATTTTCACTGATCCAATAACAAAGTTGTTTTCTTCAGTTTAATGTGTTATGATCGCAATAAATTAATAAGATTAAAACAATATGGAAAAAACTTGCCAACATAGCAATAGTCATATGCCTTACCCCATTTTGCCGTTTCTCTCTTATCTTTTTTACTAACACAATCACTTTTTCCTTACTTGCAGCTCAACTTGCCAAAGGTTTTAGATGACAGTAATTTTTCAAAACTTGCAGCAAGTTAGTGTCAAAAAGATAAATAGTGCTGCCAAGTAAAAAGTTTAACACAAATTTACTGGATTGTGAAACAAATTAATTAATTATTTTATGTACATTTGAAATCACCAATCTCATTAAAAATAATAATATAATAATAATAATTACTGACAACTTTTTCTCTGAAGAGTGTCTTTGCTCAGTTCTTGCCCACTTAGGCTTATTCAACTTCCAAAGGAACTTTTAGTCTACTTTGTACGCATTCAAGCAACTTGCAATATGTACACTGTACTTGCAAGTAATTACTTGCATGTGACAACGGGGTTTAGATTGCTAAGTTTTTATACACAACTGTTACACGCACACACATGAAATATACAATACATTATTATCAATATCGAATTCAACCATGTACTCGTATCGAAGAAAATAATATTAATTGATTTTGAATTTAAACAACAAGAAAAATTAAACAAAAACAAAAAAGTAGCACAGAAAGAAATCTATTCTGCTGGCATTGTTCAACAAATAAACAAATATATTTTTGCTAAGTAATGAAAAAATATTATTAAAGTAATAGCAACAAAACCCTTTGTTAATTAAATACTAATACATCATAATAATTTTATTACGATTGCTTGCATACTAAATAAATTCGAGTACCTATAAATAAATAAAATAAAAAAATATACTTACAAAACGAAAAAAATCAGAATCGAACAAAAGCAATTTCAATATTAAAAGGCATATTCATATTGGTTTTTGTGTTTTTGTTCAAAGTTCCCAAGTCCACAATATCAATTACGTTATCAGGAAATATGAAACAGAAAGAAAATCAAAAGCATTAACAAATCAAAACATCAACAACAAAATAATAATATTTATTACAAAATGTATAGAAACAACAAATGTTAATATACAAAAATCTTTGTTTGTGAGCTGATACGAGGAGGTATGTAGAACAAAATAGAAAATAAAAATATTGAAACTATAAAAAAGTCGTTTGGTTGGGGTTCTTGTTATCACACAATGCTAAAAGTCTTAAGTAGGAGAGCCCCCAAAATAATTATGGAACGCAGTTTTTACAATGTTGTTTATGTTTTTATAGTTCGAGAAAAAGTTTGTCATTTTAGCAGCGATAAGAGAGACCGTGCATATTAATAGGTTTGTTTTGTTAATGTTTGCTAGATAAAAACTCTTTTATTAGCAAGATTCAGATGCAAGTCCGTTATATGCTTAAAAAACAGAAACATGGTCACAGTTTCAACAAAACAATAAAGTTTTTAGTGGAACATAGGATACATAGCATTTTCCTTTCGTGATTTGATTAATCCGTGAATCGATAATAACTTGTGATACTCGTTTTACTGTTTAAATATTTAAAAAGTGCCAATTTTTCATTTCGAAAACCAGGGAACGTTCGATATATTGGAAATGGTTGTATGTTTAAAAGCTCTCAGAACTGCTTTCTGTGACAGTCGATTTCTTAGTTTCGGGCGTTTTGTATGGAAATTCATCATAAATATCCTATCAGTCGAAAAATTATCGCAATAGAATCTCTTTCTCTCTTAAGCGCACCTTATCCTAATCGATGTTGCACAATATAGTATTTTGGATATACCAACGAGTAATCATACTCACACTGTGTGTGAGTTAATAATAATTAATATTAATAATAATAACCATTTCATGTCATTAGTCTTGTCATTTATTTTCCCAATATGAGCATAGGAAAAAAGAAAAAGAAAATATGTACTCAAAAGCGTAATAATTTTGCAAACGGGAATACAAAACCACACAGTACATACAAATTAATACTGCCAATTTGTTTTTATACGATATTAAATAATATTCATTTACATATGTACTTGTATTTTTAATTCTCAAATTGTTTATAATTCTCTACATACTCGTACATATACATACATAGATTAATATAATAGCAAAGTTCTTTTATTTCTACTTTGTGAGTCAGAAATTATAAAAATATATGCAAGGCACAGTGGTACAAAATTAAAATATGTTGGAGTGACATCACCTATATCCAAAACCCTAATCCAATTACATAAAATTTATCAAATACGTAGCAGACGAGAACTTGAGCTTCAGCAGATACATTAACATAATCGAAATCGAATGAGCAAAAATATATAGAAGGTGTTTAGAAAACTTACACGCCGATGTGCTGAGCTGAAACAATTCGGGTGAAATCATTTAAAAATGGCTGATTTATTTGCAAAATATTTTGATTCTAACCCACTGTGCATGGTATTTTACACGTAATGTTTGTTTTATATATCACAGCGATTAGGCATTTGAAAATTGTCTGAAGCTTGTTAAAATTAACATTAAGGTAATATATTAAGCCAGACAGTACTAACTATGCAAATTATTGTATGTAATGCGTACAAGCGTTTAGATTTCAAACTTTAGAATATAATGGTATTTTAAATTCTACACCTGCCACGTACATTATATATTATACTGCTATATATATGAGAATCCTCCAATTGTACTCGTATACCAAAATTTGAATCAACAACAGAGACAAAGCAGCGACAAATTTGTGTATAATTCTGTTTACGGTGGTTCGCTTTCCATACAAATTCCGGAAACATTTTTTTAATTTTTTGACACTCCCCTGGGTACCGCTCTATAATTTTTTCGCACACTGCGTCGCCATTCGTTATCCGATCATAACTTATCGTATATCGGTGTTCATGGCTTCATAATAAAAAGTTTTGACTCCAACGACTACATTTTTAAAACATTTTTAAAATTAAATTGATGTTGCATGAAAGAGTGCAAACATTTTCGAAAATCATGCTATATGTAAGTACTGACTGGTCCAAATACAAGTGTCTTTTTAAAAAGTAAATAAAATTAATTAAATTTAAGTTTTTTTGGTATATTGTGGCTTTATTAGAAATAACAAATAGTATTCCCACTATTTATGGTAGTCAATTCGATTAATGTGACTAATGCGGATAGCTTCGCAGTAGCTTACCCTAACAGTCCGACCTCACGAATGGCTGGAACGGTATTAGCTTTATCATAGTTTCCGTATTTGACATTATCCCACAAAAAAACTAAAGCTGCCAAATCGCAGCTCAGAGGCCATTAATATCGCCAAGTCGGCTGATAACACGATTTTGCAATTTTGACAAGATATCATTTTGAAATATGAAATCATTTTGAAATCAAAGAATGAAATCAGCTTAGTTGAAATTACATTTATTTCAATGCCAATTGATTGCAGCTTTTTGCAACTACGTATAAACGACAAACGAAGAACAAAGCAACTTTGCGAGTACATCAAAGTTCGTACTCACGCCTATTATTTTCCCTTCTCTCCCACAAACTTAAGACTTTGCAAAGTAAACTGTCCCTGCGCAAAAGCGATCTTACTTAAGGGGCCGGTTAAGATCTTAAACTCAATAAAGGTTTCAGTTAATCTTAACTGAAAGATAAAACATAACAGATGTATAAATTTTATGTTTCGTATTAACTGGAAGTTAATTTTTTTATTGTAAACGGACGGTAGTAAGGTAAAAGATAACAAGTCCAAAGTTCAATTAGATCTTTTATTATCACACTTCTTCTTTCAACAAAAAGATGCATAACTAGAACGTTTGTATGCAAAATAAAACGAACGAAAATTATTATAGAGGATTGACGTCAAAATTTTTATTCAAGAATAAACAATTAATGACCTTTTCGACTTCTGATAACATTAAATATTATTAAGCGAAAGAAATTAAATTGTTTTTTTTCTGACGAATCAGCTTGACGAATTACCATCTGAATACTACAAAAAATACTAGCCCACACGGTAAAGTTATATTGAAACCCATTTGTAAGTATGTAAAATGTAAATACATACACATGTCCATGTTTACAATAAATCAAAAAGATGTGTTTCATTTATCAATATATTTTGTTTATTTATTTATAATACCCTATGTGCAGTTCAAAAAAACATGTACATACATACATTGTTTGCTGGGAGTTTACTTACAGTCTGTCTAAACAACTCCCAGCAATCAATATAATTGTACCATTTGATTTGATGTAGAAAGTAATAAAATGAGTTTGACAAACGTAAACCCCACAATCACAAAGAAATGGAACGAAAATCCCGAAATTGGAATTTGTATAGTTTTACCCACAAAGTTGTGATATAAATGTTCTAACGTAAATTTTTTAAGTTAAATAGGTTAAATTTTGAAGAGCCCAAGTCCAACGAAATTAATACATTCGATATATGTAAATTATGTTGTAAATATGTTTTTGAGATAATTCTACAATAGTCGAACTTCAGTAAAAAGGAACATTAAAAAAATTTGGAATTTCAACATCTGAAGTAGTACCTTTTCGACGATTTTTAGAAATGCTTCTCATAGGCGAGAAGTTCTCTTTTTTATTCCTCCAATATGGAATCAATTGTATGCCACATAAAATTTATTTTGAAAACGAAATCAAATACTCGGCTTTAATTGTTATTTTCATTTAAATTCTCTCACGAAGTTTTGTTTTCATATTACAGTGCAGACTCGGTTAACGCAACCAATAGAAATTTTAGGCTGTTGCAAAAACTGAGTTTGTTGCGAAAACCGAGTAAAAAATGTCTATGCCTGTTTTCCACTAAATAAAAGGTTTATCAAAGAAACCAAGAATAAATTATAAAATGATTTTTGCATACGATTTCATACACAAAACTTTATAGTTTTTAATTTATGTATGTATAAAAAAACAAAATGAAAGCGAGAATCTTAACTTTGTTTGCAAAGTTGCGTTAATTGAGGTCTTGTTTTTTTGAAAAGTTGTGTTAACAGAGTCACCAACGTTTAGAATTTATGTGTTGCGAATATTGAGGTGTTGCGCTTGTCGAGGGTTGTATTAACCGAGTCTGGACTGTATAAAAACATGCAGCTAAATTCGTTACTTTCGTAAAATTATACATTTCTACTCCAATTGTTTTCGTTATATATACGAAGATTTCATATATTCAACGAAATTAGTAACTACGAGAGTTTTATTTCTTCATAAAATGTTGCTTGGCCTATTTTTAGTGTAGTTTTTTTCTTCCTTTGTTTAAAACTTGTATAGAAAGCTGCTTCAGCAGCTTTAAAAATATTTAACAAATAAATATCAACTGCTTAAAATCACGCCACAATGACACACCTTTTCAAATATTAAAAATATATAAATAAAGTTGTTCTTTTTTCGTGCACAAAATAAAAGAAAATCAATAATAAAAACTAAAAGGTGGGAAGTCCTCCGTCCGTCTGTGTTTCTATCTGTCTTTTAGTTTTTTCCCTCTATATACGTAAGTATTTACTTACAAGCCACAAATCTGTTACACTTGTTGGTATGAATTCCGATGTCACGCTGTAAATTATAATACATATCGCACTTGTTTAACAGTACTGTATTAACTCAAAGTTTTAAAATTTTCAATAAAAGAAAAATACTTTTGGATTTTACATTGAAGATATGTATATGAAAAATAATTTTTAAATTTTCCATTTTGCTACCAAAATGTAGACAAAACAATAAGAATTTTTTATTACGGATAGATATAAATATTATCTGTCTGTTTTTCATAAAAAGTGAAAAAGTAAAAATATCGAGTTAATACACTTTTGTTGAACATGTGCGATATGTAGTTGTGAAATAGCCATTTTATGTCTGTTTAGATTTTTTGTTTGAACTTGAATTTTGATGTCGCGTTAAGTACTATAATATGTAATTGTGAATCTATTTTATAATTAAACAGAAATTTTATGTCTTATTAACTTTTTTGTTTGAACTTGAACTTTAGCTTGATATTTTATAAAAACAGACAGTAAATGTAGTTTTCATCTAGACGAAAATTGTTTATAGTATTCTATGAATTGTATTGAATAACACTGCTTGTGCTACACTCCCAATTCGCAGTTGGTAAATATATAAATGTTATCTTAGCCCTACATAGAAGGAAAGAATATGGTTGAAGTGAAAATAATGGCGGCAGGAACTACTCGTAAGTCCCCAAAACATAAATGAGCTAATACCCCAACGTTTTATATAGAGAACAACTGCTACGATTTTTGAGGACTTATTTCCATTTTAGTTAAATTTCTAGGGACATAGTTAATTTTTACATTTGTTGACCTACCGAAGAGATAAGTCTATGAATAGATTATTTTGATTGAATTATATGGTTGTAGTTAAATCATATTATTATCAAAAACTCCCGTGAATCATATCGATGGCCATACGTTGACAACTCGTAGCTGATTTTTGCAACGTTTCAGTTGATGAAGTCATGTTATAATTAAGCCAAAAGCATTATTAGTTAGGAAATAAAATAAATCATAATGAATTAGTAGATAATGTTAAATAATTTCGGTTTTATTTATTTTGCGTATTGAAATCTTCTTTTTAGCGATTTATATACCGTTTTCCTGAAAAATAATAAAAATTCATCGATACAGGATCAAATCCACATTTAGATGGAGCGTTTTATTTAATAATTGAAGCTGATTGTTTCACTTAATAATAATAATATATAAAATGAATGAAGATAAAATTTTTAATAATCAACTGATCATAATATAATTCTCGACAGGCATGGTTGCTTGGATTACGTGGCTGCCCTCTTCACGTTTGCACATATAAAATCTAGATGATTTCTTTTTGACTACTCCACTCGTCGGTGTTAATCTATGTAGAACCGTATCTAAGTACTCGGATACGGTGATTGTTACTAGATCCAACCCGTCGCATTGAGATATCCGATAAGGTCACACAGCCCAATCTTTGATAAGGCTGACGGGTATAATTACCGAGCTACTCTTGTAGAAGTCTCTACTCGACTATCAGTAAACCTCATGCGGTAATTTATTGAATGGAATGGTCGAGTATAAACAAGAACTTGATTACCATTACCAAAGTAAGTTTGAAATACTTAAAAGCAACTAAACAAATAAATAAAGAAGTTTGGCTGGGACTCTTAGTGTAAATTTGGTCAAACTTCGGTATAAGTCTTAACAAGTGCCTTCGATCCGACACTATTTAATGTCTTTTTTAATCAAGCCCAGCTTAATTTATTTTAATGAAGTTAATAAAAATAATTGCGTTCACCAGCGGGGTTCTTATGCTTATCACTCATTGAGAAAAACGTCTGCAAATAATACATACAGCTTGTCTTTGAGTGACTTTTCACTCACGCTCATGCGTGAAATTAACCATTTTTTGGTATTCATATCATTACTTTAGTGTTAGTGAAGATGGCCCGATCGAAAGCCATATTTTTATACATTGAATTCACTTCAATTTTAGTAAAAAGATTTTGTCTTTACTATTTTGAAACATTGAAATTAGGTATGAAATTTCAGAATAGAAATATAATAGAAAAAATGCAGCGTGAGTCACTTAGGGTGCGTCACAAAGGGTTCATGTCTTCTGACAAAAAACTACAACATTTTTTGGCTGCAAATATTCGTATATATACATCTTTCTTTTTGGAACTATATTTTATTATGCAAAATTCGCCAAAAAAAATTACGAAAACACACATTAACTTTCAAAGTTGCTTCCGTTTTTTGTAGCGTGCGGAACAATATTTTATGATAAATTATTTCGCAACCTGCTAAAAAATTATAACTTAAGCTATTCGAAAGTACATTTATATCCTAGTAAACACCATTCATAAGTCAAAGGCACTTTTTTTGAAAGACCAAAAAATTTTTATATATTAATGTGAAATCGCGTGCGAATGTAAGGTTCTCACGCAGGATTTACACATATGTATGTATGTACCTATGTAAATATCATCCGATTTCAAACTTTGTAGTTAAAATTAAATTTGAAAATTGAATACAATTGAAAATTCTTAAAGAAAATATAAATTTTCTTTTATTTTAAAGTTTTCAAGTGAAATTCAAAATTATGTACATATTTAAAATATTTTTATTAAAATCATTAATTTTCTAGCTCAATCTGCAATCTGTGTCAAATATTAAAATTAAGTAGTATCTTGTATTTTAGCTTTAATAGAAAATACATAAATAGATTTATACAGAAATAAAATGTTGTCAACATTTTTCCCATGAAGTCTGTTTCACATCTCTTCAAGTATTCTTCCTGGCGTTGAAAAAGCTCTTTCGCTTGTAGCTGAGCTGGATGGTACACACAGTATTTGCTTAGCCAATTTTTGCAGAATTGGAAGATCTTTAGCTTTTTTCCAAAAACTTAAAATTTCTAGGTCTTGTTCGTCTGTGTGAACGCGCATGAAAAAACGAAAAAGAGAATTGCAGATGTTTTTCTTCCAAATGTTCGCCAGTCGAAACTCGGACTTATACTGCTACTTGGACTCGTTCATTTACATCAGTGTATTAATACATACCGGCACAACGTTTTATGTCTTCATGAGAAAATTGAAAACCACGTACCTACGAGTATTAAAAATATGTAAAAAATTCCAAAATCGACAAAATCACGAAACAATCACGCAAAAAACCTACTCATGCACGCTCACTCACGTTAAGTTTTTTTATACTCTCGCTCATGCACGCTCACGTGATTGAAACAAAAAACTGCTCACGATTATGCATGATCACGCGTGATCACGCATGATTCACGCTAATCACGTGAACGATGCCCATCTCTACTATATATTATTTACCAAAATATGTTTTCTATTTGTATGAAATATCTCGCGTAATACTGCAAAAAAATTTAAATTTAGATTTTTATATGTATTTTACCTTTTGTGGTTTTACGCAAAATGATACTGAACGCAGCATAGTAAAAATATTATTTGTCAATTTCTGCATTTTTTTAAAGCAAATTATATTTTTGTCATTTTTGAAATTCTCATTGATTTTTAAAAGTTTTTGTATAAGATAAGAGTTTTGAAACTTTTCAAAAATATGGTTTAAGGTCTACTGATGATTTGTCATTAGCAGCAATGAAATGCATGTATGCAGACGAAAAAACCGCTCAATAAATAAAAGTTTTCGAAATTATATGTATAAGTCTTACAAAATATGAAAAATATTAATAAATGAATTAAAAATATTCAAATGGTTTATTTTATTTAATTCACTGAACGCGTCTGATAAATAACCGAACTCGTGTTAAGTAATAAGCATATTGAACGCTCATAGATAATTTTAGAACACACGTTTAGTTTACTAAAAATTGAATGTGTATTTTTATTTGTTGAACACACATTTAGCAAATACTATAACTGAACGTCCATAGTATATTTTTGAACATGCGTTTACTTTAAAAAATAAAAATAGTTCTTTGCGAAATTGAACCAATTTATTTAAAAGATTAATTTAATGGATATATATATACAGACTACATTTCAAGAGTTATTGATTATTAATCTGTTGTAAGAAGATTGTTGGAAAACAATAGTCGACCATTCAATTTTATTTCTTAAAGAAGCCATTCGGACAGAAAATGAAGCTTGAAATGTAAATAAAAATGGATTAATTTTTGTTTTTCAACAAACAATATGCAAATTAAATAAAATTAAAAATAAATGAAACCATATCGAACAATTAGCGCTTAATTATCGAAAGCGATGTTTCTGTCTAAATTGTATTTTTAATTGGAATTTAAACTTTATGAATCTACTCACAGTTTAAAAGTGTTAAAGTGACAAAATTACTGATAGTTTTTAAATGATTGGTTGTAAGATTTTATCGTAAGCGACAGTTTATCTACGTACTTATATAAAACAAATTTAAAAATAGTAAAAACCTTTTTACTGAAAACTCTAAATTTTGCCGCTTAAGATAATTAATTCGGCGCTAAGGTGCCGATATAACCGTACATTAATAAATACTTTTTATTCAAGAATGATTCCCTACATTTTCAGATAATTCGATTGCGCATTTTTAATGGACATGACTGGTGGAATAATTGATCCTAAATGGAGCTTGGAACGTCGGGAATCGTCCGGTTTTTTAGTATGGCGCAAGGACTCCCCCAGTTCTAAAATACGTTTCCGTTTGGATGTGGAGGTTTTGGAATTTGAAAAACATCCAAACGAAGATTACGATTACGATGACGGTAACAGTCTGACCATCAGAAATATATCTTCAGCTATAATGATGTGTGCCACCTGTGTAGCTGCCGTTGCTGTTAGCGTTTTTATACCCTTATATTTAATGGATGTGGTGGTCAGCCCTTAAAGAGCTGAAAATTGTCTTTTTTTTTAACAAATTTTTAAAAATAAAAAGAACTGATATTTAAAACTTATTAAAAGGATGGACTGGCAAACATTTGTTCCACCTTAATACATCGATTTTGTAGGAATATATGGGATTATTCCATTATATATGTATATGTATGTACTCGTATGTATATTTCTATTTGCAATTAAAATAAATTATTGCCCCGTTAGGCAAAAAGTGCAAACGACTTGCATTCTTTTGAGTATGAACGTGTGATATGGTTAGTTAGTTACATTAATTATTTTTAATCGTACATATGTATAAACATTAATGTATATACAAAATATTATTATTCTTTACTTACTTTTTAAAATTTTCATATAAAAAAGAAAACTATAGTTGCAATATGCATATTTTAATCATGTCTAAAATTATGGTTTTGTGAATTCGTTGTCCGGTTATAAACTATTTAACAATATAAAATGTAAAAACATGTAATATTTTTAATATAAAGAGCTAAAAATAATAAAAAAATATGTGTTTTATTTTGTAAAAAAATATGGTTGGAAAAGAATATTGAATCAAAATTATTTTAGAAAATGTCAAAATTACTAGATAAATCTATAGTTTTCCGTATTTACGAGAAACAATGGTGGTGATTGCTCATATTTGCTCGTTTTTACCGGCTTGCATTATCCATTGTGAGAATCCATACAATTTATAACCTAATTCATTAGTATTTATTTGAACTTTAAAGTAACCACAAGGTTTTGTGATTTCATCATATATTTTAAGCAGTAGTCTTCATACTGGGAGCTTACATTCAGAAAATGCTAATGTGAAGTATATGTCAGTTGATTCAGAAATAGTGAATATTAAGGAAATCCGAATTTTGATCGGGAAGGATTGGCACTGGTTGATGATAATGGTTGCCGCCGACCTGTCACAAATTGCAAGTGTAAAAGAGAGATGAAAAGAAATTAAAACTATGGCAGAAGAGACCGATTCAGCTTGTAAAATTAAAGCCTGCTTTTATTCTGAGATACAAACCTTTTTATACATACTATTAATGAAAATTTCCAACTGATTTTACATATTCTATACATTATTTTGTTTGTGTATCCAGCGGTCAACTCAATCGACCGATTTCTAGAACTTAATGTTAAATATTAAAAAAACAAAAAACATTCTAAATAAACAATTTAAGACTCTGTCTCATTTCTATGCAAAAGCAAATTGGACAAACACGCATGCACACTTTATTTATCTTTCAAGCTGAAGCTGATACATGCATGTGTAATAAGTGTACATGGATTAGCTCCCAAATACTAAACCTATTTAAACAAAATTCAGATTGTGCATATCTAAGTAAAAACCCCATTAAAAACATATAAATCTTTCGAAAAATAGGTTCAGTATTACGGCCGTAAATGGGATATAAAAAACGTAATTGCCTATTAATAATATAGAAGATAGATTATGAAGGACCATATTGCCATAATTAATTGAACAATTACAATAGCGGAGTTAAGTGTTTATTGCAATGGTCTTGCAAAAGTGCAATTGCAAAATATCTTTGCATTTTTATAAAATCAAAGGTTATTTTCGTATATTTTGTTGTTGGATTTATTAAAAAAGTTACGATATCTTGCATTTGCACTTTTATCGTACTATTTGCATCAGATTTCTGAGCTCCGCTAATATTTCATATTTGGAATGCACTCAATCAAATTTGTTCCACTCAAATACTTGTCTCATCAGCATTACACTATGCTTAGAATTTGTGTTGTTATTAATACTTTATCCATTGTTTGTTCTATGCGTTGCATATGATACACTGAAAACTTACCGTTAAGAGAAAAATTTCGGGTGGATTTTTTCTCAATGTCATGATAGTAGTGTTACAAAGAATTTTCAATATATTAGATAAAATAGTTACAATAAATCAAACGAAAGTAAGTTGTATATTTTAGTAGAAAAAATTTAATTAGGAATATTTCTTTTTTGGTTTTATAACGAACGTTTTATATTGAACAGACAGAAAAGTAAAATTAAAAATTAAATTAAATAAAAAATTTTTGTTTTTCAACAGAAGATTTACGGTGAAATCTTCCGTAGGTGGACACCGACCGTCACGGCAGATATGACCGCTAACAGTAGGTGTCCGTCTACGGGGGACTTCATTTGAAAATGTCTTCTGGCTTGTCTGACTAAGTATTAAAAGAAGTTTTGTTTGAAACTGCATAAAATCTACAGGATTAACGTCCGCTGCCTCTCCTGATATGCATCGAAAAGCAACATTATGTCGCTTGCGCCATTTTACTATCCACCCATTTGACGCAGAAAACCCATAATGCCCTATTTTCTCAGCTATTTCTTTCGCCTTTCCTCTCACGATTGGTCCTGAAATAAGTAAATTGTTGCTTCTGGAAATTGCAAAGCAATCAAAGCACATCTTGTCAACTTCTGAAGCATTAATTCTTTTGCAATTAATGTTAACTCGAGATTGCCATCTGACTTTAAGAATTTCCTTATCTTTCAGAATTTTGCCCAGCCATATTACTATAAAATTCTTCAATAAATTCTTGTAACACCTTATTCAATCAACACTTACTCTTAACTGAACAGGCATACAAATCATCAAAAAACAACCACAAAACAAAGAATCGAAGATAACGTATTCTACTTATAAAAAACTATTTTTGTCAATCTACTTCATGAAAAAAAATACACAAGATACTTTCAAGGATTGCAGAAAAGAGGAATCATACAACTTAATATGTTTATAGTATGTACATGTGTATGTATAGTGCAAATAGTTGCCAATTTTATATGCATGAATGTATCATAATCATTTTGTTGTTATTTGTTAAAATTTTTGTCCATCTGCTAGAGCAGAAGAGAGAAATTTGTTCTAAAAACACGTTGAAAACAAGAAGACTTAGAAAATTGTCCGTTAGTAGAGTTTTGACTGTATATCCAAGAGTCCTTCAAATATCGTGATTACATAACATACACTTTTTTAAATTTATTGGTAAAATAACCTTTATGTACAAATCGGTTAATTAAATATTGATATTTTACATGTTCAATTATATTAGCATATTTCATTCTATATAACATACATATAACAATATATATAACATGGTTTTAATCCATTGTAATCTATTTGCAACATTTTTTCTTATTATATTAGCCCAATTCACAATCTTGAGTAAATGGTCTTGCATAGTAACATTTGCAAAGTGGTGTAGCATATTTTAGCTCTTCACTAACAAAATACAAAGACATGCACTTGCTACTCTTGTATAAATAAGCAATACCTAAAGGTAATATTATGTATTCGCACTCTACGTACGCAACACTTAATTGTATTATGCATTTCGATTCGAAACGGAAATAGAATTTGTATAGCTTATACATTGTGTTTTGAAAGTGTTTTCTTTCGAATCGAAATACATAATAACCCTCCAGAATACCGAAATGTTCTCTCGCCGCTCATTCGTGCATATGGATATGTAAATATAAATAAATAAAAAATATTTTTTCACTGCTGAGTGTGAATTTCGTATTTTGCAAAAAAGTTCATTTTGCAAATGTTTACAAATGCAAAAATATGCAATATCAAATGCATAAGATTGTGAATAGGGCTATTGTATGATAATTTGACTCTGTTTCATATTTTCTACTTTTACCTGTTTTGTTTTTGACAGCACCCGTCAAACTCCATGTTTACGTTGTAAAAGTTGGCTATATACTAATGGCCTTATTCACAAACGATTAATAAAGTTATTGTAGGTTTAATGTTGGATTTTTATATGGGAAAACCGGTTTTAATGTACACATTAACTTTATTAAGCGTTTGTGAATAAGGACATAAGAAATTTAACTACAAAAGACAAAAACCAAGTAACATTAAAGGAAAACAGCTTGACATCAGCGATGGCGATGGAAAAGCGGGAAAGTAATAATATATGAAATAATCATGAGAGATGGGAATTTCGTAATAAATGAAATTAATTTAAAAATAAATAGTAGTAATTTTCGTATTCTAATTTGTTAAATAATACGGTTAAATGGTTGATATTACTCGTCATTAGTATACACCGTCAAAAGTGGCAAAATCGAACAGAGAACCCTGATGAGATGATCCGCTTTGCTATTCTGATGAATAAATGTTCCAATATTGCCTTCTTACTTAAAATAACTTGGAATTATCAAACGAATTTCTTCGATTAAAAACAGATGGGTAAAGTTAGATTTGAAGTTGAGCCAAACAATATCATTCAACTAAGACTTAAAAACAGTCCAAATAATTTCGTATAAATATTCATTAATAAAAATTTTCGTTTGGGAATTTTTATTGATACAACATGGAACAGTTATTGCCAGGTAGGTGCAGTACAAAAAAAAAATTGTTTGCTGGGAGTTTAGCTACTGACTGATAAAAAGATTACTTTTATATTGTTGTTTTGACAGTCAGGTGGGATCATTACCGCAGCTGACTATTTTTTGCTTGCATATTTTTTATATTTTGTATGTCAAAAAGAGTGTCTATATTTTTATGCATGTGTTTTCCGTACATGTTTTGGCCTACAGGTAGATTGAATATGTTTTTACAGTAGATACCGGATATGAGCACATCGCATATAAGAAAGTGGACCAAAAACTCCATGTCTTTTTTGATACTTTCCACACAAATAATTTTCTATAAAAAATACTTTTATAAGAAAAACCTGATATAAGAAACTTTTTTCAAACACCAAAGATAATGAATGATATGAAAAAAGATTTTATACAGGGTATCCGCCGGAAAGGTATACTACTTTGTTTTGCCGCCATTTTGGTAAACATTAGTCTTGACAGTTCATATTTGGCAATCGTGAAGTAGACACGTGGCAAATTTATTATGGAAAAATATTCGATAAACCAAAGTGTTTTAATCGTTAAAACATTTTATCAAAATCTATCATCGATTACTGTGACGATAAGAAAGTTACGTGAAATTTTCGGAAGAAACAATCCATCAACCTCAATTCGACGCCGTGCTCAGGAGCTTGGCTTTCAAAGAAATCCTTTGGCCACAATTTTGCACAAGGATTTACATTTGTTTCCATTAAAGATTCAGTTGACACAAGAGCTTCCTCCACAAGACCATTTACGCCCGCCGTACATATGCCCATAGGATATTTCAGCTCGCCCATGACAACCCCTATTTTCATGAAAAAATCATAATGTGTGACGAGGCACATTTTTTTTAATGGCTATGTGAATAAACAGAATAGTCGGTTCTGGGCAATGGAAAACCCTCAAGTTATTCATCAGTCACCTTTGCATCCATTAAGAGTAACAGTCTTCAGTGCTATTTAATCAGGAGTAATCATTGGACATTACTTCTTTGAAAATGAAAACGGCGTAACGGTAACTGTGAATATCGCGATATCGTGATACGACTGAAAACTTTTTAACCACAACTGCATGCTTTGGGCTTGATAAACATGTGGTATCAAAAAGACGGTGCCAAATCGCATACTGCGAGACCTCTTTCAACAACAAGTTATTTCAAGAAATGGTGATGTTGATTAGCCCCACGGTCGCTTGATTTGACTGATCTGGACTTCTTTTTGTGGGGATATCTAAAAAGCAAGGTTTATGCAAACAAACCAGAAGTATTCGTGATGAAATTAATGAAATACCGCGTGAAATGTGTGAGAATGTAATGAAAAATGTGCTCAAAAGGGCTCGCATTTGCGAGGATAATAGAGGCGGACATTTATCTGATATTGTCTTCCATACATAATTGCCGATATTAAATAAAACATTCATCAATGTAAGATGCATTCTCTTTCATTTAATCAGAAATTATAAACAAACAAAATAGTATACCTTCCCGGCGGACACCCTGTATTAGAATTTTTTTTTCGGCAACACTGAATATATAAAAATATAAAATAAGATAAGACTTGAAAAAAGATTTCATATAAGAGTTTTTTTCCTTTCGGGCAATACTGAATATAAAACTATGCGTTTGTTGAACATAGCTTTTAGTTTGCGTGTAAAAGATGGACACAAAAAATAAAAGAAATATGTACACACATTTGTTTGTTTTATAGAATACGCATTTATAAGAAAAAAGTTTGTTATGTTCATATAGTATATGTTTATAAGAAATAACTTTCTTATAAACAATAATTGCCTATAAGAAAAACCCGCATTTAAGAAACAACTTTCTGACATTTTTAAAGATTCTTATATCCGATATGTACTGTATATTTATTATATAAATTTCTTTTCTCTTTTTTTATTTAACAATTCTTTAATGTAATTTGACTCGTAGCTCTTGCACATAGTCGTCATAATTGAATAATTTTTGTTTCTTGTTTATTTTATCAGAAGGTAAACATAGTAAGTAACCTTCCATAAACGAATTCAAAGGACGAGAAGCCTGTGCCCACATGTGGTGTCATATTGTAGGCAAAAGTAAAGTATGGTATCCATTTGTAGGATTCCATTCATAATCATTTGCTGTTTTTAACGAAAACTTATTACGAACTTTATGTTTTCTTTCTATTGAACCTATGATGACGGGTGATGCTCGAATTATAATACTGAATATTGTTAATTCATCGATAAATGCTGTTCCTCTGTTGGACTTAAGTACCTTAAACTAGCCATATTTTAAAATGAATTTTTCAACTAATGAGTTGACTGTCGTAACTGTATTTTTTGTTGGCATAGAGTCTGCAACTCCAAATTTTGGTAGTTTGCATTGTATTGTTAAAATGTATCGGTAATTATTTGAAATACGAAGAGCACCTGCAGTTCAAAGCGTGCTTTTATGTGATTGCTTTTTTTACATTTTATTCATGGTACATATATTAATGTTTTTAGTTTATTACCTTAGTTATTTATTTTTACTAGTGTATCTAGCGGTCGACGGCGAAACGCCCGAATTCTAGTAATTAAATATTTACATAGATATGTACGATAAAGTACAAAAACAAAAAACAAAAAACAATTCTAAATACCTATAATCAACTTAAAATTCTCTTACTTATCTCTTTCTTTTTACAAAATACATATATAAAAACTCTGTGTCATTTCTACACAAAGCAAATTGGAAAAACACACGTAAACACTTTGTATGTGTAATAAGTATGCATGTATTGTTAGTAACTTCAAACGCTTTTAGCTCCCAAAATACAAAACCGATCTAAATAAAATTAAGATTGTGCACATCTATCTAAAATGGCCATAAAAACATATATATCTTTCCAAAATCGGTTCAGTTTTACGGCTGTAAAAGGGATCTCAAAAAACGTGTTTGCCTATTAATTATATAGAAGATATATATGTATATATACATATATATAGATGTTTGCATATGCTTCTTTTAATTCTTTCTTTCTATACAATCTAAATACAACAATGAGGGTCTGCCCATCCTAAGCTGTGACCAGAGGAGATAGAGATGCTGATCCTCTTGTTTACAGTAGAAATAAATGGCGCAGAAGTACCTAAGTTTTGAAATATTTCTTTCGCACCTGAAAGAAAACTTTCCACTGCAGGTTTCGCTCAAACAATTTTCTCTTTTCATCTTCAAAGTTTAATTTTCCTTTAGAATGTGAAATTTTTATTGCGGAAATTTTTTGCGGATGCATACATTTGTATTTGTACGAACGAGGGAACAAAACAAATTTCAAAGGACATGCCTTTTAAATCCTCTCTCCTCTCTCGCCGACAAAGCTGAAATTACAACAATTTCTCCGCAAAATTTCAAATTCAATACCCTTATAATTATATCGATATCTTCTGTTTTAAATTTTGTTAAGTTGTAATTTCTTCATATTTTTTATGACATCAATGAGGATGATCAGCCTTCTGAGGGTTTAGTTTTTCCAAAATTTTATTCTTATTTTTATTTCCTTCTTTATTTTCTTCATTATTTATTTTATTTACCTCATCAATTATAGCACAATATAGATGGTTCAATGAATCCATGTCTGCAGTCTCGATATCAATCTGAGTTAAGTCTGCCATCATATTGGGGATCCCTCTACATCAGCTACGTATACTCGTGGCAGTCATAACAGTGCACATGCAATAAGATTGAATCTGCCTTTCGATGACTTTTGTAGAAGATGTTAAAATGAGGAGGAGGAAGAAACTGTCAAGCACCTACTCTGTCAGTGCCAAGCTCTGTCCTATCACAGTGCTATTTTAGGTAACTCGTTTATACCCGAACTCGCAGACCTTACGGAATGCAATCTAAAAAGAATAAACCAGTTTATTCGAAAAACGGGTTGGTTCAACACCGACCACAACATAGGATAGTAGGATAATCTTTTCTTTGTCTATATCAGGTATCACAAAGGGACCTATTTTTCTGGACCCAAGTAGACCGGTTGCTTGCAGATGGCGGCCTGTGCAACCTTATCTAACCTACCTCATCAGTTTCATTTACATTTATTCTTTAATTTTCCTTATTAATTAAATTTTTCATGAACCTTGTTGTTATTAACACTACTTTCTTTCCCATCATTTGGTTGTGCGTCAGTTTTGTGTTCATCTTTTCTTTTTTTATGCCTGCTGATCATTTTCGTTGTATGTGAGACCGACGCATCACACTTTTGTAGATTACAAAAAAACAAAAAGTAGCAACTCTCTCATTCCCTCAGTATTTACGTGTGGGGAGCTCCGTAGACTAGTAGATAGCGTACTAGACTAGCAGTCTGGGGGCCGCAGGTTCGATTCCTGCCTATACCCTGGGTGTTTCTACAGACAAGCCAAAATGTCTACACAGGTTTTCTACTCTTTTTAACAAAAATTTCATGTAATAACTGACGATGCTCCATATATGGTCCCGGCAATGCGATCATTAAAAATTCTTTACCCAAAAATGTTGCATGTTACATGTAGGGTTACCATATTTGAAAAGCAAAATAAGTACATTGAGGAAAAAACAGTACATTTTTTCTTTCTTGATAACATAACATTTCTTCAATACGTCGAATTCTTATTTCAAATAAGTCAATAAGAAACATAAACACATTTTAAGACTATCAGAACGATAACATAACTTTTAATTCAACATATCACATATTTTTTAAAAATAAGGTAATAAAAACGGAAAACATATTAAAACCTCTGAGAACGTAACGAAAAATTTTGCATTTCTTTCAAAAGCCAATACAAATATATATGTACACATATATATATATCGTCTCGGACTATAAATAGTATCTTAAGTTACTAACGTGATCAAAAGCACAAATTAAACGTCGTTTCTCGAATGATATTTTATAACTACCCACTATATTTTCAAATTATATTTTATAAATGATCTAATACATTTCAAAATTTGATAATTAAATTAAAAAAATTGTGAATAGAATTTCGAAACTGGCAATTGAATTTCAAAAATACGAATTGAATTTTAAAATTATCTTTGATATGTATATATGTATTTTAAAAATTCAATTGATTTAAAAAATTTTTTTTTCTTAAAATTACAATAATACTAAATTAATGCTTTTCAAAACTATTTATAACTTAGAAAACATCAATAGCATTTTAAAAATTATCGATTTTAAAGCAGACTTTTACGTTATTATCCATAGAAACTATTATTCTACTTAAAATCCAAATTTAGCAAAAATTTAATTATAGTTTAAGAAAAAAATATTTAGGATCATCAATAAGAAAACATTTTTTTAAAGTCGAATATAATTTTATTTTTAATAATGTCAATATCTATGGACTATTTTTTTACTTTTCTTAGGCGATTGGCAGTTAATTTCTTCCACATCGGTAGAACTGTGTGAGGCAACATACTCACTAGAATCTCTTAACTAATCAAGAAAAAAATACAATGAAAAAACATAAAAATATATTTTTATAATAGAGCTCTTAACGGGATATGTCCGTGTATTTAATATTTTTTAATGAATATTAATTTAATTACATATCAAGAGAACATAAGCAAAAACACAAAACCTTCATATTTACAAGCATAACATTCATCGCTTTGAACGTAAACAAACCAAACTTGTATACAACGAAACAAAGCGGAATAAAAACAGCGTTTCAAATAATTTTTATGCAAAAAATATTGTATGCATACAAAAAACGCAAAAACTTTTTTTTATGAAATATATTTAATATATACAAAAAATAGTACAAAAACAGTACAAATCTAAAAAAACAGTACTTTTGTGTACTGTTTTAGGTGTTGTGAATAAAACATTTTACAAAAAACAGTACGTGTACTGTTTAAAATAGTACGATTGGCAACCCTAGCTACATGTCTGGCTCATGCGATGCATAGAATTGCAGATTTTGTTCGCTTACATTTCGCAATGTTAACTCACTTGTTGCGAATTGCAAAGCCGTTTTTTAAGGTAGAACTACATACATACATAGTAGTTAGTTTTTTCCAAATAAAAATATTTTTGTAATTAATTTCCAGGCGCCCTCTTGTATCAATTCAATGCATTCTATTTGCCCAAGCCCTGTTCCACGAGATGGGGATCTTGGTTAAAGACTGCTATATATTATTGCATCAACTTTATAAAAATGAACAGCGTTTTAAATGAGAAATTTGCTGATGCGGTAGAGTCGATATGTAATGCACAGACTTTATTCAAGAATTTAGCATACATAAAACATAATTTCTAATAACAGTATAATTAAATTGGAAACCAAAGGACTTCTTTTACATGAAAGTTTATCCCTCATAGAAGTCATAAAAAAATAACTTTAAAATATTAAGAATAAAATATACATATATTGACAACAATATAAAACAACATATACAGTAACATAGACTGATGTTGAACGTATATTTTCAATATATTCGATCGTTTTGCGCGACAATCGAAGATCCTTTAATTTGAAAATTTCAAAACATATATGATATACTTTGTAATAAAATTTTTTAAATAAAACTGATTAAAAATTGTTAGTCTGTGTTTTTTCCGGTGCATATTTTAAAGTTTTTTTTAGGAATATTTGCATTGATATTTGAATAATTTTTGTGCATATTTAAACTTGCCCTGCTCATTACTCATTGAGAAGTGCAACAAGTGCGTTTGAGTTGAAGTGACGTATCAGTGCTGGCTGATCAAGTTGTCTGTGAGACCGACTTATAGATAAATGTAACATTTTCATCAGGTAAGATGGTTTTGTCAAATATGAAAATGCCCCGTACACGACCTGTTGGCATTGTTTATCAAAGGAATTGTGCTAAAAAAAGAACTGATAAAATATGTAGGCTTCCCACTCTTTTGCCTGCACCTTCAAGCTCCGTCTCTGGACGCTGCGTGTATTGTTTAGAGTACACCGTAATGGTTTGTGCTGATCGCTACGACAGCTCTAATTACTGATTGAAATCGAAAAGAAACTTACATCGATATTAGGCATACATACATATACATACATACATATGTACGTATTTATGTATTTTAAACTTTTTAAAACAACTGTTTCTTGTTATTCCATTTTGGTAAATTTTATACATATGTACATACATATACATACATATGTATGTATGTATACATACATATGTATATGTAAAATTTACATTGTAAATAGAAAAATAACATTTTATTTTTGTTGCTGTTTCTGAATCAATACTTTTTTATTTATTTATGTTGTGATGAAATACATAGTACATATGAACTGATGCTGTCAGCTGGAAATGAGTTTGATGTTGTTGTTTTTTATTGTTTTGCTTTATTTGCTTCAGTTTAGTGTTTTAAATACGTATGGGCCCCTTTATAATTTTTGAACATTTTAAGATTCTTACCCGCTAGAACCAAAAGATTAAAATTGGTCTATGAGCCCGAGAAATGGAAATGTGTTTCACGAAAACGAAAATAGTTGGGAAAGTTAAACAATTGCAAAGCCATAATAACTTAACTCTAGTTAAGCAAAACTTAAGGTATATGGCCTGTTACTACTATGAAGTACCGTCTGAAAAAGTTTGTGCTCCAATAAGTTGCTGGTTTATTTATATCACGTTTTTTGTAGTGACTTGCTTGCTATGAAATGGGTAAATCTTCAACTATTTCGCCTTGGAATAAGACTGCTCCTAATGCGTATTTTGAAGCGGCGATAGTTATGATAAAAGGTTTTTCGAAATTCGGTTGTTGTAATACTGGAGAGTTCAGCAAAATCGGGTGCACATTTTCTATCTATTAGTTCAGGCCAATGCATTGTGGATGGGTGAATTCCAAAACGTAATTTGCAGTGTAACTGAACAACGTCATGCACACATTGACAACGTCACACATACCTAAATGTATAATAAAAGTTATCGATACTCAAACTAAAGCAAATTGTGTATCACTAATTTTGTAACTGCTTTTTTACAAAGTAAACAACAAAGTTGTCTACTTTGTTTTGAAAAGGTAGCAAAACCGCATCACTGCAATGTGTTTTTACGATTTGGAACTCACCCTATATTACGCGAAACCATTTACCTTGTTTTTAGCCCCCCTTGTTGTAAAATTATAAAATGTTGAACACAAGTTAAGCCTATATAAGTATGTAGGCAGACTTGTAAGCTTATCATTAAATTAAAGCTCTATCACTAAATGTTTCCGAGATATGAAGAAGAAAAAATTGAATATTTTTGTATAATACTGACTGACTCACTGACTTGAACCATCCGATACAGCTAGAGAGCTGAAATTTGGTATGCCAATACATTTTCCTGAATGACTAATGGAGATAAACGAATTAAGGAGTTTTCTCCTGATATAGCCGTCATCATATTATGTAACACAACCATCTATCTGCAAACTTAGCAAAAAGGCGTTACATTCGCACAAAAAGATAAATGTGACTAATAAGGCTAAGCTCCTATCCAAAAAATTCGGCCATTAAAATTACTGAGATCAAAAAGAGGACACAGTTTTTAATAGGTAAAATAGCATTTCAATTTTAGGCATACTTTTGACTTGACATATATTTTTCTCCATAGTTTTTTCCGATACTCATGGTCTTGAACCTTTGTGTAATTTGATGAAATGAGTTTGTCGTGTCCAATGTAGAAAACCATTTGGCTCTGCCGAGCTTGTTTAAAATATGCTCTAATCTAGTTAGTGGAGATTTGCCATTGACGATTTTATTAATTAGTCGTCTACCAGCCTCCACTTCTTATTATCTGTAGAATAAAGTAATATACATACATATGTACAGTGGTGTGCCATATTATTAGACCCACCAAAGAAAATACTCCATTATTTAGTTGTTATAGTGATTTTTTTAGTTAGTAGGCTCTAGTGATATTTTTATTTTGTTTGTTACCTATCTTTGGTGACAAGTCACCCTACCCATGCTAAAAAATCACATAAATTGTTAAATATCATGCTTAACCTCTGTTTAGGCATCGGTCTCATTTTTATAATTTTCAATTTTTTATAGTTGTTAAACTTTGCTGAATTATCTTTAATTGAATTCAATCTTAACCGAAATCTTAATGAAATGCAATAATTGCCAACTAATTTAACTTATAAATTTAATTGTTAAATCTCTCGCACTAAAAGCGCTTGGGATTTTATTTTACTAACTGTCATACTTGAAGTTCTATGTACATCATTTATAAATTAATAAATCTCTCTTGTATTAACTTTGAAAGCAACAAGACTTGTATTACTAACGTGGTTTATAATTGGCCCCACCACCATCTTCTTTCATCCGTTTTTGACTTATGGATTTGGTTGTTAAACGGCTCAGATTTCACTGTGTGTAATTTTTTAAGTCATGGAAAAATAACCATACACGGACACCACTACAACTTTGCCCCAGAGAGTAAATAAAAATTCTGAACGATTTGCAAGATATGAACCGGAGAAAATGATGAGTATTTTGCAAAAATCACACCGATGTCCCAAATCTTTAGGGGCCAATAAAAGAAGTACATGACTTTGGGCAAAACTAGGTGACACGGGTCTACTTTTTTGTCTTTTATCATGTAGTGGTGTCCATATATGGTTATTTTTCCATTACACGCATTGTAATTGATTATGCCTTGATGAAGCGTATCATATTAAGTCCGTCAACGTTCTCTCTCATCGCCGATCTTGTTCAGATAGAAATGAATATATCACTTGTGATGGCGCAGCCTTGTATAGAATTGCTACGGGAGTTTAAAGACATCTTGTATAAGGCTCTGATTTGGATTACTCGAAGGTAATTATAAGAAGAGCGAGCGGTTATTTCATTAATAATTATTTCAACTATCGAAGCTCCATGATACGAGTACATAAGAAATGAAAACATTAGATGTACAATTTTTAAAAGTCGCAACAAATAAAATTCACAGCAAATAAATTTTGAAATTTCAAAACCGTCCTAATCCGCTTTCATGAACCCACTACTCTGCTTAGCGGAAAAAGTTGGGAAAAAGTACTTGTTGTTAATATGTATGTATGTATTTTCATGTGTAAATACACGTGTGTGATTATATGTTCACTTGAAGGTGTAACCTTAGAGACGCTGTCATCAAAAAGAAAATCCATTTTGTTCTTTAAAGAATATTTTATTTTGCCACAGCATCCAATTTTAAAACATCCCTCTCATTAAGGGGATGATTGCTCATTGATAGACCGTAACTTCTTAATCGCACCAAAGATAAAATGAAATGTGACCATTTCATGGTTCCTTTGCGTTGCCATAACGATTGCGCAATTCTTTAGACGCCATTAAAAAATTAACATCCCTATAAAGTTTAACGAGTAAATTGCCATTGTAAACTGAAATTTTTGATGTCTGCTTTAAATTAGTTAACACCTCCAAGGTATTCATGGCGTGAAAAAAATAATGTAATATTGGATCAATATTAGAAACAAGTCAAACAATCGGTATTCATTCGAATATTGACTTTTATTTATTATCCTTAATTTCAAAATTTTAAAATCATTTATAGCCTTTTTATTGAACTGTTAAATATAGAATTAAAAAAAATCATTTGTTCTTTCGTATGCACACATGTATGGAAGTAGTTTTTATTGTGAGGATCTTTTTTAATAGAGGTGAATTCTCCCATTTGATCGGACAGAATTTTTGTCCGGATAAAAATTTCTTGACTGAAAAAAATATCTACGAGTATTACAAGTTGTGTACAAAAGGGAATAAATGACAAGTGCTTCTGTTAACATCTAATCAAAGAAATAAAGCAAGATTATTTGCAAAACACCGAGTTCAACTTTGTACGAACAAAAATTAAAATTTATTTAATACAATCATAGAGTTGTCAAAACCATGGACAAAAACATTTCTCTGTCTTATTAGAAAATAATGTTTTCCGGTCAAAAATTGTTGACTGAATCTGATGATGGGTGAATAAAGCTTGATGGTTTCTCTTATTCATATATAAATTTATTTAACAGGTACTTTTTAATAAATAGTATCTATGATTCAAAATCCCTTTTAATCAGGGAGATAACTGTTATAACCAATATTTGAAGAAATCCTGAAATAATAATTTATCACCAATTTTTAAAACTTGCTCTCTGAATAATAATTACAAAACCACTATTTTTTGGTCCTTGATAACCATTACAAAAGATTTTTTATAAGGACTCATATATGAGGACGGAGTATTAGAAATTCGGTCCATTTTGCTCTACCTCGCATAGTTTTCGAGATATTGGCTATTTTATGATTTTACACTAAAAAATTACGAAAATAGCGCCATCTTATGTGAGAATGATAGCAAAGACACAAAAATATTACTAATATTAAATATTAATAATAATAAAAATAAGTAAGAAGTTATAGTAGGTCAAGACCGACCACATAACATCCTACACCTATTTGGGTCCGAAACTTTTATGGTTCCAAAGTCGACTTAATTCGCCAGCTCACATAGACACTGAGTGTCGTTGCGATACCATTGCGCTTCCACTCATGCGTAATTAGTTGTGTTGCATATTCTTATAATACATGACGAGACCTACAGTTCAATGCTGAATCCGAACGGCGAGATTTGAGATGCTTTAGAACAGAAATTACTTTCAGTGGTTCGCTCAGGCCAACCCAAAGATGAGGATGTTAAGAAGTAATTATTTCTTTTTGAAAAATGTTTTTTTGGCGCTCGAGCCAGGAATTGAATCCGGGTCCTACTGGTTTCAGAGTCAACATCTTAGCTACTACACCAACTGCAGCGTGTGAAACCTTTCATAATGGTTATCACAGACCGAAAAAATAATAATCTTTCATAATGTTTATGGCAGTACTCCAATTTTCTGGGTAATTTATAATTATTATTACAAGACCAATTTTTTTCATTTATTTTTTCCATAACCTATTGCATTTTTAAAAAATAATAACAGTTATTTCGGTTCCCTGCTTTTAATAATAAGGATAACATCAAATGTTTATTATAAAAAAAACTACTTTTTTATTTTAAACAGTGGATTTACTGCTTTTATATTTAGAGAATGTGACCAATTTGCTTTATTCGACAAAATTAATTAAAAGCTTGTTATCATTGTGAAATAATATTTTTAATGATATGTGGACTTGTAATTTCTACATACGTAAAAAAAAATAATAAAAAAATTTATCGGTAGCAAAATTTAACAAAAAACAGTATGTGAAGATTATTGCTTTTCTTCTAAACACGGCAGTTGTGTCGAAATGAGATGGTTGCCTAGAAATGAGATGGTATTGTACCTATCTGGAACTTGGTCTTTATTTTGATCTCAGTACTTTTCGGATCTCATTTCTTTTTTCTAAGTTATTTTTGTATAAATATTTATATTTGTATTTATTTATAATTTTTTTTTAATTCAAAGTCTTATTGATCACCAGGACCTACCTGTATACCAAATTGAAAAATTCCCCTTTTCAGATTTTTCTGGTTAATTGCTCGCCAAAACCTGCGTCAGTGAGTGAGTGAGTCAGTGAATATGTACTAAAATATGCACTTTTTACACCTTAATATCTAGAAGCTTTTACGGTAGAACTTTGAAATTTCACCTGTAGGAAGACCGTATGTTTCAAGTTGCATTATTTAATGATAAAGTGGTGCAAAGTTATGAGGGGGGTAAAAATAGCTCGAATGGTTTCGGGTAATAATACACACTGTGTGGGCGGAACTTGGCCTGGCGCACAGTAGATAATACTCTGTAGTTTTAAGTCTCTACGGTTAAAATAAAGTGCCAATTTTTGTAGCATTGCTTTTTATTAATATAGTTAAAAAAATGTTTAAAAAATTTTTAACATTTGTATAAGGTACTGATATTAAATTTCTTTAATTTTATTTGATACTTTAGTTATGTAAATATATTTACATACAAAATTAATTTTATTTAATAGGTATACAAACTTTTAATGGTGCACATATGAGATCAAATTTTTATAGTCAAAAGTCTTTAATATATTTTAATTCAAGTTAAGAGTATTCAAAATATCAACCATATTATGCATTATTTGCATCTTCCTCACAGACTAACTCGTTTTTTATATTTCAGATGAACCGATTTTTTTACAATATCCTCCTGATATATCTAAGGCAGGAACATGACTTTTATGCCCAATATTTATTCATAAAATTCTTCAAAGATTTATTATTCAAGGCTTTTTAAAATAAAAATCTTTTAACAGTTAAAAATGAGGAATATTTTTTTGGTTTTCTTATAACTATTATAAATGATTTTAATTTATTTGGGTCTTTCATAACACTTATAAAAGACCTTAATTTTTCAGCCTTCTCATAGCCATTGCAGAAGATTTTTATTTTTCTAGGCGACTTTTATTTTTATTGGTCATCTATATCAACACATACTTAGTGTGTGCAAGCTCTAAAAAGCCCTAATTAAATCATGGCTATGCAAAGATCGAAAAAAAGAAGAACAACATAAATAAAAATATTTCATAACAATTATGAGAGCGTTAAAAGATTTTTTTGTTTTTCTAATTGTTCTTTGACCAATTGAATATTAAAAAAATGCAGATATTTTGAGGTCCCTGGTTTAAAGCACAGATTACTAAATATAAATCTAACTAATATTTGTAAACAATTGGCAATGTTGTGCAGTTACTCAATTTATTTTGAAATAAAAACAAAAGTATACTTTCAGGCACACGATAAAACGTATTGATGCCATAATTAAATGCTGCCAAGCTAAAATTAGATTTTTCACAGTTCATAAAGATTGATTGATTCACAAGAAGACTAGGTACAGAAGCCGTACAATGGCGGATACCAAACAATGCTTAACACATACTTCTTCCATTTGAAACACATGAATATAATATAAGAATAACAAGAAACTGACATTTCAATAAATAACAAATCTTCCCTAAATTATACACAGTATAATTTCGTTAAAATGTACTTACACTCGGGAGCCGACATTTCCTTTGGTTTTCTTTGAATGAACAGAACGTTTTAAGGACTTGAATTCCTAATGTTTCCCAGCTTCCCTCTACTTGCCTGAGTTGAAATGTTAAAGCTTATTCAACAATTACAAAAGCTTTATTTATATTATAGTCCACACAGAAAAAACTTATCAGCAAACAAATGTTTACGAAACTTTTGTCTTCAAACAACCATTTATTCTTAGTTGCTGTCCCAGATAAATCTTAAATCTTTGTATATGAGTTTTTTATATTTATAGATTTGTGTACAAAACGTAATTTAAAATCGATGGCGCATGCGAATAGTCAAATTATTTTTACAAATATGGGCCTTTGAGCTTAAAACCAGCATTTTGTATTAAAATACTGGTTGTTGACTATTAAAGTATACAGTCAATTTGCTTTAGTTGCACAATAAATTTTGTTCGATTTTTTGTGCAGATAAGTAAAAAGTGCAGTTATCTTAAATGTATGCGTACATACAAACAAAATAGATGAATTTTAATGATGACGACTTGTTATTTTTAATTATAAATGGCATAACTTGGATGTTTATACGAAAAAGGGGCCACCATATTTTTTTTAACATGTGCAGCTAAATTTGATTTTTTATATGAAAATATTTTAAAACTGCAAAAAAAAAAAAATATGTTAAATATGTAATAATGCACTTAAACAGGGTTTAGAAAGAAAAATTACAGAAAATATGTATTTTTGGGCAGTTAAGTAAAAATGCAGCTAACGTTGATTTTTTGCATGAAAATGATTTTAAAATGAAAAAAAAAACTTTAGGCATTTATCTTAAATGTGCAGGTTCAGATAGTGCACTTAAAAAAGAAATTTGTATGGGATTTTGAAGAATTTTTACTGATATTATTATTTTGTGCAGCTAATTCTAAAGTACTCTTAAGCAAAAGTCAGCTAAATCAAAAGTACTGTATTATTTTATGTTTTTTTTTGTCTGAAGCACAACAACAAATTTTTTAAATATTAATACATTATGACAATATGACTTAATAGGACACTGTTTGAATCCCCCAAATATTTATGTTTTCAAATTTTAAGAATTAGTTCATTTCCTCATTTTTCAATTTTTAAACCAAAACGGAGAAAGAAATTGTTGATTTGAAATTTGTTAATTTTTTGTTATTTAAATTTTTAATATATTTTTATACTCCTGAAGAAGTTACCCAAAAGGTAAAATAAATTTTTCAAGCTTAATTAGAAGAATAATATAAATAACGGTTAAATATTTATTAAATTTATTACTCGAGATATGCCTCGATATATTATTTCAAAAAGTTTTGTTTGTTGAGGGTTTTTAGCTGGTCTCTATACATACATACATGCATTCCATTGGCGCTTATGCAAAATTATCATTAGACCTTAAACGATATTCATAAAAACTTTTAAAACGCAAACGCGAGTTTCAAAAATTTCAAAAGTTGAAGAATATTACCACCAGCTTTGAAACTTATAAAAAACGCAACAAGGGAACTATATTCAATATTAATCTATTTTGTCTCCTTTACAACCTTTATTATAAAAAAAAAATTTTAATGTTTTGTTTTCTTCGCGATCAAAGTTGATCGGGTGAGAGCCAATTGTCCTTTTTTAGCTTTGTGAAAAATCATATTTAAGTAGCTTTCTAAAACATGTATGTATGTGCATAAAAATCGAGTGAAAATTTAATGAGTTATGGAAAGTACTGTAATAACATATTTTTGGGCTTTTTTGATTCTATCTAAAAAAAAATTCGTATTTTTAAAAATCATAAAAATCCAAAACGGAAAAAAGTGTAAAGTCTTATCACTTTCACGTAAAGTGATAAAATGGGACAGTCAATTAAAAGAAAAAAATTTAAGTGCACCTTTTTTATTGATGTGTGGTTTTTCATTGGCTACTTGTAACGGATAATTTTTTACAGAAATTCCAACCACATTTATGAGTGCTCATTATTTGGAAAGTTGTGAAAAATGTGAAACGAAATTGTATGATCCCCGGTTTTAGAAGGCTGAATCAGGTACATATGCCCCCTTAACAGATGCGTCCGTTCATAAGGTACTTATTTAAAATTATAGATAGAATTTTTTCTAGGTACTTCAGTAAAAAGGTACGAAGTATTTATAAGGGCTCATTCACTCAGTTTTTCTTCTTCAACAAGTGTTTAAAAGTGAATAAAGATACAAAAATAAAAGCGCAAGTCCAAAAAATCAATCCCAACTGTTTTTGTCACATATGTATGTATGTGGCGAATACACGTTTATAAAAAATAGAAAAAGTATGTCACCGTTTATTAAACAAGTGTATTTTGACTACTTCGGATTTGCATAGGAAGCCCGTGACAAGTACTAGATTCCTAAAACTGTATGTAACAACTGTGTAGAATATTTAAGGTTATGGGCAAACAAGAAACGGACCCATTTCAAGTATCAAACACCAATGATGTGGCGGGAACCTTCGAATCAACATGATGATTGTTATTTTTACGCTATCAACATAACAGGCATTAACAAAACAAACCGGTCTAAATGGATTTACACTAACGTGTTGTCTATTACACGACCAGTCCTGTACTCTAGTGATGATTCAGAACCACAACAACACACATCTATACAAAATTATCACAACTTAAGACAAAATTTTCCTTCACTAAGTACGGAAAGTGGATCAGATGACTTCCATTTAGATATTTCTTCTGAACGCGAGCAATTTAATCAGGAGGAGCTTAGTGATTTAGTGAGAGACCTTGGACTCTCTACAAAAGCATCTGAAATTCTAGCTTCTCGATTAAAGCAAAAACTCATTTAACCCAAGAAACGAGAATTTCATACTACCGCAACAGAGAGAAAAACTTATGTAGTTCCATTTTTTCCAAGACGATGAATTTGTTTATTGTTCAGATGTTCCTGGTTTAGTAACAGCGATGGGATTAGAAAAATATGATCCAAATGACTGGCTGCTATTTATAGATTCTGCTAAGCGCAGCCTAAAATGTGTACTTCTGCATAAGTGTAGGTTGCACCTGCTGCCGATTGCAAGCAACCGGTCCACTTGGGTCCAGAAAAATAGGTTTGTGATGAAATAATGGTAATAAATTGGGTTCGCTGCCGATTTCACATTCAACTAAAGTTAAAGAAGAATATTATAATATTGCCTGGTTATAGATAAAATAATATACAACGAACACCGGTGGCTAATTTGTGTGGATCTGAAAATGGTGAATTTTCATCCGTGTCTTATTTGCTTATGGAATAGCAGAGCCAGATCTGAACACTGGAGTATTAAAGACTGGCCTACGAGGGAAGCTATGGTTCCAGGAAACAACAACATAGTTAATCAACAACCACTTGTGCCTAGAGATTGCATAATACTTCCACCTCTCCATATCAAGCTAGGGCTTATGAAACAATTTGTCAAAGCTCTCAACAAGGATGGTGATTGCTTTAGATATGTAGAAAGTTCAGTAGAAAGTTCCGAAATTTGAGTTGGGAGAAACTGAAAGGTGACATTTTTGATGGCCCTCAAATCAAAAGGTTAATCAGTGATGAAAACTTTAGTAGTTCCATGACAGATATTGAAAGAAATGCTTGGAATGAATTTGTTTGGATAGTGCACAATTTCTTGGGAAACAAAAAGGATGAGCACTGCTCGGACCACGTGGGTCACATGTTGTCACATTTCCAGCAGCTTGGTTGTAATACGAGCATTAAGGTACACTACCTACACAGTAATTTGGATTGTTTCCCTGAAAATCTTGGAGACTTCAGGTGAACGTTTACATCAAGATATTCGTACTATAGAGGAGCGATACGAGGGTCACTGGGATACCCTTATGATGGCGGGCTATTGCTGGAGCACTCAAAATAAACCCTATAAACAAGATAATTTAAGAAAATCGTATAAAAGAAAATTTTTCGATGAGTTGTAATTACATTTTAATATTTGTGTATTAAAAATTTTTATTTTTATTTAAAATCCTCTTTTATTGATAAATTGAAAAGTATAGCTGATAGAAAAAATCAGACTTAATATCT
This sequence comes from Gymnocheta viridis, assembly GCA_956483585.1. Classification (NCBI taxonomy): domain Eukaryota; kingdom Metazoa; phylum Arthropoda; class Insecta; order Diptera; family Tachinidae; genus Gymnocheta; species Gymnocheta viridis. The sequence continues at coordinate 75,528,564 of OY101440.1, forward strand.
GAAATCAGTGGCCTAAAAACAATTACTATAACACACTTATTACATAAATAAAACAGCAGCAAACACACACATATTAAAAAATGGTATTTTTGTGTGGAAATTGCGATTTTTATCAATTCAGTTTTCTCAGTAAATTGTGAACAAAATCAACAGTTCTTTTCATTCGAAATATGTTCAACTAAATGTTTTTAGACCAAAACTGTAATTTTTGTCGCATTTTTTATGAATTTGAAAAAAAAAACTAAAATTTTTATTTTTCTTTTTAAATTGTTTTTTTTTATACTTCAACGTTATCTCTGAAACTACTGGCAAAATTTAAAGCCAATTTAAGCCGTGCTTAAAATTGTTGACGACCTTTGGATTTTTTTAACTGAATACGGTGAACCGTTTTCAAGTTATTCCAATATATGTAGTGCAACTGCCTTAATTTTGGACATAACGGTATATCACGAAAATTCGAGCTGATAGAATAAAAGCGCAGTGCAGATTTGGATTCAGCATCCCAAATAACCTTAAAAACAGCATTCAGTTCTTAATCAACAAAAACCTTCTTCCCTTTGCAATTGCTTTTGTGATAAACTCTCTTTAAGGAGCAATAGTAATTTTCCTTGTTCGTCCTGCGCTACGAAAAATAATAGCAAAAATCTTAAGATCGTTTTTCGAATTTCTCTTGCAATGATGAGTCAATGGAGGAAACGCATGCTATAAACTGTCACCTTAAGGATGATTTCAGGAAAATTAATAGAGTTACTAATATTAAAAGAAGACGACCAAGTGACATCAAATTGGGTCTATCAAAATTTTCTTCTAATAGTAAGTCAATTCTTGGAGAAATAGATATTGAAGAAGATTGCAATACTTCTGGAAATAAAATAAGTAAGGTAGCTCCTCTAAAGGAGACTGTATTTTGTCCACCTATCTTTTTATTTAACGTAAATATTAAGTCATTAGTTGAATAACTCAAAGAAAAAAAAGTAGTCTTTAAGATTGTTAACAAAAAGAACTATAAGAGTAAACTCTATTTAAAAGATGCTGCAGCTCATTCTGAGATAATGGATCTTTTAAGAGAGAGAAAAATTTATTCTTATTTATATACTCCTAAGGATCATAAACGTGCTAGTGTTATATTGCGTGGCATTTACTACAAAACAGATCGGAAATCAAAAGTGAAATTGATTCTTTGGTTCCTAATACTATTGATACAGTTTCCAAATTTTCTACAAATTTTTCTAAGAAAAACACTTTGGTCACAAATTTATTTTTAATTACTCTTATATCCGGTAAGAATATAACTAATATTACAAGTTTACGTTATTTGATTAATCAAAGGGTTTCTTGGGAATCTCCAAAATCAAATTTAAGGGAAGTGCAATGTTGGCGTTGCCAAAAATGGGGTCATATGTCCCAAAACTGTAATAGACCTTTTAAATGTGTTAAGTGCGAAAAAAGTCATGCTCCAGGTGATTGACAATTTGTACCTTCTCAGCAAAATTTACCTTTTTGTGTTAATTGTAATAAGCACGGTCATCCGGCAATTTTCAGTGGTTGTTCAGAATTTAAAAATTATGTAACTATGAAAGAAAATATTAGAGCTTCAGCTAAGGAAAAGACAGGAAGGATTTTGAATAATGTTACAAGTGCCATAAATGCCTCAAACTTTATTCAAAAGGACAAATCGCTTGCTAGCTTACTGCAGAATCTTTCTCCGATTAAACTGACACTAGCAAGAAGATGCCTGATTTCATTCAAGATTTTTTAAAGATTGCACAATCATTATGTCAAGCTGAACCTATGACATTGGAAGGTAAAGTTTAAAAATTTATGAAGGGTTATAAATCTATGGATGAAATTATTATGACTTATGGTCCCTAATTGCTTAAATTTGGTAACATTTAATTTTAGATCTCTCATTGAGGTGAGTCGTAGATTGGATCTGTTAAATATGTTAAAATACAATGGTATTGATGTTTCATTTATCCAGGAATCTCATTTAAGAGAAAATCAGAATTTAAGTTTAGAAGGATATTCTTTTTTTTAAAGATAACAGCTCTCAGGCTGTAGGAGTTGTTTTGAGAAACAGTTATGACTGTTCCAGAATTCTTTTACCGGGCATTGAGTTTCCTTATGTGTTACTTAGTTGCAACATTGTAATTAATAATTTACCAAAAAAAAAATTTGTTTGGATCAATTGAGGAAGCTCATTTGTTCAGTGAGAAACTAAAAAAATATTCGTCCCTGTCCAAACGCTCATAAAAATGTATATAAAATTATAGGGTTTAAAGAAAGTAGTCTTATTAATAATTTATCAGTGAATACATTATTGTCGACAGTGAGGCTGATAATTTGAATGCTTTAAAGGATCACTTTTTCTTAGTTTATTCTGATTCGGGTCCCAGTAGAGATGTCTCTTTTATTGAAAGATCTATTAACGAAGATTTCTAGTGTTCCCAATAATTTATATGTTTTTGGTAATGCTTTTTCCGCCCTTAATACTCAAAATTGTAACAAATTAGTATGTCTTGATGAATTATTAGAACATTCTAGGCAAATTAATAACAAGATATCTTGTGGGTTTGATACATTTAAAATGTTATCATTCGAAAACTTTCTCCTAAAGCCTTTGAGTATCTTACAATAATTTTTAGTCATTGTATTAACAATTCTTATTTTCCCATTGATTGGAAGATATCGAATGTAGGGAAGCTATTTGAAAGAATTTTACGTGTCAAAATGGATATTGGTATACTTGAACCTTATATGCCGGACATGCCATTTGGAATTAACAAGTCTCATTCTACTTCAGATGCATTACTTAAATTCCAAGATGATGTGGTAAACCATCTTCGAATTAAACAGTGCACAGTAGCTGTTTCACTTGATGTTAAAAAGGCTTTCGACCGTGATTATCAAAAGGGAATTATTTATAAAATTATCCTAATCGGCTTTGACTCTTCCATTGTCAAAATACTTAATAGTTATTTTACTAATAGAAAGTTATCCGTTCAGTTTAATAAATTGTTTTCTAATTATGGTAATGTTCTATGTGGTGTCCCTCAAGGTTCGATTTTGGCTCCACATATAACATTTTTTAATATTTTATAATAATTATTATAGATAGCAAATTACTGTAGTAGATTACGGTTTCGTTTTTATGTTAATTAGGATATTACTTTTTAGTCCTAAGTTTTCTTATGTTTGTTATTCATTTTAATTGTATTGTGTTTTTTTATAAAAGCTCAATAAAATATACCTTACCTTACCTGACAATCTTTATACAAATGGGGACACTGGTGCCAATGCATACACAAATATTTCTTAGAAGAACTAGAGATATTATATTACACTTTCATTAAAACAAATGAAAAGTTTAAACAATATCAAAGTTGTAACAAAAACTCAATAAGCTTTTTCAATCAATTGCTTTTTCTTTTTTACTTTACCATTTTTCTTAGTTGGCCGTCAAGATCTTGCAATCTACTGACATGGCCGACGTCACACTCAAAAAATTAATAGCAAAAAGATATCTTTCGAATAAAGCCAAATTCATGGCAATTAACATAATTTATCTGTGTTTTATTTTAATTGAAAGTCCTATCGGTCTTCAAAAAACACTCTCAATAAGTAAACAACCGCGAAATAATATAAGTTAAATGATGAACAAATAAAAGTTTTACATAAATGTTGGTGTGGATTCCGTGTAGGATGCAATTCAATTAATAGTTTATAGAATCTAAAACATTTTCCATAAAGGGCAATACGATTGATATCAATTGGGCTCTTTTTGGCGAAGCGTTCCAATAGTCCGTTCCGAAAAAAATATGCAAAAGTATTACGTGTAACTAGAAAATAAAATATATGCATAAATAAGTTCAATAAGTCACCAGACTTAGATCCGGCAGAATCTTATCAACAATGATGTTAAATAATTCGTTTTCACAAATTAGAAGCAAAATAGTAGGTTCCGGAATTTGCAGCGGCAACGTATTTAATCACAAATCGATTCAAAAGAAATTTTTCCCACTTTTCAGTGCTGTTTTAAAGAACGAACACAATATTTAATTTCTTGACTAATTGATTAAACATTTCTCACAAATGAAATTCAAATATTTTAAACATTTCTAAATAATTCCAATCCCTGCTCGATTATAAACCGTTGGGGTTTCCCTTCAAATAAGTATTAATATTTTCTACATCAATAAGAGAACAAAAGGGTAATATGGCATTTACACCAGACCAAAACCTAGTAGATTTCAATTGAAATCTGTATCAAAATCTATACCTCTTATACTGGGTTATTCGTGACATTTTTCTAGATTTCGTATCCATGACAAAAACAAATGATTGGAATTTTCATTTTCAAAATCTATACAAAAACGAGCACACCCTTCAAAGAATTCATCCAAAAACAGTTCATTGAAATTTTCATTTTGTAATGTCAAACTCCATACAAAAATCAACATTTAAATGAGAAACAGCTGGCGAGCACACCCTTCAAAGTCATGTTATTGAACAGCGTTGTATTTTTCATTACATTAAATTAAATATTTGCCTCCATAGAAAGAAAATAGAAAAAATATGCAACTGCATATTTGCGGATTCTCTGCTCTATTCTAAATTGACATTTTAAAATGTTTGCAGTTGATAATGATTCGTAATTCAGGCTATTAACACTTCACCTGATCGTATTCATTAATTAAATTCAGTGTCAATAATACCAGTTAATAATGAATTAATGATTTATGTGGATATTGTATTCTACAGGGAAATAATTATTCATGTATGTATATGCCATTTATTTTGAAAGTTGCGTAAGTCCATGACAAGACTGTGAAGCTAGTCTAATCAATCTAGCTAGTTAACATTAATTATGCTCGTCCAAAAGTTTATCAATAAAGAAAATATATAATAATAATTTTATCTTAAAAGAAAATAACGTCCATGAACATTATTTTCTATTTTAAGTAGAAATAATTTCCATGAATATTATTTCCTTGAACGTTTTTGAATGCCACCACTTAATTAGCTTACTTGATCTTTTTAATCAATATATTTAAGCCATTTAAAAAAGACGTCTGAATATAAATTAATAAAATCCACAAAAGTAATCATCAACAATGTAGAACAGTGGTCTACAAATAGAGAAAACACTTAAAAGGAAATGCGCTAATAGTTTCGCACAAAACGAAATCTTTGCGTCTTAATTGCTTAAATTGTTAGACTGTATGATAAGTAAATTTGTTTAATTAATTAAGAAAAAACATTTTCAACAATAAATTCGACATATTCCTTCCTAATTTCAATTAAAATAATAAATACTAAAATAAACATTTTGTGTTTTGTTCTCTTGCCTGAGAATTGCTTGTTGTTCGGCCCCAGGACAATTTTTGATTACCACTTATATAGAAGCAGGATACACAGGGCTCACTTATATTTCCTAATTTTATCAAACTTCTCAAAAAGTGCCATGAATCAGCAAAAATGTGGACAAATGAAAACCGTTTAAGTGATAGTCGGACTCGCATCGTATAATATTTAACATAACTTTCTGTTTCATATTATAAATGAAAGTTTTAATAACAGACTTCAGTTCATCAGTATTAATTACAATTTGTTTAGAAAGGATTATGGGAAAAGCGATGGGTCTGACAACGTAAGCTGAATGAAATGACCGACTTTTCTATGCTGCAGATTTCATCACAGTTCTTTGTGCTAAAAACTACGAGTACGAATATTCTTACTTTTTCATATTTATTAACATCACTGATATGGATGGGAATTATTCTACTTATTGTATTGTATTCTGCTTAATCTGTGGTGTTTGTTGTAACCGAACTCAACTGTATTTGAAGTTAAAATCGAATCGGATCAGAGAAGTTAGCCATTGACAATAATATTTTGTTATAACTGCTTTGTTTTCTACGTCTTTGAAAATTTCAAATATTGCTAGTAAAGGATGGTTTTTTAAGAGCTTTCGGATTTGATTAAAAAAACACATACAATTTAGAAAAATGTATGAAATCTTTACTTGAGTAGATAGAACGATCTATATAGTTCAAAGTTTAAAGATGATTATAAGTTAATATTAACCGCGGCTACGCCTCAAATGGTTCGATGGATTAAATTTTGCCATACTCTCTCCAACATATCGGTCATTAACTCACAAATAAATTCTTCAATATTGGCTTCCAGTGAGTTAACCGTTGCGGGCTTGTCCCTAAAGATATGAGCCTTAACATAGCCCCACAAAAAATAGTTTAAATGCGTTTTATCGAATGATCTAGGTGGCCAAATGACTGGCCTCAAGCGCGAAAAAGACTTTTTTTCAGAATTCCCTCCTCAATTGGACCATTGTTTTGTGTGCTGTGTGTCATGTGGCACCGTCTTGTTGAAACCAAAGGTCAGCCAAGTCCAGCTCTTTCATTTGGGGCAAAAAAATTGTAATCATGCACGGTAGCACTCGCCATTCATAGTAGCGTTCCTGCCTTCATCTTCTTTGAAAAAGTACGGTCCAATGATGTCACCGGCGCACAATCCACACTGAACAGTGCTTCGTTGCTGAACAAAATTTTTTTAAAAATGTGGATAATAAAATTCAATAATCTGCAAGCGTTCTTCGTTTGTAAGTCGATTCATGGTTAAATTGTACACCAAACTGAACATGTTTAATAATAACATGTTACATGAAAGCAGCTGAGCTGCCAAAAACAATGTTGTCAAAAAGAAAGTTGCTAAAAACCTACCTTTAGCTTATTCTGTTTAATTTAGCGATGAGGAAGAGCTGCTTTCGAAACAAACAGCAACACTCAAGGACATGTAATTGTTTTTTTTAGATGAGATTGGATCTGAGTGTAAGAAATGGATATTCTACGACAGCTCAAAAAAGTCAATCATTTGACACCGACTTTATTATGATCACCAAAGTATCCATGATTTGAAGGGGAAGCAGTGTAAATTAGGAAAAATAACATTGATTATATGAATATGATAATACATGAATTGACAGAACCATGTTAAAAAATATAACAAATGAAAAATTTATCTGAATGATAAAGCTGGAAAAGATTTCAAAAACTTTGTTTAAAATAATTCTGAAATGCGAAATCGGGATATAACGCACGTAACACTAAAACAAAGACATAATCAGTAATATCCAGTGTATCCAGTATGTCATATTTCAGCCGATTGCTATGAAAGAACGCTGAAGATTAGAGAAGAAAATTACTGCTATAAAGAAAAATTTTGGAAACAAATTAGAAGGCTGTTCGACGCCATTAAATTAGAATAAAGTTTTGTAAGATATCCCCCAAAAACCATCGTTTCCAATTCACATCACCGATACACAAAACTACTGATCAGATTTGTCGTTATTCTTTCTTATCCTTGCTATAAGCCTTCAGAGAGCTTTGGCTTTCGTTATTAGAAGTTGTCATTCTAATGAAAATTATTAGGAGTAGATTTCTTTGTTCTAACAAACAACATATTTAAGCAGCTCAATACAATCTTCGACAAGACTAAAAGAGTGAATATGTCCATCAGTTGGTCGTCAACGACTACAAGCGGATAATGTCGTCAAGGTAAAAAGAAAAATAAAGTCAACATTTTTGAACGCATTTGCGTAAATAAAAGCAATATTTTGAGTTTAATTAATTTTTTAGCTGGTTTTGAGAATGGTACACGAATCTGAACCCACTACCACAACAGCATCTAAAATTTCAACAGCCGCAAATTAATACATTCGCTTGTTTGATCATCAAGAAGGTTTGATTGCGGTGCAATAGTCAAAAAAGACGGTTTCGTTTAAATCATCGATTAGAAAACAAACCTAACCGAAGGACGTCAAGCCGTACATAAATCGTTGTAGAGAAAAACGGGTTCGTCGATTTCGGCCACAGGGGAATGCTTACATATACACAGATTTATGTGTATGAGCATACATAAATGCGTATGTGTGTATGTTACCTTCACCACGCCGTGACGGATGCCTTGTGGCTGCAGCAAGGGGAACGTTTGGGTCAGTATACAATCTGGTTTAGCGTGTTAAGGTCCTGCGCTCCTGGCCAACTTCAGTGTTAGCATCTTTGGATGATTCCATTTCGTAAAATAATAATTAAAGAAAAACATATATATGCACATACTTACGTAAATTGTGAGAGATAAATTATTTTATTTGGGCAATATACATATGCTTGTATATGTATCAAGAATGATAAGTCAGTTGGTAATGTGTGACGTCACATCAGCTGAAAAGTTTTCTTTGGCGCGAATAAATTAAATGAAAAACTTTGTTTAAAAGACGGTTAAAAGTGAACAGAAGTGAACAAAAAGTCAATATAAATTAGCAAAATAAAACATAATAATAAATGATAATAAAAAAAACAGTTCAAAATGAAATACGCTGTAGCTAATTGTAATAGTGCCAATAATTCCAAGGCATGTGAAATTATGGCGTTTTGTTTTCTAAAAGAAGTGTAACATTTCGTACCCTTTTTATTGAAAATTCGCAATACAATGATTCTTTAAAACAGTGAGTTTATTAGAAATTATTGTATCATCACTTACGAGGCAAAATTTTTGTCTTAAAAAAAAGAATAGCATTTTTTTATAAAAAGATTTAAAAAAAATTCCATATTTTTTAGAAATGAAAACGGCATTAGTTTTTTCTTATTTCCAAGTGATGCTACTATTCAGAAGTAATGGGTACAATTTTGTGAGTGAGGAAACGAACTATACGCAAAAACCTTGTGTGCTTGTATGTTGCATTTTTGTCCTTATGATATTGAAAACAGCTTGCAGCATTAATGGGTAACTTTAACTATAAAATACTAAATATTGCGAGGAAAGAGCATCAAGAATTGAAAAACTTTATAACAAAAAATGGTTGCTCCAATTCTGCAGGAATATAATATTGTGCAGTTGCAAGAAAATGAGACCGATGATTTGGGTGAACACAAAAATTTGAAACCAATTGTTAAACAAATTAATGCTTACAAGGTTCAGCCTAATTTAAATACGGAAGAAGTAAAAATTTAAAGACTGAATTGCAAGTAAAGTGCATCTATAACATTAAAAAAAAATTTTCGAACTCGTATGTATTTTAAAATTAGAACTCTAAATCAAGAAATTGGAGAATTTTCTAAGCAAAGAAAACGAAAAATTAACAAAAGTATCCACTAATTTTTATTGTGATATACATACATATGTATGTAAATAAATATGTACGTATACAAATAGAAAAGAAATTGATTTTGATTATTAAATAAATATATATTTAATAAATATAAAAACCCTAATTGGTTTTATTTTTATTTTTGTTAAACGATAGGCTGATGTGCCGTAGATCCACAGAACGAAAAATATTTTACACTCTGAATGTGCAATCTGTATTTTTATCATTCTTGGGTACAGACATGAGAATAATACAGGTAGTGTCGAAAAGTTAACGGACTTTTTTTTGAGGTTCGCATCTGTCAAAATTTGTTTATGTTCTACTAACACACACCTACACTACTAAAAGAGCACACTTGAACATTTGTTTCAAATGCAAATAAGAAAAGGAAAAGAAACAAAATTCTTTATAGAGCAGAAAATGGAACCAAACACACATATGAATATACAATTTTTTGCCATTTTTCTGTTGTGATCTTTGACCACTTCGAACCTAAAAACAATAAAAAGCAATGTTGTTGTACCTTCGACACTACCTGTATTATTCTACCATGGGTACATATGTATGTATTTAGCTTCAATAAAACCAAAGATCTCAAACGAATTTGCAAGAAAGATGCGATCACAATGAGAATATAACAAAATCATAATTGCTGCGTAGGATTGTGTGATGTGTCAGCTCAATTGAAGATGATTGTTACTATATCGTACATGCAAACAAGAATTCTTCTACAGAAAACGAGCTTAGGTTTCAATTTACTCACAAATTAAAAGAAAAATCAACTAATATTCTCCTCTGAAGAGTTGAGTTAACAAATAATTTGTGTGATACCTATTTGTATACAATATGGAGAGCGATATGATGAATAGATTTTTAGTTAAGACGTTCTTGCAGCAAATGAGATATTCTCCCTTATGTATCTACATCTATATATCTAAATATGTACATATATAGTATGTAATAAATACATACATACATATGTATGTATGTATGTATGTATGTATGTATGTATGTATGTACATATATTTTTAGTTAGCTGTATACCTCCATATGAAATTGTTTTTTATTCTGTACATATGATCGTTCTCCCATGGCCCACTAAATCAGTTGTATTCGCACTCCAGTCGCGTATAGACGTTTTTTTAATTTTTGTTTTGTTATTAAATACGTAAATACCGATTAAAAAGTTGATTAAACCAAAGAACAAACAAATAAAACGCCTGAACACAAAACGAAATAAAAACGTATTCTGTGCATTCGTCTTTATCGTTTAGAATGTGAGTAAAAAGCCAGTTTTTACCATAAAAAAAGTTAAAATAAAAGCAGAAAAAAATAAAATAATTTTAACCGTCACAGTGAGTGTGCGTGTTTGTATGACAAATGTTATGACCCTGGTTCGCTATCTTGTTGATCAATTTATTTATTTTTTTTAATTTGTTTTCAACCTGTTGCTTAAATAGAAAAGTTTACACTAAAATTAAAATCTTAGTTTCCCGAGATATGGTATGAACTTATTGAATTGCACCCAGTAAAAAATTTAGCCTATATACATATATATAAATTGGTTTGTAAGTGAGAGAAACAATACGTTCACTTATAAATCTGCTTGAAAAACTTCCACATGCAAGCAGTAGAATTTGATTTTCTTAAGTTAGAGGTGTAAGCAAGAAAATCAAGATGTCGTGGACGGTGGTAGTTGATTTTTGTTCAAAGGAATTTCTCCCAAATATGTATGTCAGATATTTTCTGTATTCTTTTGCTATTGATACGCCAGATATTGTCTTTACCAGAGTTATTAAATATTCGACATATTCAAAAAAGCGTCATTTAAAAAAACGGGTTTCGGTTTTTTCTTTTTAAATTAATTTGTTTTTATTAAGAATTAATTAGGTTCATAACATAATTAAAATTTACATATTCAACATATTATTTTATATAAAAATTACACAGAATTTCAAATCAAAGGAAAGGATATGTATGTATGTATATATATTATACACTACATCAACTACATGCAGGAGCTCGGATGATTTTCTCATTGTCAAACAACATATGCAAAAATACACAACAACTTTTTATGTATGGTGTTTGAAAGAAAGAGAGAGAGAGGGAGAGAGACAGAAAATTGAATTTATAGTGTTGCCTGATTATTAAAAGCAATTACAGAAATCTAAAAAACAAATACAAATAAAAGCAAAAATATTTGACAAAAAACATAATAACTCGAAACCCGTCCTTTTATAAAAACCAGTTGAAAATAAAACGGTAAAACGAAAACCGGCTTGACAACTCTATCCCTTGCGTTTCTGCAATTGAAAATCAACAAACCGGCCAATAAATGGCTCAGATATTGATAATAAATAACCAATACCCACTTATAATAACGCTCCTTTATTGTAACGTAGTCATATCTCAAAAAACGTGAGGAACGATGTGTTCATATTTGAGGTTTGAAATGCGTGTAAGCAAAATTATGAAAAAGTGAATTAAGTTGATTATAAATTCATCTGGTAATTTTGTGTGATCTATCCTACACCATAAGTTCACCATGTGCACAGTATAAATAAGGCTTTAATTTCTGAATAAAATTTTTTTTAAACATATATTATGAGCTTCAGCAAAATATAAATTGGTTTGGATCAGAGTGCCAGTATCTCTTCTTTATCTACTTTATTTAGAATTAGTTAATGTTAGAAAAATAGAAAATTTCGCGCCATTTTTTAGTTTTCCATAAAGATCGGTGCGATCTGACTCCATTAGATTATTATCTCTGGCGACATGTCAAGTCACTTTTCCGCGTCCATAAACCAGATACAATTGAAGACTTGGAACACAAAATTCGGCGAGTTGTTGGCAAAATACGGATGAAATTATTGCAAAATGTGTATGAAAATTGCACATCCAGACCGACCGCTTCAGCCACATGGCCAAAGAATCGTCCTTCGAATGAAGCCAAATTCACACAATTAATTTAAAGGTTTGTCAGACTTAAAAAAATTCCCTAAATATACACAATAAAATAAATGAAATATAATTAGTGCATATAAAGTGTATCTGGAACACTAATTAAAGAAATTAAAAAAAAATCCACAAAAGTAAAACATAAAAGGTCCTTTTTCTTTATGAAATATGCTCCCGACATCTTTAACACTAACGGTGGGAATAAAAATTGTTGGTATCTGGGAAAAAAATCATTTCATCCAAAGAACATGTTAAAATAAAATAATAAAAATTTTACTGAATATGTAAAATATAAATTTGGCGAAAAATGCGATTATAAATTTATTATTCCCACAAAAAGCGCCAAACTTGATTTTTAATTGATGCAATTTTAAAGCAGATTCGTTGATTCGAACAGATATTTCGGTCTTGTCATTTATAAACTGAAAATAAAACATGCATGTACTTTTTGTCCCCGATTTTATTATTAATTCCTTTAGTTTCTATAAGGATCATAGGGCTTCTCTTGTCCCCGATGATAAGGAATAAAACTTATACATTCAAATATTTTCGAACTTTAAAACCTTTTCTTGCAAAATAAAACTTTATTGGATATTTGACAGTTTTGATTTTTAGTTTCTTAAAAGATGTTGAAAACTCTGTATCGGAAACTCTAAACAAAAAACCCATTCAGATGATTCGTATGCAGATCACTTTGAAAACAAAATAAATAAAGACAAAAAAACACGTAAATGAATTGTATACACAAACAGAAAGTGATAGTGATCGCGATAGTGGTGCAAAAACAACATTTTTATCATGTGTAGTTGCTTGCTAGTGTTGCCATATTTTCAACGGAAAATTTTAGCTAAAAAAATTTGTTTTTCATAAATCATAAAAAAATTAAGTATTTTTAACTTAATTTCACTAGAAATAATATACACCAAAGCTTGCTTCTACGCTAGAAACTTGCCTTTGTTTAAGTTCCATTTCTTTTGCTACTAAAGACTGAATTTTATGAATTAAATATTTTTATATTTTAACGAAATACGTTGTTATATTTTTCTATATACATTGACGTGTATAAACGTCATAGCAGAACTTCAAAACTTCTTATGTTTTATACGTGCCTAGACGTATATATCCGTCCGATGGCAATCGACGTCATGGTCTCTAACGTCATCGCTGACGGAAATAAACGTCAAAAATCTTATGTCCCTTTTATCCTTCAGATATATTATATTTTTAATTTTGAGCAGTTTGGTGTTTTCGGAATTTTGTTATCTAGAAAAATGACGTAGATATAGCAAAATGCCCACGGAAAACCCTTCGTTAAAAGGAGTTAAGAACATTTGATATTTCGAATGCAAAAAAAACATTTTACCCTTTATAGATCTACTTTAGCAAATAGTTGTTGTAAATCGTATAATTATGTACCTACTTTAAAATGTCATAAATTGAATATATTGAATAATTGAATCGTTTTACTTTTAGTTTTATAATTTTCGGAACATATAATTTGCAAAGTTCTAAATTTAGCTGCAAAATCGCTGTAATGGTGTCAAAGTGAAAAATTATTATGCACAACAGCCAACGACTTTATAATGTCAGTAATAAAATGAACATAAATTTTGTATTCTCAATTATTTAAATATAAACATTTTCAAGTTTATGAATTTTTATCGATTGTCATAAATTGGCACAAAAAATGTTTTGCGTATTTAAATTAGAAAATTTATCAGTTTATTTTCATTCAAATACTTCAATTGCTTATCGGATTTTTATTGAATTAAGATTTATATTGCAGAAAATATTTTTATTTTAATTAAAAACTAGAAATTGATAAAAGTATAGCTTAACTGAAACACAGTGCCAGTAATTAATACAAGAGAAATTAAAAAAACTTTAAGCTTTTAATAAAAGCAATATTGTATTGTAACATTTAATAAATTAATTAAGAAAATTGAACAATTCATTCTCATGTACTCGTAGTTTGTTGTTGTCATTTGTGATATTCCACTGGAAAAAGGGGCCTTATCTTCCCACAATCAAAACCTCTTTCTTACATTTTCTAAGACAACATACTATTCCTAATAAAAAGAGAACTCAATAACCAGAAACTTAAAACTCTAGTATGAAAGTATTAAGTTTTGAGTGTTTGATAGTTTTGAAAAAATTTTCCTAAACTGTGATAAACTTTTATTAAAAACCACTTCCAAGATTTGAAAAATACTTAATTAAGATTTTATTTTCCGTTTTGCCTTATTAAATACTTTTATTGTCACCCAAAGGGCGTCTAATTGTATAAAGGTTGTAAAGAAACTAAAATAGATTCATATCGAATAATATAATTTGTTTGTTGGGATTTTTGAATAAGTTTTAAAGCCTACTATGCTTATATGTACTATTGTAATTTTTGTAATTCTTATTGAGTTTTTAAAAGTTTTTGTATAAAATAAGAGGTTTGAAACATTTCAAAATATGGTTTAAGGTCTACTGATGATTTGGCATTAGCACCAATGAAATGCAGGTATATAGACTAGCTAAAAAAACCTCAACAAACAAAAGTTTTTGAAATTCATTATTTTTTATTAAGATTATAAATTTGGAACAATTTATTATTCATCAGACTTGCAGAACGGATCGGTACTGATTTCGAGGTCGCTACACCATCTTATCAGCTTTCTTTGTTCTTTTGATGATGAATATTAACGGATTATTCATAAACGATAAATAAAGTTATAGTAGGTTTAGTGTTGGATTTTTATATGGGAAAACTGGTTTTAATGCACACATTAACTTTATTAATCGTTTGTGAATAAGGCCCTAACTATTTAACCGTATTATTTAACGAATTAGAATACAAAAAATGTAACTTATTCATTTTTACACGTTAAAGAAATTTTGGTTAGTACGAAATTGCCATCTCTGATGCATAGTTATTCCATATTTTATTACTCTCTTACTTACAAAAAATTTGTTACAAATATTTTGTGGCAAAGCCATTATTAGCTATTGCCGCTTTCAATCTGGATAGCATGGCATGGAATGGATATTAAATGATTAGGGGATACATTTCCCCAATATAATTTAATAATTTCTTCTAATTGATTCAAGTTTATGCATTTTTTCCGATATACAAGCTGCCATAGGTTTTTTTATATGGTTGAGATCGGAAGCGTTTTTTTATAAGAGAAGTAACAACTAAAGCAATTAATGCCTGCCAACACAGAAAGAAAAACACCGTACTAAATTCAAGTATTTTCTACTTACTTTGAGTACGAGTCGTACTAAAAATTTTGAGTACAAATATCAATAAAAAGTACTTTAATCAAGCCGACAACGGGATTCCTTCAGTTAACCGAACCTGGAGTTCCTTAAAATGAGTACGAAATTCTTTAATCAAATGAAAAATCTTGAATCAACTAAAAAATTAAATTGAGCACTTAATATTCCGTACTTAAATCAATCTACTTTTGACACCATTTAGGATTAATTTAAGTACAGATGGATTAATTTTTCTTTTGAGTGAACCATTTCGATTTTCTTTCATAATGGAATAATGTAGAAAGGACAGATGGTGAAAGACGGAAAGCCTAATTATTTCTTTTACAACTCTGCGTTTTGTTAAATTTGTATAACAGTTTTGCTTCGCTTTTAACGTGAAGAAAGCGCATTAATTTTTTTATGCTTTATAGCCATTTTAATAAGTATTTTATTTCGCCGACGATTTTGCTACAACACCGACGAAGGAGGACGCACTGATGTATATACATTACTGATGTATAGACCAGTCTTAATTGCTGCCGGTGTAAAGTGACCAGTGCTATGCTTTCGTCATATAAACAGTCCAACAGCATTACAATGGCATACTAATGCAGATCTGAAATATTCTTTATGTTATGACTTGCCTGAAACTGGGCTCGAAGAACCCACGTTCTTAGACATTATTTGCTTTGTAGTCAATGCGCTAGCTACTTCAGCCAACCGCAGAGTCAATGCTTGGGCACCCTCGAATACTTGAACATCATGATTGCTTAAAAACGTGCGAGCTAATGCTGCCTTTACATACTATGTATTTTACAGTGTGTTTGTCAGCTTGAAAATGCATCTGTAATTGCGCATATTTGTCAAAATTGTATATTTACAGATGGTTTATAATTTCTGTTTTTACACTTGAGTTTTGGTTTCATCTGACATAACCTATAATAGATTACAACAGTATGAACAATTGTATTTAAGTAATTAAAAATAATAAATTTCAATTTGTTTTCAATAAAACTGTTAATAATTTACTACATACGAGTACGTTCATATGTATGTAAAATATTAATTATGGGAAATAGTGCGATTAAAATTTAAAAATGTTCTTTTTTGCAGAATATGTATAAAAACTTTTTATAAATGTATATTGCAATACATACATATGTATATTGCTGATGTCAGATGGTTTGTCGGTTGAAAAAAGAACACGCTCTAATTGAAAATTTTTGCACTGTAAAAGTGGCCTGACATTTACAGAAGCAAAATTTTTTTTGCTTTTACACACAATGTATGCATTTTGCAATGGGAAATTTGACAAGCAAACTGTGAAATACATAATGTGTAAAGGCAGCATAAGCGACTTGTGTGCTTAGAAACATAATCTTGCTGAAATATGCTTCCTGGGGTAATTATTTCTTGAAAATGGGGAAGCATGTGTCTTTCGAAATTTTCGTAGTACTCAATGGCATTTCAATTATGGGAACTGTAATATCATGAGAGGAAGCACCTATAAAAATATATAAATTATCTTAGTTTGTTTACATAAATATATTATATCTTCGCTGACACCATTATTATGTGGTAAAATCTATTGCCATCTTCTATGGGTTGATTTTTAACTTTTTTGTCATATGACGGTTTTGGATGCAGTAGATTTACGACTTTCTGACTTTATCACTTTTATATTCGGCAACTTCATTCATTGATTTAACTAATTGAAAAGACTGTGTAACCGCAAATTACCTATCAGCTGATATCTGTTTCTACAGGGTGTTCCAATAAGGCGTTTAATTTTCAGTAGGCCACCACTTCAACAGTTGTCTTAACTCAACCTGTAACTACTTGACAGATCACAAAGAACAACCACGTTATTAATAAAAATGTAACCGCATACAACGCATAAAATAACAACGCATTGAAATTTTTAAAATTCACTACAAAAATTATGAAAATTTCGCGGTCACAGTTCCCAAAACATTTTTGGGTAAAAGAAAAAGTTATAATTATTCTTTGTAATTTTTAATTTGCAAAGGTCTCAATTCACGAGGTTGAACATTAAGTTGTTTCGGAGGAACACTGTTCTGTACCACACCCTCCTACAATGAAGAGGCGTTAGATTCTGTTACTATATTATTGCATTTTAAAAATCTTTTAAAATTTTCGGACGTAATTATTGACCAAATCTTCCAAATAAGTTACGTAACTTATTGATAGTAAAACTAATCGTTTTATATTTTGTTTTGAGAACGAGTCCATTACAATAAGAAAATAAAAGTCTTTAATAGACCCGGCAAAGTCTAAATGAAGTCTACACCAATGTGAATTTTTAGGCACCCAGTGTATTAAAGGACTCTTCTCTGGACTTGGTTGACTTAGCTTACATGAAATACAATTAGAAATCATATTTTCAATGTCGTGATCCATCTTAGGCCACCACACATAAGAATGAGCCAATGCTTTGGTTTTCACTATCAAGAAATGGGAGTAATGTAATTGAGCTAAAACCTGGTTTCGCAGTTTTGACGTTATTACGACCCTAAAACTCCATAAAATACATTGCTATTCCACAGGAAGCTCGTTTTTACGAGAAATACATGGAGAAAACTCTTCCTTTAAAAAATAAATGAATTTTTCTGCCTTGTAATACTTCTTTTAATTTCGCCAATAACGGATCACGTTGGATTTCTTTGGCAATATCTCTATAATTTAAGTTCAGTTTATTATTGCTATATATGTAGTTAACAAAAGTGAAATCATTGCCTACTTCATCCACTTTTTGTATTGGAATTTTTGCCAAATGATCTGCCAAATTTTAAGTGCCTCTGATATACTTCATATTGTAGCTAAAACTTTTATTTCGTTATTATAATATAATTGTTTTCTAAATGGGTAGAAGTTTTCAAAACAATATAAATGACAAATATCAAAATGGAACCCCTTATTGGAAGACGCAATAATAAGATTAATAATTAAATAATAAATAATCATATATAATTTTTAAATTTTTTAATCGGGATTGCCTCGATATCTTTTTTCAAAGATTTTCAAAAACTTTTGTTGTTAAGAGTTTGAAACTTTTCAAAAATATGGTTTAAGGTCTATTTAGCATTAGCACCAATGAAATAAATGTATATAGACTATCTAAAAAACCCTCAACAAACAAACGTTTTTGAAAATCTTTGAAATAATAATACAATTAAAAGAATATGAAAAATTATGTTTGTAAAAAGCAAACAACGCTTAATGATGCTATTAATTACGTTTGAAATACAACATATAAAAAATCAGAAGAAGAGTGGAATTATATAACTATATTAGTTTTGAGTCTCTATCGAACACAGAATTGAATTATAGTTCATTATTTTATCGTTATCAATATGCACCATGTAATATAGAGTTTGAAAGCCCTCTTAATTTTTACGGAGCAAGCTTCCTCTCAAACTAATTAAGACTGGAGAGTAGAATTTCGACATTCCTTTAGCACTCTTTAGGATTTCTCTGAAACTAGCATTTTTTATTTTCTTAAATTCGTTTTATATCAACTAACTGATATCGCCTTGTTTATTCAATATTTTTTTTGTTAACCAAGATTTTTAAACAAAAACAACAAAATCAAACTGTATATCAATAGCTTACTTTGGAAAAATATTCTTTAAGCCTTAAGTTTGACACTCCCACATCAGAACATTAGCAAATTGTCTGAATAAACTAAATTGGTCTCCTCTTTCGGAGTGGCCGCATATACACATCAACTTAAAATTAAATTGGCTTAAATTTAATTACTTATATAAATTATTATTATTATCTAAATTAATTGTTTCCTTATTATTTGTTTATTTTATTATTTTCAGTAAATAATTTCGGGAATATGCATAAATTAAACGAGACAACCGTCTGCGATTTGGGATTCAGCGACAAGGTTTGTAGAATTTATCCTTTTGTTTTGCTTCAATGACAATGTGAATTGTATAAAATAAAAGGACAGTTAAATAGCTTTCTATTCTGGGTATTTCGAATACGGTAGAGAACACTGGTCAAAGATTGGGAAAGCCTTACATTCGCCCAAAAGTCGGCTGGTGAGAAATCTTTATCCAGCGAAGTCCCTATTCCATAGAACACAAAAAAGGATAAATTGGAAATTGCAGAAAAAACCATTTTGAAACGTTTAGTATTATTGTTCATTATGACTGAACTTCCACATTTCGTTTATGTTGGAAATCCCAAGCGTAAGAAACAATCACCCCATTTTATACAAACATTGAACAATTTTCCGTTGGTCATTTATCCTTGGGCAATGATTTATGTAGCCGGCAATTACTTCACAATATTTCTAATATCTTTCATAGATTTTTAATAATTATTTTTTAGATTTCAGTTTTGTTACCTGCATTTTTTATAGGAAACATATTTGTTCATTTTTGTTACGATAAACGATTGCCTCCATACCAAACAGTTCTCTATATTTATAACTTCAGTTACAAATTATAAGCTTGGTATATTCCATTATTGTGTCAGATACACCTATAAATATAATAGATTGTATTCCATTATTTTCAATTGAAATAATATCAATCCGAAAATTGCAAAATTTTGTTTTTATTCAAAACAACAAGTAAGAAAAGCATTATGACTGACTTCTCATAATGAATGTATACATATTTATTTAATAAAGTCTTAATAATTAAATCACACACATTAAACTTTACAAGCACTCATAAAAAACCCTACATATGGGGCTTTCCATATAATGCTGTTAAAGAAAATATGTTGATTGTTGCTATTTTAGTAATATTCGATAGGACTGTTTAAGTTAGCATTTTACTTAACTATTACGTGGAAAGTAGAGATGGGATCGTGAGTGACTTTTCACTCACGCTCATGCACGCTCACGATAAAAAAATTTCACTGATGCACGCTCACGCACGACCTCATATTTTCGGCTCACGTGAGTGGAAAGAAAAGTTAGTCACAATCACGAAAACTCACGCTCACGAAATACTCACGAAAAAAGACACAACCTATAAGTATTTATACATTAAAATTTCTGAATGCAAATAGAAAAATCTAATATATAATTAGAAAATTCTGCAATAAAAGAGGAAAATTATGTTTAACTGAGAAATATACTTTTCTGAAACAATTTGATAGTTTTGAAATAAAATTTTCTAATTTTGACAAAATTCTTTGAAAGTGAGCATACTTAATTGTTATGGAATATAATTTAATAAATAAATAAATCATAATAAATTTTATAAATAAATATATTTCGCAGATCATTAATGCGCAAATTATTAGCAAATCCTACCCTACCTCAGATCTTCTAATTTTATACCAGAAATTAAAAATTTTTAGGTATTCATATCATTACTTTAGTGTTAGTGAAGATGGCCCAATCGAAAGCCATATTTTTATACATTGAAATTCACTTCAATTTTAGTAAAAAAAAATTGTGTGTTTACTATTTTCGAAACATTGAAATTAGGTATGAAATTTCAGAATAGAAATATAATAGAAAAAATTTACTGTGACTCATGTAGGGTGCGTCACAAAAAACGACAAAATTTTTTTGCTGCAAATAAGTTATTTTAGAATTTTCTTATATTAATTTTTCTTTTAGGAACTATATTTTGTGTTCTTTATTATGCAAAATTCGCAAAAAAATTAAGAAAACACACTTTAACTTTCAAAGTTAGTGCGGAACAAATTTTATGATCAATTATTTCGCAACAAATACTTTCTAAAATATTATAACTTATATCCCACTAAACACCATGCATCAGTTGAAGGTACTTCTTTTGAAAAACCAAACAATTTTTATATATTAATGTGAAAACACGTACGAATGTAGGGTTCGTCACGCAGGATTTACACATATGTATGATTTCAAACTTTGTAGTTAAAATTAAATTTGACAATTGAATACAATTGAAAATTCTTAAAGAGAATATAAATTTTCTTTTATTTTAAAGTTTTGAAGTGAAATTTAAAATTATGTATGTACATATTAAAAATATTTTGATTAAAATCATTAATTTTCTTGCTCAATCTGCAATCTGTGTAAAATATTAAAATTAAGTAGGATATTGTACTTTAGCGTTAATAGATAACAGATAAATAAATTTATGCAGAAATAAAATTTTGTCAACATTTTTCCCGTGAAGTCTGTTTCAAGTATTCTTCCTGGCGTTGAAAAAACTATTTCATCTTTTCTTCCAAATGTTCGCCAGTCGAAACTCGTACTTATACTGCTACTTTGACTCGTTCATTCACATCAGTACATTAAAAACCACGTACCTACGAGTATTAAAAATATGAAAAAAATTCCAAAATCGACAAAATCACGAAACAATCACGCAAAAAATCTACTCATGCACGCTCACTCACGTTAAGTTTTTTTATACTCACGCTCATGCACGCTCACGTGATTGAAACAAAAAACTGCTCACGATCATGCATGATCACGCTAATCACGTGAGCGGTGCCCATCTCTAGTGGAAAGTTACATTTTCAGCATCTAAAATATTAAAGCAAATTTAAAACTTTTAATAGAATTTGTTTTTAAAATAAAGTCTGGTGTTAAAAATATTTTGTGTCTAAAAGTTAGTTTGCAGTTCTGCCTGAATTTCAGGCTGCCATAAGAATTATGTGTTCAAGCAAATTTCTGTTTGCTACACTGAACCAAATTTTGTCGGTAATATTAACTAAAAAGTTTAGTAAATCCTTTACAAAAAAAAAATAGTTAAATCAAAATTCCAAATCTGCACTAAATTTATTCTAATAAACAAATTTTCTTCAATACTGTGATTTTTGTCAAAAATATTTTTAATATAATCTGTTCATTTGAATAAAAATTTGTTAAAAAGATAAAATTTTGTTGAATCAACATAAATTTAGTTAAAATAGCAGTAAACCAGTGTAACGCATCGTTAAGCAAATAACACACAAACATATTTAAATTAACATCCTTAAAGGATGCTAATTTGAATAACGTATTCGTTTATTTAACTTAATTTTGTTATTATAATAAATGAAGAACAAGAATAATAAGAAATGGTAAAAAGTGTTGTATTGAATAAGAATTAGTTGAATTTTCTTTAAAGTAAAAAAATAATTTTTTAGTAATAATGACAAAAAAATTTAATATATTTGAAGAATTTACGTTAAGATTATTTGTTTTTTTTGTAATGCTTTTTAATACCATTGAAGGCATGTGAAATCGAAGAAATTTTGTAAAAAGTAACTTATTTATTTTACTGTAAATGAATAAAATTCTTTAAACTCACTAAATGCATGTAGTATAATCAAGTTTTGTAGATTTGAAGAACTTTTGTAAAATTCAAATAATTTATTTTATTAAAATTGAATAATACTTTTCAATTTATATATTATTATATATAATATATTATTGATTAAACCCTTTAGAGTTAAAGAAATTTCGTGTAATTCAACTAAAGTCTTTTAGTAAAATTGAATAAAACTACTTAATATAACTAAACGCATTTAAAGAGTTTTTCAACAAGAAGTTTGTTTTTCAATTGTGGCAATACCAACAACATGATAGTTTTGACATTTAGTTTTTTGACAATTGTTACAATGAATTTAATTCTTCTCGAAAATCGCATTAAAATAATTAAAATCCACTATGAAATCGGGGCACTGTGGCGCATTTTCGCAAAACCCGTTGGCAAAATACAAAATTTTATGACTAAATTTTGTAAAAAGAATTAACACATCGTACAAAGAACTCCTTACTGATCCCAAATCAAAAACGTTTTTCTTAATTGGATAAAAATTATAGCTGGTGGAGCTCCTTAAAGTCGACATTTTTTTAGAAAGCCAAAAAAGGTGATATTAAAAAAAATTTAGAATTGAAGTGTCAGAAAAATTGCCGTTTGATCATCACTTCTTTGGTATTGTTTTAAAGGTATGTTTATTTTTAATTAAAAAAAGTAACAAAATATTTATTAGATGCCCTACTTTTTCGGCAGTTGTCGTTTTTCAGACACCC
The DNA here is from genome assembly GCA_956483585.1 of Gymnocheta viridis. Taxonomy (NCBI): domain Eukaryota; kingdom Metazoa; phylum Arthropoda; class Insecta; order Diptera; family Tachinidae; genus Gymnocheta; species Gymnocheta viridis. The sequence continues at coordinate 75,551,942 of OY101440.1, forward strand.
TATATTTAGGTAATTTTTACAAATAAAATATACCATATCTAAAAATAGCCAAAAATGGTCTCGCCCATATTTTCTAAGCATGTTTGCTACATAATACTTTAAATAATTTTACTAATTTTATAGTTTTAAAACTTTTTTTATACTGAATAAAAAAAAACTGTAGTTGTATAATCCAGTTAATTGAGGTCTGGATTTCTGTTTCACAAATCAAGTCTTTTGAACCTTTTTTTATTTCTGGGTATAAATTAAACCGCAATTGTGTAATGCAGCCAGTTAAGTTTTTATTTTGTGAAAGTAGTGATCAGTACCAGAACTTATACAATTTTACTATAAAGTGTGATAATGTCATTTCAAAATTCGGAATTGTTTGAGTTATTCCGAAACTCACATAATGAAAATATATTTAAACTGACTATTGTGGAGAAATTACTCGATTTAGCAGGATACCACGAAAAGGATGTTAAAATTCACTTTGTTTACTTGAAAATTAATAAAATATGTCTTGCCTCAAACCGTACAACAAAAACATTTATGGATAAGAACTCAGACTGGCTAAGTAGAGTAACAAATTTGAAAATATCGAAGAACCGCATACATCTTCTGACAGCAGAAGAGGAAGACCTGCAAAAACAATAAACGAGTGTTCGGAGTACACAAAAGAAAACGTAAACTTCAAAATGCCACATAAGATATATATAAAACGCTTCTTTCAGAAGCATTATGTCTTAGATAAAAGATATGTAAAAGATAAAGACAAATCAAGGTATGACATTACAAAAGCTGTGGCGCTCGCAAGCCCAGATCGACTGCAGAGGATTAAAGAGAGTATTCCAACTCCTCCAAATGCTTTACCAACAAAGTATAGCATAGAAGAAGCCTTAGCGTTATTTATGGACTTGGGATTGTCAAAGGAAAAATATTCTATTTCACGAAGCTCTTTAAAGAATCAAAATGTAAATATTCTTCCTGGATATAAAAAGGTTACATCTGCAAAAAAAGAAGCAGTGCTATCTAATGTAAAGGTTACTGAAGTATCGGTAGAGGTCAACCTGCAAGACTTAATGGATCATACAGCCAATCGCCTTATTCAAAGTTTGCCTGTAAAGGAAGCAGTATTACTTCCAGATAGGCTTACATTGATAAATTAGAGGGGATTGTGATGGATCATCCGGTCAAAGTGCTTACAAACAAACAATATCGACAAATGACACAACTATTACAGATGCAAATATGTTTATGGCTTCTGTAGTTCCTTTACGACTGAGAAGTGAAATCTCTGAGCATTGCAAAAATCCTCGCCCATCAACAATTCATTTTTGCAGTCCGATATTTTTTAAATATGCAAAGGAGTCTTCAGAAATAATCAAATCTACAGTAAGAGATATAAAAAAGCAAATTTCTGAACTGAAGCCTTCTGTTCTTGAAATGAAGAATGGAAAAACTGTTTTCATTGATTAGGAATTTTGTCTTACAATGATTGATAGCAAAGTCTTAAATGTAATAACAGATAGTTCATCAACTTTGAAGTGTGCGATTTGCAAAAAGTCGCAGAAAGACTTTAAAAATTTTGATGATTCAAGTGATGAGCCAAATTAAGAATATGGAATTTCTCCGTTACATGCCATATTAGGTGCGTGGAGTTTATTTTACAACTAGCGTATACAATTCCGCGAGAAGGAGAATGTTTTGATAAGAACGCAGCACAAAAAAAATATAGCTCGAAAAATATTATACAAGATGAGTTTTTTAAGAAGCTTGGATTGACAATAGACTGCCTAAAGCAGGGGTATGGAAATATTTACGATGGTAATATGTCCAGAGCATTTTTTTATGAAAAGGTTAGCAGTTATCATAAATGTTATAAACTCTAGAGAAATGGTAAATGGCCCAAAGTTTCATGATTATGCATCAAAAACTGCCCAACTTTTGGCTCAAATGTACCCTGAGAAGAAACTTACTCCTACGGTCCATAAGATTTTGGCGCATGGTAAAAATTTAATTGAATATCAATGCTTTTCAGTTGGAGAGTTATCAGAAGAAGTACAGGAATGCAAAAACAAAGACTACAAACACTTCATATACACGAATACTTGCAAAATTTCACGGATTAGACAGAATGAGGACCTTTTCAATGTGTTGGCGGCCTCTTCAAACCCACTAATTTCATCACGGAGACATGTAGGATCTCGAATGGATTTGGAAGACCATAATTATAGCTCCGATATGTTAAGTCTATTAGATCGCTCCCAATATTAATGACTATTTTATAGAAAACTAACGAACAAAAAAATTGTACTAGTTTGAAGAAAATATACTAAATAATTTAATATCATTATATATTATATAGCATTAATATTAAAAATATTTCACAAATGTGTATCTGTAGTGTAAACAAAAAATATAATATTGGTCTAAAGTCTTATATTAGAGTGGTATTTTTTATAGACTTCCTTATAAGGAACTGATATTCTCATATATGAGAATATCAGTTGAAGCACAAAAAGTTGCGTTTTAAATGCTTCTTAAATTTTAAAAATATCATTATTTCTAAAAATATGATTTTCGCGACAAAAAAGGTCAAAACATGTCACCGTGCCCAGTGCCTATATTAACGCGGGGGCACTTATTTTGAAGCTGAAGGATTTAAAATTCAAGCTATTTTCAACCATTAGAAATACCTTGGTAACTTCAAAAATTGTGATTTTTGCAACGAAAAACCGACTGTGCATAGTGCCTTTGTGAGCCTGTGATCATGCAGGTTACTTATTCTTAAGCGGAAGCGGTTACCTTTGAAATGCTTTATACATTTTTTAAAATATTATTATTACTTTTAAGGTTATGATGTTTGTAATAAAAACAGTCAAATGCCGACACTGTGCACAGAGCCGCGGCTAATCATGTATATTGAAGCCTGAGGAGTCTTCTTTCAAATTCTTTTTAAAATTTTTAAATATCTTTATTACTTTAAAACTTATGATTTTTGCAACGAAAAAACTCAAAAGGCCCCACTGTGCGGCGGTTCTGTTAAAGTTACATTCCGTAAAATTCGAGAGATTTTCGGACCTTCTGAGACCGTTATTAATAATTCGGTCGCTAAATTTGAGTCGACAAACTCAATACAAAATGTGATAATACCAACGCGTGTTCGAGCAGATCGTTCAACTGAAAACATCGCAGCCGTGACCTACAGGGTTGAAAAAGATCCACATTTGTCAATTCCTCGACGTTCTCAACAATCCAAAACTACAACATAGCTAATTTTACGTAAGGATTTGGCTTTGAAGCATTACAAGGTTCAACTCATGCAGGAATTGAAGCCGACCGACCGACCATTCACATCTCCGTAGATTCGCTCAATTCATTCAGGAACAACCGGCTTGTTTTTTCTGAAAAAACAATTTTTTCAGATGAGGCCCATTTTCACTTACCAGGGTATGTCAACAAGCAAAATTGCCACATTTGGACTTCCGAAAATCCTAGAACGAGAAGCCTTTGCATACTCAACGCACCATACAGTGAGCGCTATGGGGTCTGGAGACGTGATTGGGACGTTTTTTCGAAGATGAGGCTGGAAATTACGTAACGGTCGATGGGTCACGCTATCGCGAGATGTTAACAACTCAATTTTGGTCTACTATTGATATCACTGACATGTGCTTTCAACAGGACGGTGACACATGTCATACAGCCAATACGGAGCCAATCGAATCGATTGCAGCCTTAAAACTCGAAATTCATGATGTGATTAACGAAATAGAGCTGCCAATTTGCCAAAAAGTGATTAAAAACTTTGATGAAAGAATCGACATCTGTCAGCGTGGTCGTGGTGGACATTTGCCAGATATCATTTTTTCGTTCATAATTGCCGAACTTTTCTATTCGAAATACAATAAAAATTTAAATCATCTTCATCTAAATATTTTGTTTTAGAAAAAAAGAATCCAAGAAATTTCTTTGAATTTTACTACAGGTTTTGTTTGTTGAGATTTTCTAGCTGGCCTATATACATGCATTTCATTTCTGCTAATGCCAAATCATCAGTATACTTTAAACCATATTTTTGAAAAGTTTAAAACCTCTTATATTATACAAAACATAAAAAACAATGAGAATTTCGAAAACAACAAAAGTATAAGCATATTAGTGTTTGAAACTTATTCAAAAAACCCAACCATCAAATTATATTCAATATGAATCTCTTATTTTTTTTTAGAATTCTTTGTCTCGAATAATAAATTTAATAATTATTTGAATTTTACTATTTTATTTTAGTTGAATTGAATTGAATTGAATAAAGACTATTGCATAAATTTCTTCTTGATAAATATTTTCTACAATTTTTGCTTTTAACGAAAAATGTCAGTAAACTTGAATGAATATTTTGTAAACTGTATAATAGCCTACATTTCTTCAATTATACACCCCATTTTGCAGTATTTAGGTAAATTTTTGGTTCAGTGTAGTACGTAGCTGACTAGCAGATATTGTATCACAAATGTGTTGTTCTATAGTTGCATTTACTTGAATCAATTTACGTTGCTTGCAATCATATAAAAAATAAACTAAATCATGTTACGTTTAATTACATTTACATGACAAGATACATCAATAATGTTATACAATTCATTAAAGTTATAACCGGGGCAAGTTTTTTATTTTTTTGTATGAAAAATATGCATTTGCATATTTTTCAAAATTTTCTCAAAGAAGCATTTTTGATTCAACTTGCGTAAATTTTAATAATACGCAGGTTGGAAACTCTTTTTAAGAAAAATTGCTTGTGATAACTGACGCACCTCCACAATGCGATCATTAAAAATTTTTAACCCAAAAATGTTGCATGTTACATGTCTGGCTCATGGGTTGCGTAGAATTGCAGTTTGTGTTCGTTTACATTTGCCATGTTACCTCATTTGTTGCAAATCGCAAAGACGTTTTTCTTAAGGTAGAACTACATACATACATAAATAGTATGCAGTTTTTTTCCAAATAAACTTGCTGTTTTAGTCAATTTCCAGCCGCCCTCTCGTATCAATTTAATGCTTTCTATAGCGGCTGCTATATCTGATGTTGAACGTATATTTTCAATCGTTTTATGCGACAATCGAAAATTTGAAAATTTTAAAACACATATGATTATACTTCGTAATAAACATTTTTTTAAATAAAATTTATTAAAAATTATAAGGCTGTGTTTTTTCGGGTGCATGTTTTTGTGCATATTTTAAAGTTTTTTTTTAGAAATATTTGCATGCATATTTGAAGAATTTTTGTGCATATTTAAACTTGCCCTGGTTATGACAAACTCTAAGGAGTGGATCATCATTAGCATAGTTTGGACGAAAGTATGGTTAAAATTTTACATTTTTATTACAAAATGTCCAATAAGGACACCAGTGGGCCAGTCAAATAATTATTGAGATCCTGTACAACCTACGTTGTTATTAATAACAGCAATCCACAACTTTCAACTTCAAAGAAAAATTCATATCTTATGAACCCTCATGAGAAAATGTATGTAATGTATGTAATGAAATAAGGCCCAATTAAGAAAATTAAATAACACCCAATAAAATAAAGCCCAAATAAAATGAAATAAAACCCAATGAAATAACGCCCAAACTGAAAATAAAATAAAGCCTAAGCTCAATAACTTTATTTAACAAAAAATTAATTTCCAGAGAAATTATAATATAAGGCCCAAAAATGAAATGAAATAACACCCAAAATGCATTAAAAAATTGTAATAATAATTTTTATAAAAAAATCAAAATATTTAAAAAAGTTTTTATGCAGCGAAGCCGCTTTTCGACATACCGAGAGGAAAAAACTCTTAAGCCCGGGCGAAGGCAGGCTATGCAGAAAACTTTACTCAGCGAAGCCGCTTTCCGATTACCAAATGGTAACAAACTACTATACTTCTAAAAAATTTTAATCGTTAAGAACAGTTCTTACTTGGAATGAATAAGTAAATGTCTTTAAAATGAGTACAAAATCAATTTTTAAGAATATGAACTAAAGCCCAAATAAAATGAAGTAAGGCCCAATTAAAAATCATCCAGTTTTATGGGGCCTTATTTCATTTCATTAATAGCGCCATATTGATGATGTAACTAATTACACATGTAAAATGCCTTAAATAGATACTAAATAAATACACTAAACTGGTATCATTGCTATTGCGTATTTATACCAAGAGATGAGATGGGCGCGAACACTGAAGCAAAACGCATTTCAATGACCCACATCCTTGTATTAACGATATGCAACAAAATGTTATCACTGATGGTAAGTGTAGCAAGTAGCATCAGTGGGTCTTTAATGAAAGAACATGTTGAATACGTTCATGAATGAAAAAATTCATGCAGCCCTCTATTACGCAATATATCAAATATTCATAATGAATATACGCAGCTTAAAAAACAAACACACTCATGTACATGAATATTCAAATTGCAAATTCTTTGCTGTTCATTTTCGAATGCTACTGCAAACAAAAGTTTGGTATTCATATTCAATTTTAAATAATATATAAAAACTTTATTTTATGTACGAATACAGCAAACTTTTTTTGTGTATTCAAACACGAATAGAACGAAACACAACAAAAATTAAAATTTCGTATTCATGAAAATGAATATGTGTATGTTGTTATGGGGGTCCCAAAAGACAGAACAATATTCTAGAGTCGGTTTGACCAGTGAAGCGTAAAGTTGTCGTGTTACTACTGGATCGTTTGATAAAAGCAAATACCCCACGGTCCTTATTAATGCACATATTTGTGTGATTTGTGAAAAGAACCTTTCGAATAAAAAGAATTTTGAGATCGGGAAACTCATCAAAAGACTCCAATATGCAACCTCCTGAAACGAAACACCTAGTGAAGCACAGGGTAATCAGAGATGTAACTTTGAGGTTATGTTTTGGCACAAATCAGCTTTTTTGTGCCACTAGTTGCTGTTAAAAAGAGATACCAATATAATATAAGAATAAGGGAAAATAAACAAAACAAAATTAAAGCATTTTACAAGTAAGAAATTATTAATTGTAATGCAATTTACTTCTATAGATCATGAATAATTATTATTTTATTTTTAATGTTACATTACCATTTGCTTTTTTATTGCTTAAATTAATATTTTTCTGCAACTCTTTTTTGTGAGCCAGAAATTAATAAGAATACAAGACCACAACAAAACATGAAAAATTATTTGTTTACTAGTTCCTGTGCGACAGACACAGCAATAGCATGCCGTTCGTGTCACCTCTGGTATTACTTTGTGTAGTGAAGTTCGTTCTTCTGGAGAAGTGCATGAGTTTACATTTTTTGAGACTTAAGTCCAATGGTTGTCCATACGCAAAATGAAAAATTTCGATGTGAATATTTTTGGCTAATTTGACAATCCGAATTCAATAATATCAGCATAGATTAGAATACCAGAAAATTGTGGTGGGAATGGTAAGTCATTAAAAGTGAAAGAAAGAGCCGAAGATGAAACACCAGATTTACCATAAATTTTTCTAGACAAATTGATGTCGATCTTCCAAATACGAATTTATTCAATTCAAAGTTGCGTCGGAGACTCCCATTAAATGCGATTTCTTTTAAATAAAAGGAGGTGGTTAAGTCAATCGAACACCTTACTATAGTCAGTGTATCATTCTGTATATTTTCCAATCGTGGAGTCATGATTTATTATTGTTATTAAATACAGAAGATTCGCTGAAGCAGAACGTCCTTTACAAGACAAATGTTGAGATGGTGGCAATAACGATGATATTTGGTGGTGACAAAGAGGCTCACAAATGTATTATCCGAGTACTTTCGGGATAGAACTTAGCTTGGGAGTACCTCTGTAATTGTTGACGGTTGACTTACAGCCTGATATAAATAATGGTATGATAAATGAATCTCTCACGGCGAAAATATCGGTAAACAAATGATTTATGACAGGCATATCGGATGATTCAAAATTATTAAACGATGTCAGATCCTTTAATGTTATTAATATTATTTTTGTACAGCCTTATATTTAGAAAATTGTGTTGTGGAATTTACAATACGAAGTAGTGTCAAAATGCTTTGGGACACATTGATAAATTTAATCGTTAAAAAAATAGTTTATAATTCCATCTATGGTATCAGTAGAAAGATAGGATATCAATCCAGTTTGTGTTGGTTAACAATAAGCCTACATTTTCATTTTCAGAACTCTTAAAAAATAGTCTTTTACATGGTTTGGCTCCGCTTAGATCTTATGTTGAACTAGAAATTACAATTTGATTCGATTGTGGGATGGTAAAGGTTTTCAGGACTAGAGATCAGAAGTCGAAGGGTAGGAGAACATTTGGCAGGATCATTAGCAAACATCAGGTCCAGCAATCTTCTAAAATATTTGGGGATAGTATATTGTTGAAAAGAACTGAATCATATATGTAAGTTATCTTATTAAATACTTTTATCCGTGAACTGAAACAAAAATTAATGTTCATACAATTCTTTGATCGAGCAATTTTTGACATTTTGGTTCATGACAAAGCAATCTTACACGAATCTACACGTTTATTTTTCCGTATGGAAATAAATGAAAAATTTCAATTCTTGTGGAATGCCTCATAAGCAGATGTACCTCTTATTGAAGCATTTTTGAATAAATCATGTGATACAAGCTGTCTAAAAAATTTAGATAACTAATTGAATAGCTATAATAATTTAAGCATCTAAGTCAATTGTATTAGCTAATTAGTCAGCAAAATTATTTAAGAACGTTAGGAATTTGACCGGTTTAGCCAGCTTATCAGTGAGCTAATCTAATTAGCTGATGATTTTTGTGCCAACATTTGGGAGAATCTACAGAAAATATTATGCTTAATATCTACATTTGGATGAAAGTGAGTTAAAAAGAAAAAAAAAGACGAGTCGTAAATGTAATTCTTATTAATAATAATTTTGTAATTCTTATTAATAATAAAACAAGTAATAAATATCGATTACCCACTAAACTCTATTGACATTTTGTGGTATTTTTAGCGTTTATGGGTAGTGTGCAAGTCGAATTCACAACAGGTAAACTTGACAGCTCAGTTGACCCATTCATCCAATTCACAGCCTTGTGTATGAGTTCTAAGTTGTAAAAGTGTTGTTGGTCATTTCTGCCTAAACATGTTTATTAACAAATGTTTATTTAAAAATTACCAACAACATGTATACAATATACAACTTATACAGTATATTGTGAATTGAATAATTATGTTTTATAAATGTTTATTGTCAAAATGTGTTTTGGTACAATTTTCTGGCCTTAAATTCGCCTCAAAGGGTTTATTTTGACATCCGAGAAATATTTGCCAAGACTGCCTTTCACGAATTTTCATTTTAATGCCAGTTTTGCACTCAACTTCTCATTTATTACAGATACGAGCTGAATGTTAAAAGTCGGCCGAAATTATTTTTTACCATTTCTCTGAGAAGAGGAGATTTCAAAATACAGTTTCACATTATTTGTTTTAAAATATAAGCTTTTGTAACCTATATTATTAATAGGCAAACACGTTTTTTAGATCCCTTTTACGGCCGTAATACTGAACCGATTTTGGAAAGATTTATAATTTTTCAAACGGGGTTTTACATAGACGAGCACAATATTAATTTTATTTAAATCGATTCGATATTTAGGGAGCTACAAGCGTTTAAAGTTGCTACTAACACATGCACACTTGTTACACATGCATGTATCAGCTTCAACATGAAAAATAAACAAAGTGTGCATGTGTATTTGTCCAATATGCTTTTGCATAGAAATGATGCAGAGTATTAAATTTTATCGTAAGTATTATGTAAATGTTTAACATTAATTTCTACAATGCGGTCGATTGTGTGTACCGCTGGATACACTAGTAAGAATATATGTTACAGCACATTTTTCTATTATTTCACATAGCGAAAAAATATGTATATTGACTGCTCTTAAATTAATTTAGTTTATTCTACAAAACTAGTAACTCTTTTAAAAATAGCTAAAATCGATTTCTTTTGGACTTTTATATATGTATATTCTTTGCTATAACAACTAACAACAACTTTATTTTCAATATTTATTATGGTAACTCATATTTTCGTGGTAGAAATACGAAATACTTTATGAAAATATTTTTTAAGGAAAACTTTATCAGATCGGTGCCATATCAATTTTACCTGTAATGGATTTTTCTTGCTATCTCAATATCGTAAGGAATTTTCGACGCAAACGTAGGGCACGAATCGGCACATCCGTGATTGTATCGACAATCGGTACGGAAGAAGATTGTGAGGTACTTGTTAGGATTCTTTAAATAAAAGCCAATTGATATCTGAGCAATATGTACAAAAAGGTGTTTTATTTAACAAGTATAAAAAGGGAGTAAGGTTAAAAGATAAAAAAAAGGTAATAATCAAAGTTGCTCAAAAGTGCATACAAGAGTAGTTAACAGGTTGCCAGATTTTCATCTACCAACACCTCCACTAAAAGCTGGCTAAAAGTTAGTTAGACCGATCATTTTGGCACATTTGAGGTGTTTTTCTTTTGTTACCGGTTTCGTAAGAAAGTCGGCAGCCATGTCTTCGGATTTTTGATATTGTAATTCAATATTTCCATCACGCACATCGATGTGTTTGGAGCGTCCGTGATATCCCTCATTTTTCGCCAAATTCAAAGCACTTTTATTGTCGCACATATGTAAGAGCAATAGCATCATGAGAATTTTTCCAAAACTCATTTTTTAATTGACGAAGCCATTCTGCCTCTTGGATGGCCGTGGACATCGCCATGTATTCGGCCTCAGTAGTAGATAAAGCCACTGTCGCCTGTCGCTTGCTGCACCAACTTATTGCACCTTGTTGTATAAATACATAACCCGAACACGAGCGTCTTTCATCAACATCACTGTAGCGCCATCCTTTTGAAACCACATCTCCTCCGGATCAATGTCATCCATATTTTCAAACAAAAAATCATTGATCATTTTGCGGTAACGATCTCCATTGACCGTAACGCGAGCTCCGGCCTCATTTTTAAAGAAATAAGGTCCGATGATGCCACCAGCGTGAAAACCGCACCAAACGGTAAATTTTTCTGGATGTAATGGAGTCTGTAGGGTCTCTTGTGGATTGGTCTCACTCCATATGCGGCAATTTTGCTTATTAACAAACCCGTTAAGCCAAAAATGCGCCTCATCGCTGAACACAATTTTGCGATAAAACAACGGGTCAGTTGCCAACAGCTCTAGAGCCCAATCGGCGAAAGAACGACGCATATAATGGTCTCGTGGCTTCAATTCCTGCACCAGCTGGATCTTATACGGGTGTAGGCCGAGATCTTTGCGCAAAATTTTCCACGTACTGGACGGACAGAGCCCCAATTCCTGCGACCGACGACGAATCGATAAATTTGGATCTTCTTCCACACTTTCGTTTACAGCGGCGATATTCTCTTCAGTACGCACATTCCTTCGACGTTCTGGTGTTATTGCATCCTCTAGAGAGTATGTGGTACGAAATCTATCCACAGTTCGACGAATGGCTTGTTCAGATGGACGATTATGTACGCCATAAAAATGACGAAGTCGTCTATAAGTTGCGCGAATCGACTGATTTTCAAAGTAAATTTGGATAATTTCGTAGCGTTGTTCAAGCGTGAGTCTATTCATGATGATTTGTCAGAGTATACTGAAACAAATAAAAAATTTCAAGTTCTATCTAGCTTAAAAAAACACCCTTTATAATATTATGCATGCGTGTATTACAGTATTTTTTCTCCCTTATACCTATTTTCTTTTCGTATATAAATAACCATAATTATTTGTTATATTATTTATATTAAGAAATGTAATGGATCGCCAAGACACTATGTACGAGTAGATATACAAAATCAATGAAATTGAATTTTAGTTTTGTTTTAAAAATGTATTAATTTTTCATTTTTTATGACTATTTGTGATTTCAGAAGAAAGGTAAAATTTATGCTTATATCCTGTTTTATACTTGTGTAATTTTAATTATTTTCTATATCAGGTGTATTTGTATTTGTGCAATGTGATAAAAAATCTTTTGACAATTCAAATGTTGTTTGGATACTTAGTAACACATAACAAAGCAGAAAAATCTCTTCCCGGCTAGAATTTGATAAGAAATGTTTCTTTCATTCTGTAACAGCAGCACTTCAATTCTATAAAATAAAAACAAAGTTTGATGTAAGAATTTAATTTGATATCAAGCTCCAAAATGTGATTAGCAAAGAAACTAAAAAATGAAAACCCCGCGAAAATAGCGCATACATATTCTAAAAATTGCAACTGCAATATTGGAAATTATTCCCAAAATTTATTTAAAAAAAATCATATAATTGGCAATCGGCACCCAAAAGTCTTGAAAAAATCTCTAAAGTACCAAAAATTCTTAAAAATATGCGAACATTAGGAAAATTGTATGATTCAATATTGATTAAAAAACAGCAAAATTATGGAGTAAAAAAACTTAAAAATTATCATTTCCATTGTGAAAATTAAACTTTTATTAAAAACTATTTTGTATTTGGAATAAAAATTTTAAATACATTTGTATTTTGAATAAAAGTATTGCAAATACCTACTTTCCACAAATTTATATTTAGCTTCTAGATTGCATTATCCAAGTGAATAATTTAATGTGGGCTTAATTAAAATGTATTTTAAGAATAGTTCGCAATTCATCAAATATTTTTCAAACAATCAGTTCCTATGAATTTTGGATTTTTTTATCGGAATGTTTGGGGAAAATTTTGCGAGCTGTACCGCGTCTAAAAATAGTATATGCATACATATTTGTATTTTTTATTTTTGCATATTTTCGTATTTTCCCCAATTCAACATATACAAAATGACAAGTTAAGATCTTAGGAGATAAAAAGTTCACTTCTTCATATTCATACAAAATTAACGAATTATGGGTTGGATTTGAGAGCAAAAGGCTTTCTGTTTGCGATTTTATCGTAATTTTTCATATTTAGTTCTCTGTATTACAAAGTAAACGCAGAGGAAGATTTAAATAAAAAATGTTTTTAATTAAATCCATCTGTTTTCTTAGCAGGCTGAATATGAATTACCGAATTCGTATTTTTTAAATCAATTGTGGTTGAAATTTCATGTGGTTGATATTTCATTGTGTTTCTATATCAGAAATATACAGGTTATATTGAACCAAAACCTTTATCGTCTGGTCCAACCGCAATACAGATAAGTAAAGGGAAAAGTTAACAAAAGTTTAAAAAGACAACTATCAGAATACCACTAGTTTACATACATACGTACATCATACGAGTTTCAAAGAAAAAATTAAATTAAAATAATGAATAAAATATATTGTTACATTTTATAATTTAAAATTTTTTCTTACACCGTCAAGTTATTTTTATTTTTGGTGTTATTATTATATCAAATAAAAACGTCGACAACTTACTGAATTCATTATATAATTTTTTTGATCACTGTACAAAATCCTATATGATAACATTTTGGATATTTTTGAAAAATAAACCTTTCATAAAAAAATAAATCGTTCATAAAATTGGAAAAAACGCAAAAATTAAAAAAAATTATAAATGAGATTGTGCCTGGTTTTTTTAATTAATTGTGGAACAAACTTTTTCAAATAAAACGTAAAAGTAATAAAAATAACTAAAATGTATCGAAAATTATAAAAAAAATTAGCATTTTGTTGTGTTCAGGTTTCGAAACCGTGCCACCACCGGGTACGGTTTCAAATCGTGAACAATCATTTATTGTTTTTGTTTAATTTTTGATACATTTTAGTTATTTTTATTAATCTTACTTTTTATTTGAAAAAGTTCGCTTTTTAAAGAATTTTTGATAGCTTTAAATTATTTTCAATATGAAGATAATATTTGAACATTTTAATTATTAGACTAACAGATTTATGTAATATATTTTTTAATCAATTTTGGGAGAATTTCTTCATTATTAAATCTTTTCTTACGTTTCAAATCATTTCTTTGTTTAGTCGCAGACCACTGGCTTTTTGATAAAGACGTTGAAACACTTCTTGGATGTGTGAAAAATTATATAAGTGCTAATATGGGGATATTGATATTTTTTAATGCTCCCCAGGTAAGAAAGTGTTACAAATTTGTTACGGAATTCATAATTTATGGCTGAATTCATAAACGCAGTTTGCAAAGCAACACTAGAATGCCTTGTAAACTAATGGTTCTAGAGTTGCTTTGCAAACTGTGTTTATGAAATCAGCCTATACTATGAAATAGAGATTAGAACCAATAATGCGTGATCGTGATTAATTTTTTGTTTCCATCACGTGAGGGTGCGTCCGTGAGACGGAGAGTGGCAATTTTTTTTTGGTTTAATGTCATTTTCTCCATTAAAATTTTTTTTTAATTTTTTTCGTATTTCGTGGTCGTGAATTTTCGTGATTGTGACTTCTTTCGTCACTCCATACTATGGTGAAGGGTATATAAGATTCGGCATAGCCGAATATATCTCTCTTTCTTGTTTATAATTAAAATAGAACTATTGCTTGAAGTATAATAATGTATAAGAACATTTCATTTATTGGCAAGATTTTTATTCAATTTACTTTTTTTATAAAATTGAAAATCCTTTATGTGCACTCGAACGCAATTTTGCTAATGGATGATTGTTCGCAAAAATCTGACATTTACTCTAAGATAATGAATCCACGAAAAGTGTATTTTTATGTGACAAGTTGTATGTTCACGTAAAATGGTTTATCACCTTAAACCATTTATATCATGTTTAAGACTCAGATGTAAATGGACTATTAAAACATATTGTCACGTTTTGACCTTTTCAATAACGTTTACTTGTTTGAGTTCTTTTAATTAGTCAAAAATAAAACAAAAACAACGGATAATGATTTTGAACTTAATGATATTCTATTTCCTTTAATACCATTGTTTAATAAAATACACAAAGTAATTTGCACTTCAAACGCTCTTGCGCAAGTCATCTTTGCACGAAGTCCGCCATGCCGTAGCTTAGACAAGACTGACTTCTCGGTGCCCGGCAGTATCGGCTTTTATACCTGTTGACTGTTATGGTTCTCCAACGTAGACTACGTTATGTAGTAGAAAGATCCTCACCATTACAATAAGCTTGCTAGTGTAAGCCTGTATTGTTATTCAGCTATATTATGGCTGCGACGTGTAGATGACAGTAGCAACTTATAATGTGGATGGCGAATCAACTAACCAATTTTATGTAAATTTTAGCCGTAATCTAATCGAGGGCGTTAGTCGTTGTTTACAATTGCTATGAAGATTTTATATACAGATTTCTGAAACGATCTTGTAGATCCTTGTTGCTGTTTCTAGAACTTTCTTGAACGTACTGTTTCCGTTAGTTTGAATTTGAGTGCTCAAATTTGCATACACACGGTTGATTAAACTGTGCTTAATCATCGCTGTATTTTTATGTTCGCTAAATTTGAATCTACTTTTAAATTTTGTAACAATATAAAAATTACTGTATATATTGTTACTAGAGTAAGCCAACCCGTGTTGGGAGACAATACAATAATATACGTTTACGTCATTGCAACAAAAATGAAATCTAAAAAGAATTGACATTTCTGCTTGTTTTTGACTAGGACCAGTATGACCCCTACGTATGCAATGCAATGTAGTGAAACTAGGAAAATAGGTTATCGGAAGGTGGATAGCGTTTGTGGACATTCGAATGGAATGAATGATGAAAGTGACGGGAAAGATCTCTGCGGGGAATGTTTTCCACATACGAACTGTCGTACCCTAAAAAGTTCGGGTATCGGGAAAAAGTTCTTTGATTTCATTAAAGCACATCCCATAGTAGTAACAATAAAATAATGGAAACCGCCTCACATTGCGACGAAGTTCCAGTGGGTCAACAGAGTTGGCTACCCCACTCTCACCGATGGGCTTCTTCGTCCTCTCTCGCACGCGGCCGAATAATTTCAAAACAGACTTAGAAGTAACGGCCCATACATGAGAGTTGTATTCCAGTTTCTTAAAAATCCGAGGCACTTGAATGCTTCTTTGGACTCTTAGAAGATGTGGTCTGTCCATCGAACATCACATTGGATCTTCATGCCAAGAATATAAGGATCATGCGATTCCTTAATATCCATACCATTCATAATTACAAGTAGAGCGGCATGTTCGGCCATATGCCTATGCGTAACCATGCAACAATGGGTCTTACGACCCTACTTCACCATCTTTATTCCAATCTCCAATAGGCTGGGCCTGTGAATGAATGACTATAAATGGCAAATGCAGCTGTCATCTGCAAAAGAATAGATAGGATTTGAAGTTTGACATAGAAGGTCTTTTAGAAATATAAGAAATAAGGTAGGAGAAAGAACGAAGCCTTGCGGTACCCCTGAATTAATCTTGAACTCTTTTGATGAAATTCCATCTAACAACTTGTATAGTGCGATCCCTGATGAAACACGATATAAATCCAGAGAAATCATTATCAACGTCAAAGGCAATAAGTTTTGACAGAAGTGCATCATGCCACACTTTGTGAAACGCCTTCGAAATATCTGGGGCCGCTACCCTACTTTCATGAAATGGTGTATACCTCTACGGAAACCATACTGGCGGTCGCTAAGTAAACTGTTGGACTGCAGATATCTAACATGATATAAATATACCTTACCTTCAATAGCTTTGAAAAGTGCGGAATATATCGTAATTGGAAGGTAATTTTGGAGATTGGCGTTACATTAGTAACCTTCCAGCACACTGGTGATTTGTCAGCATGATACAATGTACTGAAAAGGATGGTCAATGGACGCGCTAGCGCCGAAGAGCACTGCTTCAAGACCAGTACTGTAATTCTATCGGGACTTATTTATGTTGCGTTCTGCTAAGACCTTTTTAACGCACTCGAAATAATATTTTTGGCATAGCTACAGATACTCTTTCAAGAACAGCCACTGGTTGATTGTTTGCCGACAAACGAGAAATTCTTGCAAATAGTTTAGCCAAAAGGTTTCTCATCAAGGTAGCTTTATCAACCGAGACACTTGGTCATCCTTTAAAAGAGCCGGAATCGGGGAACTAGCGCTATCCTATACTCTTTTAAGGAACCACTCATAAACTATTCGAATAAAATTTTGTATTCATTATTAGTTCAAATATTCAAATCAAAGTTGAAAACTATTCTATTCTATTATTCTATATTATTTAAACAATTTTTAAGCTCGAGCAATTCGACCGAAGTATTTTAGGAGTTGTAGAAGTAATTCGTGAAAGTAAAATAGTTAATCTCACTTTTGACTGAGCCTTGATTCGCGAAGAATTTGGAATACACTCTGCGGTTTTTACAATGACATTGTGTATGAACATGGTATCAGAGACGGAAACTGCTTTTTGTGCTAAAACTGACGGGACACAGGCACGTATGCAATATATTAAAATATGTATGAATGAAATATAAACTCTTCAATTGATATTTCTTATGACAGCTGTGCTGGTCAAAATCGCAACAAGGCAATGCTTGGCACATAATTACATTCATATGTACTTAGATACATATTTTTCTTGAAAATTCAAGTTTTACTAAGAACAAAAGTGACGTGTTTATTACAACTATAACGACGCCTATTGAGTCCATGCATATCGCTGTTAAGGCCTTAGAATAGTTTGGTCCCCATTTAATACGATCATTAATGCAAGACTTAATTCAGGTGGCAATACATGTATTGCACTAATACCATACGATTTTTAAAGCAGGAGTTTTCGCAAGCCATGTTTTTTAGTTCAAAAACAATACCATTTTGAAAAAATACTTATTAATTTTAAAATAGGATCAAATTTGATCCCATGATTAAGCCCGAGGCTAATAAACCTAATTGGTATATTATTAATTTATTATTTCCTTTCATATATTCCAGCAAGAATCTGCGCAACCAGAAGCCTTGAAACTGGCAAGCAGAACCAGAAGACGTTCGTCCGCAGCTTCAACTTGCTCATTTAGTTCAGGTAAAATAAATTTACACAACTAACATGCTTTACTTTTCTTTTCAAATACTTTCGTTGCTGTAATGTTGCGACGAAGAAATACCAGAAAGCTCTATTGGAAAATCATTTGTTCAACTTGTAAATAACGTTGAAGGTTTCTAGACACGTTTTGCAACTTCTATAAAAATGTCTTTTCAAAAGTGTGTTTGTGCTTAGTACGCCTCTAAGCGTAATTGTGCAGATCTCTAATATTAATAATTAAAAACTTGCAATTCCATAATTAACAAGTAAGAGAGATATATTCGGCTATGCTGAATCTTATATACCCTTCACCATAGTATGGAGTGACGAAAGAAGTCACAATCACGAAATAATTTAAATGGAAAAAATTACATTAAAGCAAAAAAATTTATACTCACCGTCTCACGGAGGCACCCCCACGTGATGGAAACAAAAAATTAATCACGATCAAGCATTCTCTAATCTCTATTTCATAGTATAGGCTGATTTCATAAACACAGCTTGCAAAGCAACACTGGAAGCATGAGTTTACAAGGCATTCTAGTGTTGCTTTGCAAACTGCGTTTATGAAGTCACCCATTAATTATGAATTCCGTAACAAATTTGTAATACTTTCTTGCCTGGGGTGCATTATAAAAATATTAACATCCCCTCATTAGCACTTTGACTAAACAAAGAAATGATTTGAAACGTATTTGAAAAGATTTAATAATGAAGAAATTCTCCCAAAATAGATAAAAAAATCATCAACTATTACATTAATCTGCTTGTCTAACGATTAAAATGTTCCAATATTATCTTCATATTGAAAATAATTTGAAGGTATCAAAAATTCTTAAAAAAAGAACGAACTTTTTCATATATAAAATATAAAATAAAAAAAAATAATAAATGGTTGTTCAGGATTTGAAACCGTACCCACCCGGTGGCACAGTTTCGAATCCTGAACACCACACAATGCTATTATTTTAGAATTTTTGATACATTTTAGTTGTTTTTATTACTTTTACTTTAAAAAGTTTGTTCCACAATTAATTAAAAAAACTAGACACAATCTCATTTATAATTTTTTTTTAATTTTTGCGTTTGCTCGCAAAATTTTCCCCAAACATTCCGATAAAAAAATCCAAAATTCATAGGAACTGATTGTTTGAAAAATATTTGATGAATTGCGAACTATTCCTAAAATACATTTTAATTAAGCCCACATTAAATTATTCACTTGGATAATGCAATCTAGAAGCTAAATATAAATTTGTGGAAAGTAGGTATTTGCAATACTTTTAATCAAAATTGAAATGTATTTAAAATTTTTATTCCAAATACAAAATAGTTTTTAATAAAAGTTTAATTTTCACAATGGAAATTATAATTTTTAAGTTTTTTTACTCCATAATTTTGCTGTTTTTTAATCAATATTGAATCATACAATTTTTCTAAAGTTCGCATATTTTTAAGAATTTTTGGGACTTTAGAGATTTTTTCAAGACTTTTGGGTGCCGATTGCCAATTATATGATTTTTTAAAATAAATTTTGGGAATAATTTCCAATATTGCAGTTGCACTTTTTAGAATATGCGCTATTTTCGCAGGGTTTTCATTTTTTAGTTTCTTTGCTAATCACATTTTGGAGCTTGATATCAAATTAAATTCTTACATCAAACTTTGTTTTTATTTTATAGAATTAAATGTTTTGGCTCTTAGGACCTAGGTCAGAACTAAGCTTAGATAACAAAGTAATGCTCAATGCTCAAACCGGTTTGGACTTATGGTATTCAACTCTGGGGAACTACTAGTAATTCTAATATAGAAATACTCCAGAGATATCAATCAAAAACGTTAAGATTATTAGCTAATGCACCATGGTTTATAACCAACAACTGCTTACATAATGATCTCAAAATATCTACAATAAGGGAAGAGATTAGTAATTTTAGTAATAGAGATCTGGGTAGACTTAGTAATCATACAAATATTTTGGCTATTACACTGTTGGATGATAGTGATGAAATTCGTAGACTTAAAAGATTTCATGTACTTGATCTACCCTTTAGAGGCTAGGTTTATATAATTAATACGCATATTTGCATACACATTAGACCGGTCGTTATTTTAAAAAAAAGTGTCTGATTTTGAAGTGCCGGGCAGATTTTATTTCCTTTTGGTCTAAAACCATTAAATTTAAAATTTGGGGCTGATCGGATAATATTTAGTGGCCGCGCCCATCAATCAAAAATTTAAATCCGCCATTATGAAAGACTGAATGAAAATAAAGAATAAAGACTCAAAATACATATATTTTGTGTACTGAGCTATTCGCAACGGTACTTTTTTGTTTTGCTTTGCAACAGCAAGAGAAATATTTCAAAACGATATATATAGCCTTTTCATAAGTGTTTAAAATAAATAATTATGTTACTTGCTTCAACTTTCTTATTAACCAATTTTGGAAATTGATGACTTATTACAAAGATAATTTCATTGCTAATCGTAATCAATTAGATTTTGTAGAAAATATTCTCTTTTGTGCACTTAATTTGAAGAATATTGGGTAAATATAAATTTTTTCCATATATTTCATGTATTTAAATTTTTGATTGATGGGCGCGGCCACTAAATATTATCCGATCAGCCCCAAATTTTAAATTTAATGGTTTTAGACCAAAAGGAAACAGAATCTGCCCGGCACTTCAAAATTTATTTTTAACGACCGGTCTAATACACATACGTACTTAAATATATAAAATAGCTAGTTAGAAAATACGTATTGTATTTGTTTTTATTAAGCTCATTGGAACTTAATAATATAAGTTATTGTTATTATTTATAAGATTTGCTTAATGTTTCTTGTTAAATAGATTGCAAATAAATAAAATCGAAAACAAAAAAAAAAATTATAGAATTGAAGTGCTGCTGTTACAGAATGAAAGAAACATTTCTTATCAAATTCTAGTCGGGAAGAGATTTTTCTGCTTTGTTATGTGTTACTA
The DNA here is from genome assembly GCA_956483585.1 of Gymnocheta viridis. Classification (NCBI taxonomy): domain Eukaryota; kingdom Metazoa; phylum Arthropoda; class Insecta; order Diptera; family Tachinidae; genus Gymnocheta; species Gymnocheta viridis. Next base: position 75,572,967 of record OY101440.1, read on the forward strand.
AGTATCCAAACAACATTTGAATTGTCAAAAGATTTTTTATTACATTTCACAAATACAAATACACCTGATATAGAAAATAATTAAAATTACACAAGTATAAAACAGGATATAAGCATAAATTTTACCTTTCTTCTGAAATCACAAATAGTCATAAAAAATGAAAAATTAATACATTTTTAAAACAAAACTAAAATTCAATTTCATTGATTTTGTATATCTACTCGTACATAGTGTCTTGACGATCCATTACATTTCTTAATATAAATAATATAACAAATAATTATGGTTATTTATATACGAAAAGAAAATAGGTATAAGGGAGAAAAAATACTGTAATACACATGCATAATATTATACTAATAAACGTACAAAAATAAGTTTAAAGAAACAAACAAAAGCAAAACAACAAATCTTTGCTTTTCGATTGTTTAGTTATGCACATGTATACACACAATGTGTACATGTGCCCATGAACGCATTTCAGTATGTGTGTAATATATGTGTGACAAAAAATCACAATTTACAACAACCACATCAATTTCCATCAAGAATTTGAAGTTTTAGTATTTTATAATAAATAAGATATATTATGTTCTTAAACGCGTAAACTACTACAAAAAATACAACTGCTCTGTGGTGTGCAAGAAGCGGTTGTAACTACCATCCAGTAGGTTGTTGAATTGAATCCCCCCGCAACTTTTTCAAAAAATTTTTAAAGGTAAAATTATTTCGAATGTTATTATTTTTGCCCATATTTTAGTCGTTAATGGACCGACTGCAATTATTTTCAGTCTCAAACTTCGTAGAAGTCCATACAAGAGATCTGCTTCATAAAATTGACCGTAGGACAGTTGGGGCCATAAAAAACAACAGAATATAGGAAATATAACAAAAAAGTCTTTTGGCTATATCTCATTATTTATTGGACCGAGTTTTGTAATTTTCAAACCGAACAAATTTATGAAAAATTCCAAGAGAATTGTATAAAATTTATTTCTCTATGTTGTGTTTTGGCCTTAATTCTAACTACACCAAAATGTAGCAGACTGACAGACGGACATCTCTCATTCGACTTCTCTATCTATAAGGATCCAGAATATATATACTTTATTGGGTCTTAAATGAATAATGAAGAAATTACATACGGAAACAAACATATATATCCCCTTTCCAAATTTTTTGGTGAATGGTATAAAAACATAGATAATCATAAACGAATATTTTTAATTTTAGCCTGTTTGACAGCAAGTTCAGAGGAAGATGATACTTCGCCACGCGAAAAGAAACAACGCAACAGCAGTGGATTTTCTGATTTTTGCGTGAAGAATTTAACAAACCAACATTCATTTGGACGCAGAGAGATAGAAATCGCTGAACAGGAAATGCCTGGTATTATGACACTGAGGAAACGGGCGCGTGACGACAAACCGTTAAAAAATTCCAGAATTGTGGGTTGTACTCATATAAATGCCCAAACCGCTGTTCTTATAGAAACATTAATTGAGCTGGGTGCCTCCGTACGTTGGACTGCCTGCAATATCTTTTCAACTCAGGTAAACAATTATTTTTAAGTGTTTTGTGTCATTAACAAAATATCTACAATTTGATTGCAGAATGCTGTTGCTGCGGCCTTAGCAGAAGCTGGCGTTCCTATTTACGCATGGAGAGGTGAGACAGAGGAGGATTTTTGGTGGTGCCTTGACAAATGTATCAATTGTGGAGAATGGGAACCAACTATGATTCTAGATGATGGTGGCGATGCTACAAATTTGATGTGGAAAAAGTATCCGGACCTCTTTAAAGGCATAAGAGGCATTGTGGAGGAAAGTGTCACCGGTGTTCATCGTTTATATCACATGTCGAAAGTAGGAAAACTTACAGTACCTGCCATAAATATTAACGATTCTGTGACTAAAATGAAATTCGATAATTATTATAGTGTGAAAGATTCAATTTTGGACAGGTGAGTTTGCTTTATAGTTATTTTTAACTATTTGAAAGTTTTAGATTTTCCGAAGCTCAACGCTTATAAAAGTTTAATAGTTTTACGAAAAAACTTAAAATTTCCCATTTTTGATAATCAAAATTTTTCTTACTTCCTTCTTTTGGCTAAGCGATTATGCATGTACATACATATCGACCCAAAACCGCTAAAATAACGTAACCGGCAAAAATAAAATTTTCCGTTTTTGTCCAATTTATTTAGATTTTATTAATGATAATTTAAATGCAGACTGCTAATGAACTTATGGAAGTTATAGATAAGTTTTACGGTAATTCTTCCTACGTTATAAATTCAACTGGGCGAAAAACAAATGAGCTATACGAACTTTCGGCAAAGATAATTACTATTCAATATCGTGTCATATTTTTATATTTAGTTCAATTCCTACCATATATATTAATCTTGCTAGAAACATATAATTTATAATAATAATTCATTTTTTAAAATAACAAATCCTGCACTTAATATAATTTTTACCAATGATCTGAAAAGTCGATTATACTTGATTTTGTTGCCAATTTTTTTTTTATTAATAAATTTAAAAATGTACAAAATTAAACCCTTATTTTCCATCCCAGGACCTTTTACCTTGTCAAATTAACATTTTCAGTGCAGTACAAAATATGAGTTTAGGTCAAAATGTAATGTTTTTGGGGTTTTGACACAAAGTGTTACTTAAATCGTACAAGATCAATTGATGCATTCGACTGCTGCAATTTTAATTTACCTTTACCCGCAATTATCACAAAACTGAAATTTTTAGACTACCAATTCAAAAACATAATAACTTCGCCAATATCAGCCATTTTTAAGCGATTTTTCTGTGTTCTTTTTAGAATTTTTATTCGTTGCAAGATAAGGTCCATTGCGTCACGACGCGATATTTATAAATATTTATATAGTTAAAATAACCATCTACAATATACGTTTCATTGAATATCTATTTTGCAACGGAAAAGCCGAAGGCATTCTTTATGGAATCATGCTATTTTTATCGCAAAGAATTTTTATGTCATTCAATTTGCAACAGGAAATTATTAATTCTTCAAAATAGGCAAGAGACAATATAAAGCCACAATTTTCAATGTCACGCTTCCGTGATAAATTATCGCGATTGCGCATGAATGTGAGTAAAAAAATTCACATGCATTAGCGTTAGAGTAGAGTTTTTGCGTAATTGTTTCGCGAAAGCAATGTTCCAATTTTACATTGAAAATTTTTGGAAAACCATTAGAAAATTAGGAAGTACAAATAAAAGTTTAGATAAGTTTTGATAGTAAAAACAGAGAAATGATTTCATTAATTTGTGTTTTTCTGCATGAGTATCTCATTTTTCCAATCGCGGCTAATTTTTCATAAAAATAAAAAAAACCCGTGCATTAGTATCATTTGTATCGTGATCACTCACGATAACAAGTTATTAATGGTTCCATTTCTATATCCAAACAACTGATAGACAGCTGTTACTTACATATGTCAATATTGATCGCTCTGTGCGATTAATTGATTTGTGAATTTCGCTAATTCTTCGCCGAAGTAATTATTTCATTGCTATAATTTCGCTTCAGTATTTCTACAATTCTACATCAAATAATAGATTTCGAAAAAATATGCCAGTTACGTTATTTTCGTGGTTAGAGCTCGATATGTACATATGTATTGTATTTTCGTGTTTGTTAGTTTTTAATTGAAAAGCGAATTATTACAGATGGGAATTGCGTACTAACTGACTTTGGTAAAGTCATTAAATAATTGGGTGAAATAGTTTATATTTCCAACTATTGACAACAACATGATGAGAGATGGCGATCACCGCAAACACTTTCAGACTTGTATAAAAAGTATTGGCGTTTTGTTTGAAAATTTATTTTTTTCTATACAAATTTCATGCCTTTAGGAAAGTGTGTTTTAATGCAATTTAAATTTCGCCTTTTGAAATTCATTATAAATACACATACTTTTATCTATACATACATCTATACATATATATTTTTTTCAGTCTTAAACGATCAACAGACATAATGTTCGGTGGTAAACAAGTGGTTGTATGCGGTTACGGTGACGTCGGTAAGGGTTGTGCGAAAGGTCTCAAAGGTCAGGGCTGTATTGTTTATGTAACTGAAATAGATCCCATTTGTGCTCTTCAAGCAAGGTAAATTAAAACTTAAATAATTGCGAATAATATACATACTTATTTCTATCAATCAGCATGGAAGGTTTCCGCGTAGTGAAACTAATGGAAGTAATACGCAATGTTGATATTGTAGTCACTGCAACTGGAAATAGAAATGTAGTCACACGTGAACATATGGATCGTATGAAAAATGGTTGTATTGTTTGCAACATGGGTCATTCCAATTCAGAAATAGACATAGTGCGTACCTTAGCAAAAAGTTATTTCTATTACGAACTAATGATTATTAATTCGAAATTTTAGAATAGTTTACATACTCCAGAGCTTACCTGGGAACGTGTACGTTCACAAGTTGATCATGTCATATGGCCAGATGGTAAAATTTTGATTCTGTTAGCTGAGGGCAGATTAGTAAATATGTCATGTTCATCGATACCCTCATTTGTTGTATCAATAACGGCTTCTACACAAGCATTAGCTCTTATTGAACTGTACAATGCCGTACCTGGACGTTATAAATCGGACGTATATCTATTGCCAAAGAAAATGGGTAAGTGAAGATTTTAATAAAGCAGTAATGAATTATTTCATTGTTTTTATTGTTTTATTATTAGATGAATACGTTGCCAGCTTGCATTTGTCTACATTTGATGGCCACTTGACGGAGTTGTCCGACGAACAGGCTAAATATTTGGGTCTCAATAAAGCTGGCCCGTTTAAGCCAAATTACTATAGATACTGATTTCCTCTTGTTTAAAGTCACTGTTATGTACTTAATTATTAATTATTTGTATATTAAACATTATATTAAAAGCGATCACACGAAAAAACTTAAATGAAATCAATTTCAATGCGAATATTGATTATGAAGACAACAAAATTAATTTTTGTAAAACACCCTCAACAGTAATATCTGATCAGGAAATTTGGGTACGATTTAGAAGATAGATGTAGGCACGTAAGGGTGGCTATATAACAGAGTCTAAGACTCAGAGGTCGTTCAGACTATTGGATAGACTAATATAGATTGGCAAAACTAAATATTAGGAAGCTAAGCAACTGGGGTTGAGATAGAGCCAATCTATTCTGGGTGTAGAGAGGTTTGGTGTTTCTTGAGGCCCGTGTGACCGGAGCAAGATATAACAAGAGCCAAACTACTCCAATTTATAAACAAGAAACTGTAATAGGCTTTATAGATGGGGTGATTGGCCACTGAACGATAAGATCAGGTAGTAGCATTTGTGAAACTTTACCAACCCATTTGTATGTATGATATGCGATGAGCACATCATCTGTTATTGCCGGAGATTACAATGGCACAAGCTAAAATGATTTGGCAGAAGATTCCATGAGAGGATTAGTTATATCGAGAAATGAAAACTCGAAAGTATCAGCGGCTTCCCCGTGCGAATTAACACGAGAAAATGCATCTAGCATATAGCACTTGTTCAGCCAAAAATTATTTAACAATTATTATATATTTAACAATTATTAGAGAAAAATAGATTAGGGAATATGAGCAATATTCAAGTAGCAAACAATCGAGTAAACAATCGATCTAAAAGTAATTCTTCTAATTTTCCGAAATTTATAGATGTTTATATAAAACTGCGAGATAAATAAATCATTAAATCATTTTAATTTTAAATTGAGCTTTAATTTAAAAGTATTTCACAAACAAAACAAATTCGAAGGAAATGATATTAAGAAAACCAAAAAAAAAAACTTAACAACTAACAAAAACAAAAGGATTTAAAACAAATTAGGTAAAAATAATAAAAGAGTCAGTCATGTGGTTTTTGCCGTGATTTTTTAATATTTGGTGATTTTAATGCAAATCATACACGTTGGAACTGTGTATCTGAAAGCATTGCTGGTAATGAGTTTTACATTCATTGTTTGCTTTCAAACTATTACATTTACTTTCCAAGTTCATTTGCCCGATTCGGTCAAAACTTAACCCAGGTCCAGCCCTCTGAAGTAGACATTTTACTATCTAATTCCAATATCCCTTTTTCAAACTTAAAGTCACGTCCAAATATTTCACACCCAGATCACATTCTGATTTCTTGTCCCATTTATGGACACTTTCAAAAGAAATTTAATACAGTAACCTTGCATAATCGTACAGACTGGCCAGTGATTAGAGTTTGGGTGGAAAGTGAATTTAGACGCCGAAACATTGACCAAACTCATTGTATTCCTAGCAACCTAGATTAATTGTTAAATAAATTAATTTAAATTATCATAGATAAAAAGAAAGAAATATAAACATAAATTTTAGAGATGAATTAAATGATTTATTAACACTCCACCTTAAATATCACAGTGCAACACGAAAAAATAACCATATACGGACATTACTACGTGATAAAAGACCAAAAAGACTCCCTGTTTTGCCCAAAGTCGTGCACTTTTCTTATGGGCCCCAAATATTTAGGGCCTCGTTGTCGTTTTTGCGAAATACTGATAATTTTTTCACGCTCATATCCTGCAAATTGTTCGGAATTTTTATTTACTCGCTGAGACAAAGTTGTAGATCTTGTCATAAAGAATAAAAATCGTTAACATATATAATAAAAAATCTTCATCTTCAAGATGAAAATCGCAAAAAATTAAAAAAATCGATTTTTTACCTTTTTTTCTCCTGTTCAGGTCCCTAGGTTGCAAACCGTTAAAAAACAATTAACTACGAAAATGTATCTTAGATCTCAATAAACAACTTCTTAGAACATATGAACTTCCTTTGAATGATTCTTAATACTGTTTAAGTAGCGCTTAGGTAGCCGTAAAAGTGAAAAATTTCCCGATAATTTTTTTAATTTCATTTGTTTTTTCTTTACTTCAACATTGAGATATGTACATACTAGCTCTCTATTACAAAAATGTACCTAAGATCTCAATAAAAAACTCACGCGATCACGCACCGACCGCAGTAGCACAGGTAAAGCAACAACCTCAGCTCACGCATTGAGGCATTACACAGCGCGACGTCAACGAGAGCTCAGCAGTGAAAGTTATAGAGAAAGTGATATAGCATAATTCGCACACAACATTTCTACCGATCCTATGGCTACCCAGCCTAGTTTTTGAAAACTGTTAAAACCCATACAAAAAAGCGTCAGATTATTCAAAATTAAATTTAAAAAAAATAATTCAGAGGTTTTTTTTTAAATAGAAGTAACACTCAAGCAATTAATATGCCTACCAACCAGTAGGTGTGTTACCTTCTTTGGGAAAGAGATAGTGAGCGTGGACAAGTGGTGAAATTGGGAGAGCTAATTGTTTTTTTAAAACTCTGGTATTGCGCGTTAAGTTAGTTTTTAGATCAGTGTTGTGGAGCCTCTGCCATTTCGCCTGCGATTTTGCCACAATACCGACGAAGGAGATCAGTGCTATGCCTTCATCACTTAAACAGTCCAACAACAACAAATACAATGGCACACTAATGCATATGTGAAAAATGTTGGATGTTATGACTTTCCGGAAACTGTGCTCGATCCCACGTTCTTATACATTATTTGCTTTGTAGTCAAATCACTTCAGCCAACAGCACCCTCACCATCCTTGAATAAGAAAAAGATAAACGCGTTTGCCTTTGATGCTGTTTCACAATTTCACAATAACATTTTTAAAGTTTGCGTTTTTCGTGACAAATTTTCCTCAAGAGAGTGTTAATAATAGTTTTGTTATTTAATTATTAAATTTTATTGTTGTAGTACGTTTAAGTAAAATCTTATAAGATATTATAAAACCTTATAAAATTTTCACTTAAAAAATATATATTATTGGCTTTATTCATAAACGATTGATATAGTTATAGTGGGGTTATTCCAGGATTTTAATATGGGAAACCCTATTTTAAGGCACATATTACCTTTATTAATCGTTTATGAATAAACGCGTATATCTACAGTATAGTAAAATTTTACTTAATACACATTTCTAATACAAAACTGTGCTGAAGCCTTAGCTATCCCGTTGAATCTGACGTTTAATTTATAAATTAAATATGGATATTTCTCCAATATTTGGAAAAATTATTTCATTGTGCTGTTGTTTAAATCTGGCAGCAGATCTGAAATTGAAAATTATCGTGGCATCGCAAAGCTAAGTGTTATACTAAATTTTTTGAAAACCTTATTACTACCAAGTTGCAAATATCATATCCTCGTGTCGTTCTACAACGACAAATATTCTTCACCTTACGATTGCAATAAATCGTGGCTTTTTACAAAACATGCAAACAGATATTATCTACACAGATTTTAGAGAAGCATTTTACAAATTTAATCATTTGCTTCTTATCAAGAAACTTCGAATAATGGGATTCAAAGATCTAAGCATAAAGTGGATATATTCGAACTTAACAAATAGATCACAGACAGATAGATTTAAAACACACATTTTCTAAAAGCCTAGCCGTACCTTCAGGTGTACCCCAGGGTAGCCATCTTGGGCCGCTACTATTTTCACTTTTTATTAATGACTTGCCTACAGCAATAAAATTTTCATCTATCGTGATGTATGCCGATGACGTAAAAGTTTTTCTAATTTATAATAAACTGTTGAATCAGAAACTTCTTTAAATGGACCCTGGACTCACTTTATGAGTGGTGCAACGTAAACTTAATGGAGCTTAGATTGAATAAATATAAATTAATGCAATTTGTGAGATCTAATCAAATTACTGCAAACTATTTTCCCGGTGATCATCAATTGGATTTGGTCTACAATTTTCTAGACTTAGGTATTTTACTAGACCATATGCTGAATTTCATCTCACATATGACATTTGCAGTAAACAAGGCCAGGGGCACACTGGGCTATATTAAACGTTGTGCAAAAGAGTTTAATGAACCGTACATTGGGAAAGCATTATACATGTCACTGGGACGTCCGATTCTAGAATATGGATCAATAATATGGGATCCTATTTATCAAATTCACTCGGATGCAATTGAATTGGCAGAAAAGCAATTCCTGTTATTTTGTTTTCGATGATTACGTTTTAACCCAGTTAGCTTGCCTTCTTACTCTGCTCAACTTGCCCTTATTAAGCTGATCAATGAAATTTAGTTTAATGTGCCTCCTCTATCAGTAAAAGTTTTTAAAGCTAATTATGCCCGATCCTCTTAGAAGAATATATAACCAGTTTTTATTTATTTATTTATAGATTTTTCGTTAAATGTTAATGTAGTAAAAAATGCGATTATAAATTTTCTAAATTCATAACAAATTGTTGTTGTATGTTATTTTATTTAATGTTGTGTAATGTAAATATATATCAGTATTTGTCTGCCAGGAATTGAGTTCCATAGACAAATAATAGTAAATAAATAAGTAAAATACTTAATTTAAGTGATAATTTGGAACTAATTGTTAATAAGTGCGAAACTAGCCCTTAAACTCGATTTAATTTTTAACTTATTTCTGCTCTATGAAGACTTATAGTAGTAGATAAGAGTAAGAGGGCTGAAATGTTTCACAGAAATGATTATCATAGGAAACGGGAAATACCAGTTTTCGAAACAAAGTTAATTTATCAACTGATAACTAAGAAAAAATTCATTGTTTAACTAAAATAACTGTTCAATTCACAACCGTTGCCATCTATTGTAACCATGTAATTTTTAGATTTTATTAAAGTATATTAATTATTTATACTCAAAACTTCAAATATGATCAATTAATTTTTCTTTTTGTAATTTGGCATACAACATTTGCGCAAAAAGGGAAAAACGTATCTATCGACATACAACTCCAACAATAAATATATTGTGAATTGAACAAATATGTATAATAACAATGAAGAAATAAAAATTTCAAGTATTTTAAGTGATCTCATGCAAACGGAGTATTAAGTAATCAAAAAGTAGGAGATGGTACTCTAATACTATTACGAAAATATTTGGTTGAAAATAAATTTTTAGGACTGTCGGAGCATTTAACTAATCATTCTTCAGATATAGAAACAAAATATTTTATCTCGCACTGAGCAATGAAAGTGTAATAGTAATAAGACCTTGTAACTTGTAAGATTGTCCAAATGTCATAAATTTGTCTTTTTATTTTTATTTTCAACTTGCCCGTGCCGGACTTTAATAATAACGTCCCACTGTTTTATTGGATTAAATATATCAAGTATCGTCAAAACTGGTCTTACCGGGTTAAGTATATGAAATTCTACATCACTTGCCGTTAAAATACAGGGTGTCCGCCGGGAATGTATACTACTTTGTTTGTGTATAATTTTGGATTAAATTAAAGAGAGTGGATCTTATATTGATAAATGTTTTATTTAATGTCGGCAATTATGTATGGAATACAATATCAGGTAAATGTCCGCCTCTATTATCCTCGCAAATGCGAGCCCATTTTTCATTACATTCTCACACATTTCACGCGGTATTTCATTAATTTCATCACGAATACTTCTGGTTTGTTTGCATAAACCTTGCTTTTCAGATATCCCCACAAAAAGAAGTCCGGAGCAGTCAAATCAGGTGACCGTGGAGGGCAATCACCATCACCATTTCTTTGAATAACTTGTTGTGGAAAGAGGTCTCGCAGTAATTCCATTGTAATCCTGGCTGTATGCGGTGTGGCACCATCTTTTTGATACCACATGTTAATCAAGCCAAAAGCATGCAGTTGTAGCGTTAAAAAGTTTTCAATCATATCACGTTATCGCTCCCCATTCACAGTTACCGTTACGCCGTTTTAATTTTCAAAAAAGGTCCAATGATTCCTCCTGACCAAATTGCACACCAGACTGTCACTTTTAATGGATGCCCAGAACCGACTATTCTGTTTATTCACATATCCATTTAAAAGAAAATGTGCCTCGTCACTCATTATGATTTTTTCATGAAAATCGGGGTTGTCATGGGCGAGCTGAAATATCCTATTGGCATATGTACGGCGGGCGTAAATGGTCTTGTGGAAGAAGCTCTTGTGTCAACTGAATCTTTAATGGAAACAAATGCAAATCCTTGTGCAAAATTGTGGCCAAAGTTGTTATTTGAAGACCAAGCTCCTGAGCACGGCGTCGAATTGAGGTTGGTGGATTGTATTGAACACTTTCTTGATCAGCAGTAATGTTTTCAGCCGATCTTACAGTACGTTGTGGTCCATGCTTGGGCCTATCACCTACAGACCCTCTTTCTTCGAAATTATTCACTACACGATAAATAGTGGTTTTGTTGGCACGTTGTTTCGAAAATTTCACGTAACTTTCTCGTCGTCACAGTAATCGATGATAGATTTTGATAAAATGTTTTAACGATTAAAAATGATTATCGAATATTTTTTCCATAATAAATTTGCCACGTGTCTACTTCACGATTGCCAAATATGAACTGTCACGACTAATGTTTACCAAAATGGCGGCAAAAAAAGTAGTACACCTTCTCTGCGGATACCCTGTAGATGTCGAAAGTGTTCTGCTGTTTTTGTAGTGAAACGTTAAATTAAGCTTTGTTGAAATTGTGCAAAAATGGCTTGAAAATGTGAAAACTTTCGCATTGTAAAATTTAATTTATTTGAAAAAGTATTTCAAAAGTAAAAAATTTTGCCATAGAACCAGGTGATTTTGTAAATATTTCGTTAACATTTGACAACTTTTACATATGTTTTTTGGCAAGTCCTCCGGCAGTCAATTCACTAAAAAAAATCACATCGGGAAGTTATCCGAAGCAGCGGAAGAAGCTAGAAATAAAGGTTTTAACAAATGTAGGGAGTTTCAATCACATAAATGCAGTCGCAAAAAATCTGACCCAATTATTTAAGCATGCGAAAATTGACTATAAAGTATGTTCAAAGTTTGCCAGATCAGACAATTTATTGATTTTTTTATGATAATTAATTATGATAATAAATTTTACCCTGATATCAAGTAGTACTAATGGTGATATCTAGTAATATTTAATAAAATTGTGTTCAAGCGTACTTCATCTTTAGTTAAACTAATTCTATTGGTATAAGTAAAAATATTACGTAAAATTACCCGAAAATAGCTTCCCTGAATTGATAAAAGAATACGGTCTCTACCAACACACTGTACGACGTTGAAAAAAACATATTGTTACAAAATTTAAATGTAGATTCAAATTTGACGGACATAAAAAAACAGCGGTGATTAAGCACAGTATAATCAACCGTGTGTATGCAAATTTGAGCACTCAAATTCAAACTAACGGAAACATTCAAGAAAATTCTAGCAAGAGCAACGAGAATCTACTAGATTATTTAAGAAATCTGTATGAAAAATCTTCATAGTGATTGTAAACAAAGACTAACGCCGTCGATTGCATTACGGATAAACTTTACATAAAATTGTTTAGTTGATTTAAAGGTATGATGGTCTTCCCTTTAGCTTATCGGTCACTTTTTGCTTAAAGTCTGCTTATAACTTTAGCTATTGGCAAGTTATAATAATCGGCCTTAATTCCTTTAAAAAAGTGGCAAAGCAGCCAAGATTATTGCAAGCTGCTTCTTTAGTGGAGAACGGTCACTCTGAGTGCTATTAAACATTGTGGTAATGGTCTTGGCTACGCACCACAAGTTTCAAAGGTTGCAGTTGCCGCTGCTAGTTACTAAGCAACGTGGTTCTTGTCATTGCTACGTAGTTGAAGGTACTTGGTTGTAGTTCGTGCTTTAAGAGCTTTTCAAATGAATATATAAGCCTCTGACTTACCCAGTATTTAGACGAATTTGAAAGGCAGGCAACTTATTTGGAGATATAAGTACATACAGTAATTTTGATTGACTTAGCTGCACAATCAACTTTGCACGATTTTTTGTTCAGATAATTCACGCTCACGTGATTAGCGTGAAACATGCGTAATCGTAATCAGTTTTTTGTTTCAATCACGTGAGCGTGCATGAACGTAAGTGATTGTTTCGTGATTTTTTCCATTTTGGTAACTTTTTTCATATTTTAAATATTTTCAATTTTTATTGGATTTCAATTTTGCCATGAAGACATAAAACAAGAGGCAAAACCACGTTGTGCCGGTATGCATTAATGTACTCATATGAATGAACTGAGTCAAAGTAGGACTGGCATACATTTGGAAGAAAAACATCTGGAATTATCTTTCGTTTTTTCATTCGCGTTCACACAAACGAACAAGACTTAAAGTTTTTGGAAAAAAGCTAAAGATCTTCCACTTCTGCAAAAATTGGCTAAACAAATACTGCGTATACCACCCATATCAGCTACAAGTGAAAGAGTTCTTTCAACGTCAGGAAGAAAACTGAAAGAGATGCGAAACAGACTTCTCGGGAAAAATTTGATTTCTGCATTAAAATTGTAACTCTAAAGATAACTAAATTAAATGTCCATGATCCTACTTAATCTTGGTATTGTACATACATACATAGATTGTTTTTGAGCTAGAAATTTAATGATTTTAATCAAAATATTTTAAATAAGTACATAATTTTAAATTTTACTTCAAAACTTTAATATAAAAGATAATTTATATTTTCTTTGAGAATTTTTAATTGAATGGAATTGTCAAATGTAATATTAGCTACAAAATTTGAAATCGCGTGATTCATACATATGTATGTACAAATGTACATTAATATATGTATGTATATAATTTTTTGGGTCTTTCAAAGGAGGTACCTTCATGCATGGTGTTTAGTGGGACACAAGTGTACTTTCGAATGGCATAAAAAATATTTTGGAGCAGGTATTTGAAATAATTGATCACAAAGTTTAAGACACACGCTACAAAAAATGGAAGTAACTTTGAAAGTTAAAGTTTGTTTTCATAATTTTTAGTGAATTTGGCATAATAAAGGACACAAAACTAGTACCTACCTAAAAGAAAGATGAATATAAGAGAATTCTAAAATCACTTATTTGCAGCCAAAAAATGTCGTTTTTTATCAAAATTGTTTTACTGTTTAAAATGTGTGGTTTGTTGTTGCTTTTTTGTTCTGTTCTGTTACGAATAATTCAGTAGAAAATAGAATACAACGTTAAGTGACAGCTAAGAGTTTGTATGTATCAGTTTTTTGTGGTGTGAAATACTACTAATTATGGACTAAAAGTCAGAAAATTTTATTTCAATTCAAATATTTAAAGATTATGTGTCTGAACTTTCGGATGTGGACGATGTTATTATATATTGTTTGCAAAATGTTTTTTTATTTCACAAAGATATAGGGTGAATGCTCCAGTAGTCGGTCGTTTAACCTTTTTTTTACTTTGAAATTGATGCTCTTATTAGTATAAATATGATGTTGGATTGTCAATGGTTTATTGTCTTTTTTATTTCATTTCAGAGAATTTCGTTTTCTCTTAAACATACGATTTGAAACTGTGCCGACTATTGGCTAAAATAATTTTAAATAACTTTTTTCATAACAATTGCAAAGAAAGGAGAGAAATGAATAAATTTCTATAGTCCGCCCTGCAGATAACGCGACTGTTCCAAACACGCATGTAAAGTATACTCCATAAAGGACTAGGACTAGTCCAAAAATAAGCCAAATTTATGAAAAAAAACATGCTCTTTTTAATGTTTCGATGTCCTAGGGCTGGACCATATACGAGTAGTCCAAGTTTGCATTACATCGGATTAACTCAAAAACTACTCCATGTCATTAGTACATGGACTACTTAGTAGTTTGTTCGCCACGAGTACGATCGTGAAAGCACGAACAATTTTCGTATAGCAATAAGTTCTTGTTTGAAACTGCCATAGTCCATGACTGTATTACACAGGACCATGTTGTAACTAGTCCGTTTGGACCACGTAGTACAATTTTACAGCTTTGAGACAAAATAGATGTACATACATACGGCCAAGACAATAGGAAAAAACTCGATGCTCGAATAATCTTTTTATTCGAATAAAAATAATTGTGCGAGTTCTTTATTAACTATATGTTTGCTTCATGGAAAAATTGTATATGTTTTATTAGCGTGTGTATTAAAAGCTTATGCTTTTTCAAAAACAAGTTAATTTATGTACATATGTAAAAATTAAAAAAAATACCAGCATACTTGACAACTCAAATAAAATTTTATTTGTTTTTGTACATCATCAACTAGTAAGTGATGCAAGTATACACGTTATAAATTCATCAAATTCAAAATTATCTAAAATACTGTTTTTGCATACTATTTCTTTGCGGGATTAGAATTATTACTGCTATAATTGTTATCATATCCACATAATAACAACTTTTATCCGGCTAAAAATAGTTTAAATATTTAATTTTTTAATATCACTGCTACTCGAAATTGCGAAGTTACAATTTCTAGTAGCTTCTCGAAATAGTATTCAACTGCTTCATGTTATTCGATAGTCAAAATAAATTTTTATACTTAATTAGCACATGCACGGGAATTGCTACGAATATTTCTAGTTGCAATTTGATTTTTTTGGGGTTAAAATTTTTATAAATACGATCTGAAATCACACCTAAAAACTGGAGAATACATGAAACACACATTAACACTGATGCCAGGCGTGTAGCGACACCCGAAAAGCAATGCGGTTTCTGTTCTGCCGTGTAGGTTGAAATTAATTGATATTAAGTTTTCCCTCCTTCTTTTGAAATATTGTCTCGCATCCAATTCTTTCTGACTAAAACTATTTCGAACCTTAGCCTAATAGTAATCATCAATTTAGTTTCAAAATTAATCATATTAAAATGCTAGAGTTGCAATTCCAATAAAAACTATTCGAATGTTCAAATAATTTTGTTTATTTTTGTCCGAACGAGCAGAATTATTCAATTAGAACAAGAAATTATTCGAACAAGTTTTGTCAAATATTCGAATAATTTTTTTTAACTACTTTTTATATTTTTTATAGTCACGAACATAATATTACTAATTAAATTTCAATTGCATTTTTGGAAATTTATTATTAATGTAGTTAAAGTTGCAAACTTCGTTTTTCATTTCTTCTAATAATTGCTTTAATTAAAATAACACAAAATCGTGGTATTAAAACAAAATTTCAAGCCATAAGTTGAATATTTTTTTTTGAAAATTAAATCACAGAAACATTCTATACAGCAAATATTTTTATTTTTATCTTCTATTCTCCCTTCCATGCTGTTATTTTATCATAAATCTCTGCCCCTAATATCATGACGTTTGACAACTTTCATTATAAATAGTAGAAAACAATTCATGTTACAGCATCCACGTCAGTCAACTTTCTCATACCTTTTAGTTAGAGTTGTGTGCGTGGCTGTTATAAAATTTATATAATTTTATTACAGTAAGAATTTCACAAGTTTTATAATCTTAAAGTGAGCATTCATGCAGGAAAAGTAATAAAAAGGATATACGTATTTGCACTTAACAAAGCAATACTCATTCTCAGAATTAAATACATTTTCAAATAAACTTAAAAAAGAAAAAATATGCTTGGCATCGCAATACAAATACTTGCAACAATCGGCTTTAATTCACATCTCTGTGGAGAAAGAACTCAACTTTATGATCCTTGATGAAATTTATTCCTTTTGTACACTTAAACTAATTTCCATTGAATTGAATTTCATACTCTGCAGAATTTGTGAATAAAATATGTTCTTAACAGACTTGATTGCTTACTACGGATTACAGATTGTAGAAATACCATCCTTGAGAGGACTGATTTTTACTTTGAATTATATGTATATGGGTTTTAATCTAAAGTAATTTATATTAGGCTAAAGCTCGTATCATTTTAATTTAGACAGACTTGGACATGCAACATAGTGCGAAAAGTTTTTAAATTCCATTCACTTGGGTGTGACCAGAAACAATTCCTTCGTAGGACTATTGAATATGCTCACCAATTCTGGTCTTTAGACAAGTATGATCCGGGTAACGGTTTGCCAGATTCCTCTGAAAACAAGGTAGATTGAGAATGGAAGCATTTGTGTAACCTGAATGGTAATCTGTGACGTTTCAGGTAAGTAATACGACTGCAAACTGATATTGGAGGTGAAGATAGCAGACGTAACACCAATATAGGAAACGGAAGGCTCGCAACCTACCGATTTAAAATTTTAATAACTAACGAATCTCTAAAGGCGACCTATGATCGAATGGGGGCTTGAGGAATACACATATGTATGTACAGCTGTGGTAAAAGAAATAGCATTGTCTTAATAACAGCATTGGAATTTTATGTTCTTTTTTGAAAGAGAAGTAGCAATTCAGGCAACTAATGCCTAACCAACAATTTTGATGTGTTACCTTCTTTCGGAAAGGGATAGTGTAGAACGGACTGATGGAGAAAGTGAGAGTGCTTAATTAGTTGTTTTACAGCTCTGCTATTGCGTGTTTTGTTAATTTCTTATACATATGTATGTATGTAGAGTGGCTGCGCTTGTAATATCAGTTAGGCGCATTAAATTTTGCTAAACTGTATAGCCATTTCATTAACTATTTTTCTTCACCGACAATTTTGCTACAATACTGACGAAGGAGAGCCGTGTGATGTAAACTACACCAGGGTCAATTGCTGCCGGTACTATTCAGTAACCAGTCTATGCATTCGTCACTTAAACAGTTCAACAAAAACAGATACAATGACACATTAATGCACATCTGAAAAATGTTGGATGTTATGACCTACCTGGAACTGGGCTCGAACCCACGTTCTCAGTCATCACAGCCTTTATAGTAAACATGCTAACTACTTCAGCCAACAGCACCCTCCTATAGTATACAAATCGGTAAGTGCAAGTAATTTCTGCTGCATACACTGACTTTCAATGAAATTGTTCGCAAAATTCTTGTAACGGCAGAGTATCTCTTTGGAATTGACTCTAGCAAGCATTCTAATCTCTTCTAAGAAATCCTTTCCTGCGACTCTTAAACGGCAGCCCAGAGGTGCCTATTGTTAGGCGGTTTTCCCACAGACGCCTGTTTTTGGAGATCAACTAAACGAGTTTCGAAATTTCACTTTGCGGAGGTCATGAAAAGGAATTGTTATTGTATTGTCGATACGACAAGTAAAGTCCGTTATAAAAAATACATGATTCCTGGTTGCTTCTGATCTAAAATTAATCAAAGGTACGAATAATCTTAGACACATTTCTTTTAGTGTAATTGGATTTTTTGGATGCTATGGCAGACAAGAAAACTTTAAGGGATTGAATTAATAACAAAAGTTTTTATGTGATACGCATCATATAAAAAAATGAAATAAAAATAGAAAAACAGGCGGTACTCATTAACTAAGGGTTGATATACGATGCTTAAGAGCACGTTCATCCATTTCATATTTAATGAAGTTTTCTTTATCTCTCTCTCTCTTTATCAAGACTGCCATAAATTTTTATGATTAAATAAAAACGAAAATATCCATTTTCCTTTACAAGTGGCATGTGTTGTTTTATTTTTGTTATTGCAATAAAGAAAAGTTACTGCAACAACCACCACCGAATTTTCGCAACCACCGTTAAACTCTTAACAGTGTTGCATCCACTCATTTCAGCCATTCATTTATAATGCAAACCAAATACTGCTCCAAAGCCCATTCCACCCTTAAAACAAGAACAAAGTGTATCATCCATCAGTTTCGCTGGCTTTAACATTAAGAGATGCAAAATTTTATAGATAGCCATATTATCGGCTATTAAATTTCTTGTTATTAAATTTCTCCTCCTAAAACTTAAACTTAAAGCTTTTGAAATCTTTGGTATTTTTAAGAAAACAGAAGCCCCATTTTGCAATGTTTGCTCGTATATATGTACATATGTACATACATATATTCATTTTACACACACTTTTGGGAGTTTAAGCGGTACTTGTGAATCAGAAAATTGTAAAATATCCCAGAAAGATCTGCGCCCTCTATGCAAATAAGGCGTTAAGTGTGAATTTACAAAAAAAAAATCCTATAACGTGATCAAAATTAAAAATCCTTACAAACACATACTATGTACATACATATGTATCTTGATCAAACATACATACCTTGAAAAATTTTCTTTTGTTCTTTTACTTCAAACATAAAAAACAACTCAGCGGCGAACACTGACTACAACCAGCGTTACCAAATGTGCAGATTTATCTGTTTTTTGCAGTTTTTCCATGTTTTTACTAAAAAAACAGTTTTTTTTAAATCAGTGCAGTTTTTTCAATTTTATTCGAATAAAACAAAGAAGCATTCAATTACAATATTATTAACCAAGGCGAATTCAATACCAGGTGGCCATTTCCCTACAACAGTGCAAGAATAAAACAATTGATCGCCAATTGGCTACTGAGGCCACCTGGTATTGAATTCGCCTTGTTATTAACGAACATATATTCTAATACAATAATGATATAATTTGTACTTCCTTTTAAAAGCAACACCATGTTATTTATTTTTTTCTCATTCCTTTTGTATGCAATCGTGATATTCCCGAATTATTGCACTTTGATTTTTAATACTATAATTTGTTAGAAGAAAAAAGTATTGAACGCTTTTGGCAGGTAATCTTTAGCACAAAATGTTGCGATGGTTCTGAACCATTTCCAAATTTAAAAAAATAGTTTACGCAATTTTGTCACTACCAGTGTCGACAGCCAACGTTGAGAGTATATTTTCTCAAATTAATTTAAATAAAACCAAAACAAGGAATAATTTAGATATTCCTACTCTATGTGTAATTTTGCGAACCACAAAGACTTTAAAAAAAGTAATTTCAATTGCACAAATTTTGTACAAACAAAAGAAATGGAAACTAAATTTAATTAGAACATGTACAACTAATACATAAAAATGTGTAATTAAATAATTAACCATGATCTCTGAATGTGATGAATTAAATGAAATATTATACGTTATGTTATTACTTTTAATTTTATACATATATTTTTTACATAAAATATAAAAATTATATTTTTGTTTTTCTTTTTTTCATCAATAAAATAAATTAAACTTATACAAATATGGTTGTATTACATTTTCTTTAACTTGGTTTTGAAGGTGCAGATTTTTTTTTTTCGAAAAAAAAACAGATTTTTTTTCGGAATTGTCAATTTTTGTAAAAAAAATATGGCAACATTGGATACTACACTACATCTCTTTAATGCTGTTTGCCACACTTTGTGTTCAACGAACGGTAGCTTACAAAGTATACGATCCCAGCTAGCATTTTCGATCGTAGAAGAATCTTTCACGATCATAGCGGGCGATTAAATAAATCGCCCGCGATGTCGTATTCCAATCGCGCAATTTCAGTACAACGGGAGAAACTGTCAAGACGGCGACTCTTCTATATGAGTCATCTGCGATGTGCCTAATATATTCGTGTAGGACTCTTTTATTCTTACTTCAAACCAGCCTCGAATAAATCGCCGTAATGAGTCTTCTACGATGCGCAGATATGGATCGTGTAAGACACTTTTAAATAATAAGTATTTTATTGTGTTATTTTTTAATAATAAATACATATGTACATATGTATGTACTCGTAAGTATGTATTTAAATAAAAAAACCACTTTAGTCTAAAAAACACTTCAAAACTATTTATTATCACTCTCCACGCCAAACAATCGCCAGAATGTCTAATCGGCGATTTTGAAGTAACGTAAACCACAAAAAGACTCGCAAAAGAATTATTTGCAAAAGTAATAGGTATATTATTACGGTGAAATGGCAATCGTTCAATGGTCATCAGAATACTTAAACAAAAAACACTCGTCCAACAATAAAAAAATTCATCGCCAAAATGCATAAACCACGATTAACTCGTCCAACAATCATGAGAATGAACCGCAAAAGCATCAGTGTTTTTGTTTTGTCCCGTTATTTTTATCTGCTAATTTAGTTTATTTTTTAGTTGTTAATCAAACGTTCGCCGTCTTTTGTTGTAAAAAAATCGAGTGGTATAGATAAGAATGCCTAAATAATACACCTACCCCTCGATTTACACGATAGATGCGTTCCTGAAAAAAATCGTGTAAATTGAAATAAAATATTTTTGTATGAAAAATCGTGTAAATCGAAAAAAAGAGCCAAATACGAATAATTTAAAATATTTTTTTAGCAAATTCATTTATTTAAACGTTAAAAATAACGAAAAACATATATGTACATAAATTATAAATAAAATAATAATATGTATAATAAAATATATACTAAAAAAAAATCATATCTTTGAATTCATTAAGTTACATGTATTAAAAAAAGTACAATATTTTTCGTAAAGCAAAATAAACCTTATTTATAAACAAACTAGTATTTGGCAGTCTATAAAAAGAAATACATATGTATAAATATTTTTAATAATAAAACACACATCAGTTATCAGATTCAATCAGTTCTTCATCACTCTCTTCTACTACTAGTCGTATCTGTTTAGTGGGTGACATATCGTTTTCATCACTAGATAATGTTATATTTGTTTCTGGATCTGTAGTTAATATATTAGATATAATATCGGTTCGTGGAGATTTTGAAATGTAATTTGTTATTAATGCTTGTGTCGATTTATTGTTTAAGTCCTTGTAAACCTCCCGATATTGGGCTAAGCCCTGTGTTTTATATCGCTGGAAAGCAAGGGCTCTTTCAATGTTTGGATAATTTTTTAAAAAATGATTTCCCAACTTTCGACCTATCTCAAGTCCTTCACTAATATTTTTGGTTGTTAGTGCTATTGGTTCAGCCAGTCCTTCATCGCAATCACTGTCGTTTTCTTCGATCAACATTTCTACTAAATCTTCAACATCAAGTTCTTTATTTGTCATCAATTCTTCAATATCAAGTGCACTAAAGTCATTAAAACCTTCTCCTCCCACCGTACGTGCCATATCGACTATCTCAGAATATTCATCATCCAAGGATTGAGAGGACATACTATTTTCTCCTACATCTGGCCATAAATTTTTCCAACAACCTTTGAGTGTTGATTGTTTAATTGCATTATAAGCCAATGTGACATTTTTGACACAGTCTAACAAAGTATATTTTTTCCATGCATTGATTACTGATAAAGATTCATCATTCTCTATTATATCTAAGATATATTTGAACGATTGCTTGATATATAACGCTTTAAAAGTTGAAATTATTCCCTGGTCTAAGGGCTGCAACAAAGAAGTAGTATTTTTTGGAAGAAATATAACTTGCACATTCTCGTGTTGCAAGTCTTTTGGATGTCCAGGTGCGTTGTCAATAGCTAAAAGCACTTTAAATGGCAATCCTTTTTTGTTCAGATACCGTTTTGCATCTGGAACAAATATATTATGAAACCAATCACTGAACACAGCGGCCGTAACCCATGCCTTTTTATTGGCCATCCAATAAACGGGTAAGTTATCTTTATTTAATCCTTTAAATGCACGTGGTGTTTGCGATTTGTTTATGACTAAAGGCTTCATAATATGATCGCCAGAAGCATTGGAACAAAAAAGTATTGTTATACGATCTTTAGCATCTTTGTATCCACTTGCAGATTTATTAGCCTTTGAAATAAAAGTCCGCTGAGGCATTTTTTTCCAAAACAGGCCCGACTCATCTGCATTAAAGACTTTGTCAGGAACGTATGATTTAGCAGCAATAATTTCAGCAAAACTTTCAGGATATTCTTTGGCTGCATTAGTGTCAGCGGAAGCTTGTTCTCCTTTTAATTTTAGATTTTGTAAGGAATTTCTTTGCTTAAATTTTTCAAACCATCCTTTACTTGCAGTAAAGGCTGACTTATTTGAAGTTGATGATGTAGATGGTAGCTGATCATTAAGTTTTTCATGAATTTTTAAAGCTTTATTAGTAATGGCATTGGTATCAATTGGAATTCTCTTTTGAGTTTGATCTTCAATCCAGATCATGAGTGCCTCTTCCGTATTTTCAATTATAGTATCCCGTACGTATGAAGTTGTACTTAAATTTGTTTTAGTTCCAGCTGCAACACTTTTCCTGATTATGCCACACAATTTTGAATAACTAACTTCACAAATATTTTAATTGTTCTGAATATGTACCACGACACACGCCTGTCTGTTTCCAAACACTAACTGAATTGATTGTCTATACATTTTTGAGCTTCTTTTGTGTATGCATGCTATACATGGGAATTCCCTTTTTATATCTAATGGCGGTGTTACCAGATGAAAATAAACGTTTGGTAACATTCGTTAAATTTGAAAAATATTAAAAAGCTTTAATGTATGTTATTTTTTGATGAAATATTTAAAAATTATTATTTATTTTACGAGACATATTTTCTGAAAAAAAAATTAATTTCTGATAAAATTTTGAAAAAACCGTGTAAATTGAGGTAATTTCTGTATCCCTCGATTTGTACGAAATCCAAAAAAATCGTGTAAAAGTGAATTCGTGTAAAAAAAGTATCGTGTAAATCGTAAAAAGTAGCGTTCACTCCACAAATGCGGAAATGCATTTGAAAATGTATACTATGTTTGATGGCTTAGATGGTATGCATTACTGCCTTACATGTGTGCATCGGATCAGCGCTTCTGTAATCGACATTTTGGCCGCTGGGAACTTCGATTTACCGCCAAACCCGAGAGAGCCAGATCAAGAGAGAGTAAGTCAATAAGTTCTTAAAATTTAGGCTCTACACACTTATTAACCCGTTTCTGAGATGCTTCTATTGCACAGGCGATGTTTATAGGAAGCCAAATCTTGAAATTGAAATGGATCAGGAAACAATTCGCGCCTGAACTCGTATATTCTTGCCAACTTAACTGCACATGTGGATTATTTTGAAAGAAAATCCAATAATGCGGATTGTTTTTGTAAATTGATCCATTTTAAGAAATACACAATGGTCGCGTTCATAATGCGTAACTGTTGCGCAACCGTTGAGTATTTGCTGCCATTTTTCCGTCATAAATTTTTTCGCTACTTTTATTCAACATGTTGTGTTTAGCTCCGCAGCCGATCAAGAGAGTTATGCGCTTTTATATTCTAATGCAACCCCGTTTTGTTAGGTGGCGACTACAAATTAATTTGTTAAATTCTGCGGTAAAAATGCGATAAAGTAACGAAAATAAAGAAATAAAATGAAAATATAAATTTCATTAAAGGTACGTCTATATATATTAACTAGAGTACGCCTAGTGGTCGAAATTCGACCGCCAGTTTAAACGTACTCCTATTTCAGTTGCATTCATTTAAAGAGAAAAAACTACCTACATAATTTCTAATTCCCTTCGCCATGGAAAACACAATAAACGAAATAAAATTGCATACAAACATGCACATTTATAAAACAAATCTTATTACTTATATGTTCATATGTATGTAGGTACTCTTAAACACTCTCATTGCTTTACTTATGTTTTTACTTGAACTAATAAGTGAATACGTGTACGTGTGTATTTTTAAGGTGGCATGTCATAATGTCCAATGTCATAATGTCCATGGACATTATGGCACTTTTGAAAGTGTTATAATGTCCATGGACTTTATGTCACTTTCAAAAGTGTCATAATGTCCACAAAAGTAGTGCCATAAAGTTCATGGACATTATGACACTTTTAAAGTGTCATAACCTAAATCTTCACTTAATAGAGTTTTTCTGCGTGGCGGCCTGCGGCCGATCTTAGGGGTTTTCTCCTCCATAGGACGCGGCAGGTGGCTTCGCTGAATACAGTTTTCCTGCGCGCGTCTCATTATCTTCCGTAGTGTGACGCGCGCAGGGAAACTTTATTCAGCGAAGCCACCTGCCGCGTCCCATGGAGGAGAAAACCCCTAAGAGCGGCCGCAGGCCGCCACGCAGAAAAACTTTATAAAGCAAATTATTAATGTTCTATTAATTTTTATTAATATGAAATTTTTTATAATTGTTCAATAAAATATAAGAAGAATAATAAATTTTATTGCTTCATTTAAAAAGAAATTTAAGTGAAATAAGACCTTTACGGCTTTATTTCACTTTCAAAGTGCAATAAAACCTTTTTGGAAATGAAGGCCTTATTTCACTTTTCATTGAGAAATAAAGCCTTAAAGGCCTTATTTCGTAAGGCGTTATTGCACCCCATCTAAATTTTTATTTTTATTTAGTGGTTTTTAGTAACATTTTTAACATATATTTAAGTATATATGTTTATTTTTTATTATTTCAGTTTTTTAAGCTTGGACATTATGACACCTTAAAAAGTGACATAAAGTCCATGGACATTATGACACTTTTTGGGGTGACATAATGTCCATGGACATTATGACATTGGACATTATGACATGCCACCATTTTTAACATTTGTGGTGGTGTCCACTTTATGAGCCTTTTATTCCTTTAATACTGAACTGATTCAAATAATATATGGTCGGGTCACTAAGGCTCTACAATGTTTACCATTTGGCAAAAGAATGAAGAAACCCGTTTGGCAAACAAAGGAGAAAAATGGATCTAAGAATTTGACTTTGTCTATTTATATATAGATTACATAATTAGTTCAATATAAGTTTGAAAGATTTTTTGAGCACAGTGCCGGCTCAGCGTTGAAATATGAACTACTATCGGCGCAGGTTTATTCATTATCCAATCACTCATCAGGCCGTTTCTAAGACGTAACTGTTTCACAACAGTTGACAACAGTTTCACAACAGTTGGCAAACCTGTGCGATACGAATATCGTAAGTGGGCATTGACCACCTTCGATGGTTATTATTATTATTCATTTGTCATATATTATGGAAAAACTTCCGAGGCTGCTTGGGTCTCGCGTTGTGATGGGCTTGCTACCTACAGCGCCAACAAAACCAGAAGAATATGTGGTTTACTTTAATAATTTTTTTTTACGAATTATGACCTTCTTGTAGACCTGAACATCCTTGGATACTGAGCTACTGGAACCTTGTGTAAAAACAGAACTGCTGTCCATTAATTTCACCAAAGGATATGCGTAAAAAGCTTGGGCTGAATACGACCATAACTTTGATAAGACAAACTAACCAACTTAGTTAATTAACTATGGTTAATTGGAAAGATAATAATGTTTCCACGATTGGAACAACTTTTGATACTTTAGATCCTATAGGGAAAGTTAAAAAATGGTGTTCTATGAAGAAAGGTAAAGTTGGTGTAGACAAATTTCATGTTTTCCAAAGTAATAATAAAGGCATGGAAGTAGTAGATCAAATGGACCAGTCTATATTCAAATTCGTAGAGAATATAGTGGCATTAAAAACTCTGATGAGCGTGTTGATCAGTTATGGTTTCGCAGCTATATATCACGCCCAAGTAATAAAGCTTGGCAAACGTCCTCTAGAATTGACGGAGAAGGCAGAAAAATAATGGTCATAACCCAAAAAGATACCAAGCCAACCTATATGTGTTATGCGCTCGAATCAAGTTAAAACATCATGTGATAAGTGTCTGAAAATGCTATGTTTGGAAAGAGGATGATTTGCAAAATACCAATCCAAAGCGCGCATTGTACTAAATAAATACACCTCTAAAAACACATCGTTTAATAATTTTTTTATATTTTTTCTATAGTATTTTAAGAAAAACATTTTAATGCTGATATTAAAAATTTTAATCATTTAATGATATAATAATAACTTTAATAATTTAATTGCTTATGGTTTCCATTTGGGCGTTAATGGACTAAACAGCAGAAAACTACAAAAAAGTGTAAAAATTTTCTTATTAGTGAAATTAGTCTCCGCAAATCCAGCATAGATAACTACATGCGCATCTAAAAAACTGTCTTTGGTTTCTACGTGGAGGATTCATTCACCTTGCAAAATCTATTGCTTCGTTCGTCTGCTGTTTAATTTGTGCTATTCCATGTTGTCTTGACAGCTAAATAAGTATCATCGAAAGAATTCATAAAGATTCACGGCTTTGGAATGTTAACTGATAAAGTAACACAATTGCTTCTGTCAAGAATTAAAAGCAAACACGGCACTATTTTGCCTTTAATCGATTTTCTTGAGCAAAATGTAAATCATTGATTAATTCCTGGGACCCCATCTACCCGTGATTGTCGTTAGTACTCGTAGTTAGTATACTAAACTATCTCAGTTTGTGGGTTGCAGGTTCGATTCACACCAAATACTCTGAGGCTTATTGCAGACATGCTCAAACTGTGAAGTTGTTTTGTTTTTAAAACACCTGAACGAGATTAATCAAGTATGATTGTTTTAGTAATCTAATACTTTTTGATGACAACAAAAAAATTTAGTTTTTAGCAATTTTCCAAACTAGCAAAAGTGGTTTCAACCAATCTATTGCTAAAGAACCAAAAAAAACATAATTTTTTAGAATTGTATATCATATAAAATTGACTAATTACTACAGAGTTTGGAGATATTTCAATCTATAAAGTATCAACAACATCGATTTGAAATTAAATCAAACTTAGACTTCGTGTAGAAACTTTGCAACTTTACATACGAGTATTACTGAAGATAATAATCTTATGATATCAATTCTTCACTACAGAACAAAGCACTGCGCTAAGCGTTATTCGTTTTGAATCTGGGTTTTCAGAACTAATTTGAAGACATATATGTATATATTTATATATTTTTGTATGCATAGTTGGGCAAAATACATGGTTCGCGGTATTAAAAATACAAAATACTTGCTGGACATGTATTTAAAATACAAAATACTTTCAGGTTATATATTTAAAATACATACTTACACATCATGTATGTATTTAAAATACAAAATACACCATTTTTATTTAAACCAAAAAATACATTAGATAGAACTAATCAACAAAGCAATTGTTTCCTTTCATAAATAGCAGATTTTTGAATGTAGCATCAGACAAACTGTTTCTTGTTGGAGAATAAATAAAACCTGCTGAAGAAAATATTCTTTCTACAGGTCCTGATGGACACAAACTTGTATCTAATTCTATGAATACTCTTTTTATATTTGGATAGCTGTCAAGAGTGATAATGTCTTTGCTCTTGTCACTGAGGAAACTTGCAAATTCCAACTACAAATTTGACAACTGAATCGCGGTAATGCCAACTCTAAGAATTTGTATAGTTAAGTTTTTTAGCGATTCTAGTTTTTGGTTATTGGTTTGACGCATGATACATTACAAATAGATCAAAACGCAAACAATCATCAATAAACTTTTTTATTTTAAAATACAAAATACTGCCATTTTTTGTATGTATTTAAAATACAAAATACATATATTTATTGTATGTATTTAAAATACAATATACAAAATACTTGCAGGACATGTATTTAAAATACAAAATACTTGCACGTCATGTACCTATTTAAAATACAAATACAAAATACGTATTTGTATTTTGAATACGTATTTCAAATACATGTATATCAAATACTGCCTAGCACTGTTTGTATGTACGCACATTTTCTGCTTTCTATCACATTCGCTATCCCCGCTACTCGTAAGCCGGGAATTCATTTTTTTTATTTGAGCAGAACGCAACCTACGATTTATTTATACATTTGAAATTTACAAATTTTATATTCTCATTGATATAAGAAAACCTACAATTTCATTTTCGTTTTCATTTGATTACTATTCGCAAAACATAAATAACTCATTAAAGAATCCTTTCTATGCGCTAAAACTTAATATTATTACGACCGATTTGATGATGATTATAGAAACCGAATTCATTCACAATGAATTAAGAATTAAACGTCTCAGCCACATTTGTTCCATTCACTACCATTTTAGTCTACAAACTGTATCAAACAAAAGATTTAAACTTGTGAACACACAGTAGTTAGTTGTAAGATAACGTTATTATGCGCCAAAACGTCAAGATGAAATCGATTGAAATTGATTAAAAATTAATTAAACTTAATTGCGTTATTTTTGAATTTCCATATTTCTTATTAATTATGTATTTATACACAAAATCTCAAATATTATCTACAAGGTGGATTTATAACAGTTAGCCACATCCCTACAACCATACACTAACAGTAAGATTTTCTACAAAAGAACCTTTGAACATTTGAAAAATATAGGAACTTATTGACACACAACTCCGACAGTAGGTTGTGAATTGAACAATTATAAACAGCTACCGTCGTTAACATTTTGATTTTATTAACTATTTAGTTCAGCTTAACATTAATTTCTTTAAACGGTATTTAAATCAAACCAATTCAATGACCGTCATATGTATCTCCAGCATTCTTTATGAAATGAGTATGCTTGACTGCATGATTTGTTTGCAAAAAGAAATACTTTTTAGCATTGCACGAGTATATCTACATTTTATTTTAACACTTTCTTACCAAAAACTAACAAGGAAATATGCATTTATTGTGTAAACACAAAGAAAATACGTACCCAACAAAGTCACACCTTATTGTCGCATATATAAAGAATATGCAGGTTTGGCTGATTGTGTTTAAATTGGAGATGGACACTGACCACTGCTGTGGCTCACGAGTGATGACCCACGATTGCGAGTAGCTGTTTCCTTCAATCATATTAGCATGAGCGCAAATAACACAGTACGAGTATTTACAAGTGCATGAGTATTTAAAAATATATTTAAATTATTTTTTTTTAATTCTTGCTGAAGCTCGAAAATTTTTGGAAATTTTAGAGATCATGTAAATATTTTAACCAATAAGAGAACAACAAGCAAATAATTGAAAGTATTAATTTTACCAAAATAAAATTTTTGAAATTTAACGTGTGTTGTAAACACAGAGTTTACGCGATTATTTTGTGATGTTCGTTTTCACACGTGAAATTTATGTTATTCTGCTGACTCTTCGCCCTCTCACTTTAGCTGCCGTCTAATTGGAAAATCTGTGCGACATTCCCACAAATCGCTAAAAAAGTTGTTTTAAAAAGTTAATAAAAATTATAATAAATAACAAATAAGAGTATTATAAAAAGCTTTGCCGAATCTTAAGCTTTATACCCTTCACACAACAATAAAAAACTCAAAATTCCTTTTCTTTTCAATATAAACTAACAGCTGAAAATTTTTATTTTATTTAAAAAACAGTTATATTCTGGGAAATAAATAAAACTCAGAAAATAATGGGTAAACTTGAGTTTTTAAATAAAACGTATGTGCTGTTCATAGAATCCAAGCAATCGATTTGAGTAGAAAATATGTATGGAAACCACTCGAATAATTGAGTGGTTTTCATACCAATTGTTCACTCAATTCGATTGCTTGGATTCTGTGAAGAACACATTAAGCAAATTAAAATTACTGCAAAAGGATTATCTTGGTGTATTCCTTATGCACGTAATCGTTATTTCCAGTCTCTTACACATACTGATTTATTAATAAACATTTCTATCTATACAATTTCAAAATTTCATTACAGTATTTCTATCCGTTAAACTTTTATGCGGATTCGATACACTTTTCTCACACAAAATCACGCCACAATAAAATTTTAACACTTGATTCTATTTATTTTTATTTTTTTTTTTTAAAAGAGAAGTAACACTCAGGCAAATACTATGCCTACCAACCCGTAGGTGTGTTACCTTCTTTGGGAAAGGAATAGTGAGAGAGGACAGATGGTGAAAGTGAGAAAGCTTAATTTTTACAACTCTGATATTGCGCGCTGTGTTAGTTTTTATATCAGTGTTGCAGCGCCCTTGATGTCAAGTAGGCATCTTAAATGTGTTTTTAAGCTCTGTAGCCATTTTATTAATTATTTTACTTCGCCGGCGATTTTGCTACAATACCGACGAAGGAGGGCGCTGTGATGTCCGCTAGCATTACTATTACTATTACTATTGACTTTTTTTAGATAAGCGTTCTTATAAAATGCCCTTTAAAGAGGAAAAAAGATAAGGAAATTAAAAATCGAGTATCGCTTTACATTTTAACCAAGTTAGGAAATATTGCAAACTTATTATCAGAAGTTTCGGCGATGTCTGCTGCCCATTTCAGAGCTTCGATTTAACTTTTCGTCGTTAAAGACCGATGCTAAGTGTATAATTCGGAAACGAACCACATCCGTAAGACTAATATCGCTCGAGCCGTTCGTGAGCTACAACCAAAAGCCGTCAACGATAAGCTACTGCGAAGTCAACCGTGACAGTCGCATGAACGGAATCGTGTTCCATAAATAATAGGAATATTTTTGTTTCTAAGAAAGCCATAATTTACCAAAAGAAATTAAGTTTAGTTTTGTTCATTGTATTACACTGATACTTGTATTATAAGTAGAGATGGGATCGTGAGTGACTTTCCACTCACGCTCGACCTCATTTTTTTGGCTTCACTCATGTGAGTGGAAAAAAAGTTAGGCACAATCACGAAAAAAAAACA
Organism: Gymnocheta viridis; assembly: GCA_956483585.1. Lineage (NCBI taxonomy): Eukaryota > Metazoa > Arthropoda > Insecta > Diptera > Tachinidae > Gymnocheta > Gymnocheta viridis. The sequence continues at coordinate 75,604,313 of OY101440.1, forward strand.
CAACCTATAAGTATCTATACTTTAAAATTTCTGAATGCAAATTGAAAACCCAATTAAAAAGTTCTGCAATAAAAGAGAAAAATAATGTTTAACTGAGAAATATATTTTTCTGAAACAATTTGTTAGTTTTGAAATAAAATTTTTCAATTTTGATATATGGGCAAGTCCCAGAAATAGTCCTCCAACCAAAATTTTTTTTAATTGATGCAACTTTTATATAATCTTTTTTTACGGAATATTATATTAGATATACAATTTTATAAATAAAATAAATTTATCAGATATTCCAAATTCATACCAGAAGTTAACAATTTTTAGGTATTCAGGCCATCACTTTAATATTAATGAAGATGGCTCGATCCAAAGACATAGTTTTATACGTAATAATTTTTATGTTTACTTTTTTGGAAACATTGAAATTAAGCATGGAATTTCAGAATAGAAAAAATGTAACGTACGTCACGTAGCGTGCGTCATAAAGGTTTCACGTCTTTTGATAAAAAAAACAACATAGTTTTTTAGCAGCAAATAAGTTATCTTAGAATTCTTTTAGTGCTGGTTCATACACGTCAAGTTTACTTGATCAGTTTTTGTTCAATTTTCTTTTGAACCTGCGTTTACATTCATCACGAAAACTTGACTGGTACGGTCAACTCTGTACCCCTCTCCTTTCTCTTTGCCTCTCTCTCCTAAAAACCCAGGACTTGAAGAGTCAAACTTGATATGTGTGCAACCAGCACTTATATTAATTTTTTTAGATTTTTTGTGCTTGATTGCAAAATTCGCTAAAAATTACGGAAACACACCTTAACTTGCGAAGTTACTTCCGTTTTTTGTAGCGTGCGTCACAAAACTTTGTGATCAATCATTTCGAAACAAATACCTGCTCCAAAATAATTTTTTTTATTCCATTCGAAAGTACACTTATATCCCACTAAATACCATGCATAAGTTGAAGGTACCTCTTTCGAAAGACCAAAAAATTTGTATATACGAGTATTAATGTGAAAACGCATTCGCATGTAACGTTCGTCGCGCAGGATTTGCCCATATGTATGTATGTACATATATATGTACATATGTATCATGCGATTTCAAATTTTGCAGCAAAAATTTAATTTGACAATTGAATACAATTAAAAATCCTTAAACAATATATGAATTATCTTTTATTTTAAAGTTTTAAAGTGAAATATGAAATTACATATGTATATCCATATATAAAATATTTTGATAAAAAAAATCGTTAATTTCCTTGCTCAAAACAATCTGAGTAAAATATTAAGATTAAGTACGATCTTGTACTTTACCTCTAATAGCTAAATATACATTTAATTTAGTTATCTTTGGATTTTTTTAAGGAGAAGTAACACTCAGGCAATTAGTATGCCTACCAACCAGTTGGTGTGTTACCTTCTTTGAGAAAGAGATAGTGAGAGAGGACAGATGGTGAAAGTGAGAAAGCTTAATTTTTACAACTCTGATATTGCACGTTGTGTTAGTTTTTAGATCAGTGTTGCAGCGCCTCTAATGTCAAGTAGGCGCATTAAATGTGTTTTAAGCTGCTGTAGCCATTTTATTAATTATTTTACTTCGCCAGCGATTTGCTACAACACCGACGATTCTTTGGATTTACAATTTTAATGCAGAAATAAAATTTTGTCAACATTTTTCCCGAGAAGTCTGTTTTGCATCTCTTCAAGTATTCTTCCAGACGTTGAAAAAAACTCTTTCACTTGTAGCTGTGATATTTGTTTACGAAATTTTTGCAGAAGTGGAATATCTTTAGTTTTTTTTCCAAAAAACTTTAAATTTCTAAGTCTTGTTCGTCTGTGTGGACGAAAAAACGAAAGAGAATTCCAGATGTTTTTCTTTTACTTAATCTTCGACTCTAATCATTCATATGAGTACATTAATGCATACCGACACAACGTAGTATTGCCTCTTGTTTTATGTCTTCATGAAAAATTGAAAACCACATATTAAAAATATGAAAAAATTACAAAAATTAAAAAAAATCACGAAACAATCACTCAAAAAATCTACTCATTCACGCTCACTCACGCTCAATTTTTTTATACTTATGTTCATGCACGCTCACGTGATTGAAAGAAAAAACTGATCACGCATGATTCACGCTAATCACGTGAGCGGGTATTTGCAATACCCGATCGGTATCTATAGAGAAAATTAAATAAAGAGAAATTTAAACAAAACGAAAAGAAAATGAAAAAAAAATATTGAAAAGAGAGTAAACGAAAAAAATAAGTAGTTAAGGAAATAAATGATAAAAATTATGTAAAAAGTACGTTTTGTCCGAAAAAAAACCCAACAAATACGTTTTGTCCAAAAAATGGAAAAATTATGCTAATGAGATTTTTAATGCAGATTGCATCCTAACTAGTATAAAATTTTTTTTTGTTCGGTGATTCCTCAAAGTCTGATCAGAAGTATTCTGACAAACACTTATTATTAGCGATTCCATTTAGATTGAATTGATGAATGAGTGAATGCGTCGAAATTTGTCCTCCTTAGCTTCTTAGTAACCACGACGTATTTGCTTTATGAGGTGAGTGCAAAAGCAATTGTTGACATCTGAAATCTTTTTATTTTATATTGAGTTTGACGTTAAAGATACTAAAAAGTTCATACATAAAAAACAGTCAGCTGTTGATTTAACTTTACCTAGAAATATGCTTTCGCAATGACCTTGAACGGTTGCTGCAGCATCAGAAGCATCTCATAGAAAATTGCGCATGAATCGTCGATCACAAATGTCGTATACGTCGATTTGGCTACAATATGTATATAATGAAAGATTATGAACGCAATTACAATTTAAAAAAAATGCAATTAATCGTTACTAAGGATTAGGATTAGATCATTATTTTGTCATTTTATTAAAACAAAAAGAAAATTCATAAATCATAACATATCAAAAACAAACAATACTGAGGGAAATCTCTCTTGAAATGGATCTTTTAAGGCAAGAAAATATAGTAGATTTTCTTCTATGAAAGAATGAATGACTTTTTAATTTAAATAATTGGAAAATCCTCTTAATAAAAAACACGCTAATTGTTCAAAAGAGTTTTTCCTTTTCTCGAATAGAACAACTCCAGGTTTTATTTTTAGTGAATTTCCAGTAAGAAATAAATAGTCGACAAAGAAGATGAAATCAGACCCATCCCAGCAAACAATAATCGAGATTTTGGGAGCAGTACCTACTAGTTCTGGTACACAAATGCACTTCATATAAGAACGTACAAATTGCTTGAATCAGTTCAGTACTGTCTTGAAAAAAATGTTTAAGGTATTTATTTATACTATTCGTTTTAATGTTAGTAAAAACTATTTTTGCGCACCCACTTAAAATAGTGCATCGAAAAAGCAGATATTTATAAATAAAATATCATTTATACCATGAAAAACGACAAATCTAATATTAACAAAAAATTTATTATAGAGAGCAAACAATGATTAAATGTAAAATAGGAAAGAGCAACGTACACATGCGAGCAGCGAAAGTGTTGTAATCAAGCCACAACCACGTCTTTTCCTTTAAGTGTAACGAACTCATAAATCAATCTGAACTTATCAGAAGAGTTATGCATGTAAGTGCGATATAATAAAATACATACGGATTATTATTTGTTGAAAAAAGTACTTAACAAAATTAGTTCCCATTTACCACGTTATGCCGTTATTGCAGCTAATGTTGCCGTTGTTTGCTGTCAATAGATAGGTGTTAAAATTTTATATTTTTAAACACTCGTACAAATGCCATTCCTTTATTAACTTAGAACAGTTTAATTGTTTGTCTACTCAATTAGAATGTCGCGAGTTAAAGTGCGGCGTTTGAATGATTTTATAAGAAGGCACACGTCTAGACTTCTACGATGAGTTGGTTAAAAGTAAATCAAAATGTTTCATTTCAAAGACTGTTTGCAAATTGTAAAAATTCACTTTCGTATGCAGCAATATCTAAAAATTTTGTTTTACTGCTGCACAACGGACTCCATGAAAAGTGTTTTTCCGTTTATACCCACTAAAAATTGGCGCTTCTATAAAATCAGGTTTGTAAGGAAGAAAAATATTACTTCCACTTACAAACTTCTTTGGAAAAATATGGAGAAACTTAGGCAATTTAAGAAATCAAATGTTTGTTCCTAATTTTAAAACAATACATTTTTTAATCGATTGGCTAATTTGATTAACATTCAATCAGATTAACATTAATTATAATTAAAGTTAACGAGTGACTAAGAAAGATTTTAAAGATCTGGTGGCGAAATACCATATCCAACAAGTCACTGCTCGCGAGATGCAAACAGGTCGATATACAAGCCGAGATCAAAAGGAGACGATAGTATTGGATTGGTCATTTCTTGTGAAAACCATTAATAGATATATAGACAAGCTCTATAATGGAAGCCGCAAGGTAGCAGAAAATGGGGACAGCCAAAGAATACGTAGAGGCGAACTATCGAAAGTGATATGAAAGCAAAGGGATACAATTTCAACAGGGCAAAAACCACCGCTCGAGATAGAGGTAAAAGGTGAAGTTACGTTAAGGCCCTATGCTCCACTAGGAGTTAAAGGAACTAAGAACAAGAAGAAGATAATTAAAGTAATGGAGATTATTATGTTAATTGTAATCATGATTAATAAAACTAATCCTTTATCGTTAATCGATAATTTGATGCAGCATATTAATTTAGAACATGTTTCTTAGAGGTCTACATCCGTTGGGGTTGAACAAATTTTAAGAGTCTTAAAACTTAACCACATCGCTAAAACTGTAAGGAATACTTAAAACTCGTCCCGCCGCAAAAATTCACAAAAATTTACAAACTAGATTTCAAACAATCCCTAATATTGATAAAAAATCGCTAACAATTGGTAAAAAAAAACCTGAAAACTCGAACATCATGAAACTTTGCAAAAATTGGTAACATCAAAAAAATAGCAAAGTCTAACATTGAATAAAAACTGCAGACTACAAAAATACCAAAAACTTGAAAATTGTCATTTCTTTTGCGAAAATGGCGAAAGTTTGCGAAAAAAAATTAAAAATTTATTTAAAATCGTTAAAATTGTAAAGAATAACAACATCATCTCACAAAAGACACATAAATTCCAACAGTTTTAAAAGCGTAAACTGTTTAAAAGTCAAAACTAAAACACAGAAAAAGTGCAAAAATGCCAATTTTCCATTTTTATCCTTTAAAATTTTAACCAACTTCAAAAAAGGAAGGATTACAGTACATTTATTTTTTAATTTTTTTATGTTTGTACAAAAATAATTCATCATTTGTAAAACGCTTTTCAAAATTCTTCAGTTTGGTTCCACAATTCTTTTTTTTAGACAAACGGACTCCTGATTTTCGAAATGAATATTTTTCTTTGAAAGTGCGGACAAGTTGGAGCATACATGAAAACTATAAATGGATGATATCCGATTTTAAACTCACCAACAACTACGTCTGCTTTTGCAGTCTGTTCGATTAGCTCTTTGCTGGAATTATTTAAATTGTGATTAATGATTAATAATTGTAACCGCTGAAGTTATGGTTACGTTTAACATTTTTTAAACTTTGATTAAAATTCTTTCTTAATGCGACGTGCTTCCTGTAAGCGAGAGGTGTAAACACAAATGGCATGAACATTTTTACATAAATTATATTGTTCAAGAAAAAGCAGACAACTTAAGTTGATTTTCTATTAAAGAGTTTTATATTTCGAAGAAAATTGTGTATTTCTGCAACTGGTATCAAAAATAGATACCAAGATTACACTTTATTGACATACTACAAACAATTTATTATTGCAATTTTTCAGTTGTTAGTGTTAACCTGATGAGCTTGGTTTAAAAGAAACGGAGTAAAAAGTTTTCAAATAGAAAAAAATCGCCCAGGATAAATACAAATCCAAATTTTTGACTTGTGGGAATTTAAATTAGTATTTCTTTTTAACAAAGAATACATTTAAGGGCATGAAGCATCATGGAATTTGAATGAAAGATGCAATTTTCAAAATTAAAGAAAGAATCTACGTTTTCGAGACATATTGATCATGAGATTTCTTCAAATGATTTTCATTTAGTTCCTTGGACCCAAAGTAGGTAAAATTAAATATCAGAACCTCGAATCATGAAAATTTAAAATTCGAGCAAAGCGAGATTTATATATTTAAAATAAAAAAATTTCATACTCCCAACATCTGCAACGGCCGCAGCGCCGCCAATAAGAATATACATGATTACTTTTGTTTCCTTAAATGAGTTAAAAAGAACTGAATGGGGTTCCTTAAAAATTCTAATGAAACTAATTGTAGCTGCTTGTCATTTAAAAAAAATTAAGTTTACACAGCTGCTTACAACTTAATAACAAATTTTAGTTTACGATAGTAAATTTTTGTTCTTACATATGAGTATTTTCATCTTAGAACATTTAAGCTGTCTGCCACTGTATGGTTTCTTTTACTTTTGATAAGAATTTCCTTATTTTTTCTATTTCATTCTTTTGAACATTAAAATATCAATGGCCAGTGCAACATTGTTCTCCTTTTAACTATTGGCAGTTGGTGTTTTTAATATTCCTCTGCTTTTATTTTATTGGATCGATAAACTTTTCATTGCGCAAGTATTTTCTTCGAGCTAATAATACAGTGTGGCTCAACATTGCTACATTCAGTTGCACTGTGGGAAATACTTTGACATTAATGGGAACTTTTTGATCTGCATTGCTTTCCAGGTAGAAGTATTCGCGATAGACATGCTAGCAAGACGAATTGGAAAGGTTGGGATCGAATAACTTTCGTACTAGTAAACAAAAAAAGTAAAAATATATTTAAAAGTTTTAGATCAAGTGTGTTCCAGGATTGAAAAATATACAATTATTTGCAATTTCTCTTTCTTTCATTCTTGAATTATGATTTTCGACTTAAAATCAAGTGCTTAATAAGAGCTAAAATATGGAATTTAGCGTTTGAAGAATCCATTCTTGAATTACGAATTTTGTACTGGATTTAAGAACAATCCATACTTACCGACATTATGATAACACTCCTTCTTGACTCAGGCAAGTTAGTAAGTAAATCTAAAAGTTTATAAAAAGTAATAAAATCAATTAAAATTGTTTTATTGCAAACATATTTTAGCAGTTCTGGAGAATAAATCTTTAATTTGTCCGCAAACAAACTATAATTTTTTTTGTAGAATTCCATTTTTACTTCTAAATTGACTACAAATTAATTAAAATGGTGCGATTTTGACGAATACTGGGTGTGACTTATATTAGAAATTGAATTTTTTTCTATGGAGCACATCGTGTTTAAAAAAATCTAGGCACACGATAGTGCGTAAGGCTGAATTCAGGCCAATGCACACAGTGTGTATATTACACGAAACCATTTACTATGTTTTTAGCCCCATGTTTGCCTGGAATGCTATTTTACATATTAAGAAATTAGTCCTCTTTTTGATCTCAATTCTTTTAATGTCCGAAGTTTTTGTATAGGAACTGGGACTTAGTTTTCACATTTCTGTTTTTGTGCGGATTATGTTTATTTTAATTTATTGTAAATGAATAAATAAGAAATTAATTTTCTTATAAATTTGATCGCAATAAAAATAATTTTTTTAGAAAAAACGTTGCGTTTTTTGTATTTTTTTAATGAAAATATGCAATATAATGAGTTACTAAAATATTGAGCTTATTCGAAATTATACTTTTACCCCTTACGAGGCTAAATTTTTGTCTTAAGAGAACTCTGAATAACAATTTGTTTAATAAAAAATAAACAAAATTCAAATGTTTTCTAGGAAAAAAACTACACAAATTTTTCAGTTTTAGTTTTTTTTTGTCTGTAGTTAAATCGTTACAAATGATAAAGAATTATAATTGTCCCATAAAAGAGCGGGGATAGGAACTAAGTCCCCAAGTCTTCGGAATTTAGTTCATGAAATGCACCTTTAGGCTGAAATTAGTTACCCAACGAAGTCGCTATTCATCGTACACAGCGAAGAAACCCTTTAAGCCCGGCCGAAGGTTGACTGTGCAGAAAATATTTGCTCAGGGAAGCCTCTATTCAGCATAATCAGAGGAAACAACCCTTAAAACCAGTCCAGCTAACACATTTACTCTCCAAGCCTGTATTTTAAATAAAACCGAAATCCCCGCTAATCTAAATAACAAGCTTTCTACCACCCAAAAAAGAGCATATTACTTTGCTATTTTACAAACAACTAGTGTGCATGCGCTTGTCCGGAAAATCCCCCAGCTGTAAAATCAGATTTTCGATTTTATATACAAAAAATTCATATAAACGTACATAAAAATCAATATTGCCAAAATACAAGAAGTATGTAAATACATTTGTAACATGGAAAATATGTCAAATAAGATCCACATAATTTATAACTGGGGCATCTTAAACACCAAATACAAAAAATTAAAATACAATAACAATACGTACATAAATAAAACTGAGAGCAAGCAACTTTTATAAGAAAAGGACGACAGAACATCCTGTTGAAGCCATAAACGTTTTAACAAATGCGTGTTTGTGGAAATAATACACACACGCGCGCACTGGTGTTTGTGTATGTGATTTGAGTTGTAAATTTTTCATGTGTAAAACATACATCTGGCTGTGCGTATATGCATCTAATTTATGATTTAAAAACATAAACATCAGAAATAAGAAGGAAATATATAACCATCAATAAACCTGACATAGTATCCACATGAGTGCGTTTGTGTGTGTCTATTTTATATACGGCTCTATTTTTTACACTCAAAGAAAATTTAGATTAAATTTCTATTGCGATAACAATGTCACGTTCCAAATTTCCTTAAACTTTTGTTTAAAATTATGGACGGTTATCAATTCAAACAATTTGAAAATTTATGGTGATGGCATAACTCTAATTCCGATATTCCTTTAATATCAATTTAAATTAGCTGTTGAAAGTTTTGCATTTTATTTTTTTATTTGAAATTTATTTTAAGGAAAATTTGTATGAAAAATTTGACTTAAAATACATTTCAAATGCAAGTAGTTTTTCATGAATACGGGCCTAAGTATATCAAAAACAGAACAAAATAAAGGGTACCTCTGCCCAACATATATCCAACACTAAGAATGTACAAAAATCTTAATTTTTTACATTTTTATGTTTTATCACACATTTTTTATGCTCAATGAAGGACATAAGGAACATATAAAGAGGCAACGATGATTTTATTAAAATATATAAAAAATTTCAAAGTTACAGATAGACTCAAATTGCTTTTTCAGCAGTTTTATTCATTTTCATTATACATAAATATTTAAAAATGTTTGTAGTTTTCATTTGAGAAAAATTAAAAACAATCGAAACATTAACAAACATCCATACTTGTCAGTTTTCGTGTTTGTCAAGTATTTTCCTCGGTCGAAGGTATCCGAAAGCAATTCTGCTTACGTTTTCCACAAACGACACTTTAACATTGCTTTATAAGATGGTTTAAAGTGGTTTCTTAATAAACAACTGAAGGCAGTAAATTAAGAATACATTTCAGATGAAAGTTTTATTTTTTTTAAATAAAAATAATTCTTTTTTAACTTACGTTTACCTTAATAAGAAACCGCGAAGCACTGTGGCTTGCCTCGGGGTAAATATTAATTGTTGATTTCTTTGTTTGTTGCAATTAATAAAATTTAGTTTGAATGCATATAATTATAATTAAATTTTATGCGAAGATATTAGATACTTCTTGATTTGGGTGCCACTAGAAACCGTTTTTTTATACATATATCATTTCTATTTAATAAAATTCTAACAGTATGTTTTTATTTAAGCTTTTTTTGCATAAGCTGGTCAATTTAGTTCGCTGAGGTATGATACGGACAGAAAAAAATCTAACAGTGTCAAAACACATATGATTCAAAAACATTTCGACTTTCCGGTATAGTTGTCGTCACATTAAATTATTTTAAAATTATTTTTGTACAACTTAAGTTGTAGTTCAATCGTATTGCAACTTTTCTGGATGCTTATAATTTGATAGTCAAATGTAAATAAAGGTTCGTTTATCGGGACCTAATTTATGTATATATAAATTATTAAAGAGCAGCTATCATTTATTTGCCTCACCCATGTGTTGATGCACAGTGCAGTTGACCGATGAATGGTTTATTGTCGCATGTGAAATATTTATATTGAGTTCTGCAATTCTTTGTGTTAATAAAATATTTAAAAAAGCAAAACATATTTTTTTCCTTCGATTAGTTTGCTCAAACTTCGCGTGTTTCAGGGAAAAAGTTACTAAGTTTAATGTGGGTTCACGCCTGCTAAAACTTCTTTTTTTTTGAGGCAAATTTCTCTTCATTTCATTCATTCATTTCGTTTATTAACATTTTACTTCGAGTGCACTGCCACATAACCAAATCAGTCATACATGCGCAATCCGTAATTTTTTTTGTGTGTTTGTGTATATATTTGTCACATTTATTTATTGTTTGTATTTATTTTTGTTACGTCAGATTAAAATGGTATTAGTCGTAGATTTTTTGTTTGTTTCTTGTCTTTAACATTTGGCGCAGCTCCTCAAAAGATACTTATGCAAAAGATCCGATTATGGTGGTGGCGGTCTTGTTGCCTTATTCACTAGTATCCATAAGAAATTCTAACTGAATTGCGAAAGTTGATACAACAGACAACAAAGTCAGTGTCGGTATGACTGACTGTTTAGGTGAATCAGTTCCAAGAATCTAACAGTAATTCACACCCAAATGAAAAATCGCACTTCATTCACAATCCGTGCGTTTTCCGACAACGAACGTTTTTATTTTACAAACGCAATACAACAAATAAACTAAAAACTTAGAGTTAAAGTATAAAAATAATATAAATAGGTGTGTGTGTGTGTATGTAAGAAGAAAGAAACAACTAATTAAATTAAGAACTGAAATAAAAAAATTACTGCACAAACTAAAAAAATTCTTAAATTTCTCAATGTTGTTGCTATTCGTTTTAATTTGAATGTGAAAATTTGGCCGAAATAACAAAATCGAAGACATTTCAGAGATTTATGTTCGTTTTTTATAACACTTTCATTTCATGATTTCAAGTCGGTAGTAAACGTTAATTTAATAGGTTTTTTTATAATAATAATTTTAATAAACATTCATTAACGAGTGAAGATTAAGTATTTTCTTAAATTAATTGCTTTTGGTCGGGCCATTATGCTCCTTTGTCTGGCTTTAAACGTGTGACTTTTTTATTATTTTTGACAACTGTAATTGCAGTAATAAAAACTATGTTACAATTTATATTCACACTTCGATTTCTAGGTGAATTGGAATAAAAAAGTAAAACACATTATTAATGTCTATAAATTATTTTTATTTCAACAAACTGAATAACAAAAATACAGAAAAATACAATTTAAATGTAACAGACTGTAACTACTTTAAAATTCATCATCACTTAATCTTTAATTGACCGAATAATTTATCAACTTGGATTAATAAAAAGGTAAGTCAATTTACGAGTGTTTCAACATTTGGAAGACACACAAATTTATTAAATTAATTTGAATAGTCGTAAGAAACGCTACACAATTTACAAGACTTTTCATTTGGTTGCATACGCAGACTTGCACTGAATTTTGTGCATCTTCAGATGTGCAATTATCCGATTCTCAAGACTGCGTTAGAATACATTTAGGCAAGATGCAAAGAGAAGGAAAACAAATGTTTCTTGAATACTAAATTATGTTTATACCGGAAAAAATGATTGTCCGCGAAGGTCCAGAAAAGCGTTATGTATTGATAACTTGATTGGGAGTGTATTTAAATTTCTCAAAATGACTCAACTCAAGGTTATCAGAAGCAGTATTGCTAGGAGATCGAGAAAAAAATCTAAATCGACTTTTTAAAAAATGCACTAAAGGACTAAATCGCTCAAAAAAAGACCTAAAAAAGGAAAAACATTTTTTTATTAGTAATTCAGTATTAAAAATCAATAAAACATGTTATATATATATATATATATATATATACATATATAAAGGGTCCGCCAGATAACTTTTTTTTTTGAAAATGCTATAAAAAAACTACTGAATATTTTCTTAAATTTCTTTTTTTATTTGAAAGTACAATCCTTCCGGTTAATAATGAAAAATAATTTCATTCAAATGGCTGCCTCGGCTGGCCATGCAGTAGCCTACACGATCGGTCCAATTTGTAAGCACATTATCGATTGTGTGCAGCTGTATTTCACCAATGGCTTCACGAATATTGTCCTTTAAAGCGTCAATTGTCTCTGGCTCGTCGGCGTAACACTTATCTTTGACGGCACCCCACAAATAATAGTCCAACGGTGTCAAATCGAAGCTCAGAGGTGGCCAAACGACATCAGCTCTGCGGCTGATAATGCGATCTTCAAAAACAGGGCGCAAAACATCGAGTGTAGATTCGGCTGTGTGGCACGTAGCGCCGTCCTGTTGAAACCAAATGTTGCCAATATCCTCTTAAATTTTTGTGAAAAAAAAAATTCGTTCAACATGGCCCGATAACGATCGCCATTGACTGTTACGGCCACTCCTTGCTCATTTTCGAAGAAAAATGGCCCAATTATGCCTCTGGACCAAAATCCGCACCAAACAGTGACTCGTTATGGGTGCGTCGGCTTTTCAATATATGCGTGCGGGTTTTCTGTACTCCAAATGCGACAATTTTGCTTGTTTACATACCCGCCAAGATCAAAATGAGCTTCATCTGAAAAGATGAAAATCGCTGGCCCACTTAGCGAAGCGTTGTTCAAGCGTATACACAACCATATTCGTTCAGCGGAAGGATAAAACTAACAAGAGCTAAGTATTACCATTCACGAAATAAGCACTAGTTGAAAAAAAACGTTAGATGGCGGACCCTTTATATATATATATATATATATTATTTGTTCATATAACAGGTATCATAATTTCTTCGGTGCCAATAGAATCGGAAATATCATTTGGATAAATATTAAATATCACCGGAGTCTAATAATTTTAATAAATAATCGGTAATAGCGAAGCCATGGCAATATATCTAAAATAATTTTAAAGAGCTTAATTTTTTAATCCTTTTAATTCTAGTACGATTTCTTTCTTTAGTTTTAATTATTTTCAACCTCAGTGTTACTGAAATGTAATACTATATGTATTCTAATAAGACGCTTCATTTTCAATAGCACGCCATTTTAAAAGTTGTCATCACTCAATCTGTAACTATTTATCAGATGACAAATAAAACCTAAAACAACGCACTGATATTATTAAAATTCACAAAAAATATGGTGGAAATTTAGCGGTCACAGTTTCCAAAACTAAAGCATTTTTCGGTCGTCGTGAAGTACCTTTTCGGCCAGCAATTGTAAAACTGGTGGACAAAATTTAAGCTGTTGGGACCAGTTAGTGACGTTAAAAATTGTACTTATGTACGCCGCTCAACTAATAATATTGCTTTTATAGCCCATATTGTTGAGGAAATCCATGTATACCCATTTCTCCTGGATCTTTGGATCAAACGATAATTAATGAATTTATACGGCCTGAATTGGAAGATATTGATATGAACGACGTTTGTTTTCAACAAGACGACGGACGCTACTTGTGTAGCAAGTAATGATGCCATCGCTTTTTGGCGTTAAAAGTTTCCTGACCCTTAAATTTATCAAAAAGGCGATCAAAATTAGCCACCGAAGTTTTATGACATCATACCTTTGAATTTTTTTCTTTCGGGCTACGTGAAAGTATGCCAATGGCCCTCAATCGGTTCAAGACCTCAGGCGCAAATGTGCGGATTTTGTGATGGAAAGGTGGTGTTAATATTACAACAAACAACGACTTGTGGTCATAACAAATTGTCAAAAACAGAAAAAGGGAATATATTTGAAATGTGTTTAGCAACTTTTATCACAATCCATGTGTCCTAAACAAAAATATTTGTATCTTTAGTGCAATATATTATTATCTGTAGCCCAAAAATTATTCATAAACTCCAGAAAATTACCACGGGGTGTGCTTTTCACACCATTTGGGAAATTAATTCGCCTTGGTTTGGTTTACGTATGTATAAGTTGATTTTTTCAAAACTCTTTATCAATCCAGATCCACATCAGGTGGTTTTATTTGTCTTAGAAATTTGAATAGATATGTCAAAAACAGATGCCAAATATACCTATAAAAATATATAAAAATAAAAAATTAATGTCTTAGAAAAATTTGGACATGAATATTGTTAAAGAACATAGGAAGTATTTCGGATGCGACATCACGAACCGTATCTGCAATTGCACAAATATCGCGAAATGTTTTACCAATAAATCACGTCATCTTGTTGGACACACAGCTGGCAAAAGCAGCATTTGAAGCTCCTATAGCTCTGGCCAAGTGTCAAGTACTTCGAATGGCGTTCCTAATACAGCAATGCTCGTCACTTATTTACCCCATACTAATGTTACGGTCACACACACGATGGGTGCTGGTGTAGGCGTATCTGCAGGTCAATGTATAGTTGAATCCATTCGTCCTACAACAGCGTCAGTTACAGCTATCGGCGCTGTGGCTACGGTTACTGTCATAAATAGTTCATCACCTGCCACCACAGTTATATCACCAGCACTACTTGCATTGCGTCTAGTCCTGCCAAGTGTAATTAATGCATGTCATAACTCTTCAATAACGACAACTACATAATAACAACTCAGGGTATTTATTTATCCAGTTTCCTCAGGTGATTCAGTTACTACTATTAGGTTGCTAGTAATGCCTCAGCTCAATAGTCGGCTGGTATTAATAACCAACAGCAAATAAATAATTAACAAAATATAGCACAAGTGTTTTTATAAGAAACGTGTTATTTAAAATAAAAAAATAATATATTTTTCTTTTAACATCGTTCGCTTATGTAGACAAATGAAATAATGTAAAAAATGTTGACAGCCGAAATACATCCGAATTCACTCACCTGATGTCTTGAGGTCACCTGTTGTGAATTCGCCTTTTTCTTGACAGACGAAATTTTTAAAGTACTTTTTCTTTCTCACACTGGGTTATATGCTGTGATTTATTTCTTAGTTTTTTTATTTAGAAAATAAAAGTTATTTAATAACAAACCACAACAATGTGAAGTTTCAGACGAGCGAGCGGTACCCAGCCGAGTACGTAAGAAAATGAGTTTTTTTTTAACTACTCGTCTAGCTTAAGTTCGATTCGTTTTGATTTTCATTTGAAACATACTTATAATATATATGTGTATACACACATATATAGGTACAAAAGCAATATTGAAATTGTATTTCGAAACTTATAGGTAAATTACTATTTAAATAAAATCTATTAAAAAATAATTAGCAAAAGTTGTATTAATTTATTAATTCCGTTTTCTCTTCTTAAAAGAATGTAACATTTCTTTTACTTTTTATCAAAACATTTGCTATTCAAAGTTTTTTTTACAAAAATTTTCTCTCGTAAGTGATGATACAATAATTTCTAATAAACTCACTATTTCAATAAATAATTATATTGCAAATTTTCAATAAAAAGAGCAAAAACTATATGCCAAATTCGTATGCATATCCGCCTCGTGTCTAAAGGTCGTGGCACATAGAATCCGTCGTACGTTATACGTTGCTGTTTTCAACTGTCGTTAAAGTATCGGCGGAGGAGGTTGGTTGACACAATGAGTACTTTGTTGACAGATATTAAATCAGCTTCATTTGATTAAAGTACGCATTTTCAATGGAATTTTGTTTTTCATTTTGAATTTTAATTTTTATTTAATTTAATTTTGTCACAACACAAAACAAAAAGATTAATAAAAACAAAGCAAAAAAATATATTTTTCAAAGTACTCAACG